>CM074728.1:122916640-122938468 GCA_037306005.1 Rhinophrynus dorsalis | reverse complement strand
GAGAAGTGGTGGAACAGGGTGATGAGGAGGAGAAGTGGAGAACAGGCGATGAGGAGGAGAAGTGTGGAACAGGGTGATGAGGAGGAGAAGTGGAAGAACAGGGCGATGAGGAGGAGAAGTGGGTGGAACAGGGTGATGAGGAGGAGAAGTGAAGACAGGGCGATGAGGAGGAGAAGTGGTGGAACAGGGTGATGAGGAGGAGAAGTGGGTGAGAAGTGGAAGAACAGGGTGATGAGGAGGAGAAGTGGAGGAACAGGGTGATGAGGAGAGAAGTGGAAGAACAGGGCGATGAGGAGGAGAAGTGGAAGAACAGGGCGATGAGGAGGAGAAGTGGTGGAACAGGGTGATGAGGAGGAGAAGTGGAAGAACAGGGCGATGAGGAGGAGAGTGGTGGAACAGGGTGTGAGGAGGAGAAGTGGAAGAACAGGGCGATGAGAGGAGAAGTGGAAGAACAGGGCGATGAGGAGGAGAAGTGGTGGAACAGGGTGATGAGAGGAGAAGTGGAAGAACAGGGCGATGAGAGGAGAAGTGAAGAACAGGGCGATGAGGAGGAGAAGTGGTGGAACAGGGTGATGAGGAGGAGAAGTGGAAGAACAGGGCGATGAGGAGGAGAAGTGGAAGAACAGGGTGATGAGGAGGAGAAGTGGAAGAACAGGCGATGAGGAGGAGAGGGTGACAGGGTGATGAGGAGGAGAAGTGGAAGAACAGGGCGATGAGGAGGAGAAGTGGTGAACAGGGTGATGAGGAGGAGAAGTGGAAGAATAGGGCGATGAGGAGGAGAAGTGGAAGAACAGGGCGATGAGGAGGAGAAGTGGTGGAACAGGGCGATGAGGAGGAGAAGTGGAAGAACAGGGTGATGAGGAGGAGAAGTGGAAGAACAGGGTGATGAGGAGGAGAAGTGGAGAACAGGATGATGAGGAGGAGAAGTGAAGGAACAGGGTGATGAGGAGGAGAAGTGAGGAACAGGGTGATGAGGAGGAGAAGTGGAAGAACAGGGGGATGAGGAGGAGAAGTGGAGGAACAGGGTGATGAGGAGGAGAAGTGAAGGAACAGGGTGATGAGGAGGAGAAGTGAAGGAACAGGGTGATGAGGAGAGAGTGGAAGAACAGGGTGATGAGGAGGAGAAGTGGGTGGAACAGGGTGATGAGGAGGAGAAGAGGGAAGAACAGGGTGATGAGGAGGAGAAGTGGAGGAACAGGGTGATGAGGAGGAGAAGTGTGAAGAACAGGGTGATGAGGAGGAGAAGTGTGAAGAACAGGGTGATGAGAGGAGAAGTGGGAGGAACAGGGTGATGAGGAGGAGAAGTGAAGGACAGGGTGATGAGGAGGAGAAGTGGAAGAACAGGGTGATGAGGAGGAGAAGTGGTGGAACAGGGTGATGAGGAGGAGAAGTGGAGAACAGGGTGATGAGGAGGAGAAGTGGTGGAACAGGGTGATGAGGAGGAGAAGTGGAAGAACAGGGTGATGTGGAGGAGAAGTGGAGGAACAGGGCGATGAGGAGGAGAAGTGGAAAGAACAGGGTGATGAGGAGGAGAAGTGGGAGGAACAGGGTGATGAGGAGGAGAAGTGGGAGGAACAGGGTGATGAGGAGGAGAAGTGAAGGAACAGGGTGATGAGGAGGAGAAGTGGAGGAACAGGGTGATGAGGAGGAGAAGTGTGAAGAACAGGGCGATGAGGAGGAGAAGTGGTGGAACAGGGTGATGAGGAGGAGAAGTGGAGGAACAGGATGATGAGGAGGAGAAGTGGAGGAACAGGGTGATGAGGAGGAGAAGTGGAGGAACAGGATGATGAGGAGGAGAAGTGGAGGAACAGGGTGATGAGGAGGAGAAGTGGGAGGAACAGGGTGATGAGGAGGAGAAGTGGTGGAACAGGGTGATGAGGAGGAGAATTGAAGGAACAGGGTGATGAGAGGAGAAGTGGAGGAACAGGGTGATGAGGAGGAGAAGTGGAGGAACAGGGTGATGAGGAGGAGAAGTGAAGGAACAGGGTGATGAGGAGGAGAAGTGTGAAGAACAGGGCGATGAGGAGGAGAAGTGGTGGAACAGGGCGATGAGGAGGAGAAGTGGAGGAACAGGGCGATGAGGAGGAGAAGTGGGTGAGAGTGGAGGAACAGGGTGATGGGGAGGAGAAGTGAAGGAACAGGGTGATGAGGAGGAGAAGTGAAGGAACAGGGTGATGAGGAGGAGAAGTGGAAGAACAGGGTGATGAGGAGGAGAAGTGAAGGAACAGGGCGAAGAGGAGGAGAAGTGAAGGAACAGGGCGATGAGGAGGAGAAGTGGAGGAACAGGGCGATGAGGAGGAGAAGTGGAGGAACAGGGCGATGAGGAGGAGAAGTGGAGGAACAGGGTGATGAGGAGGAGAAGTGGGAGGAACAGGATGATGAGGAGGAGAAGTGGGTGAGAAGTGGAAGAACAGGGTGATGAGGAGGAGAAGTGGAAGAACAGGGTGATGAGGAGGAGAAGTGGAAGAACAGGGTGATGAGGAGAGAAGTGAAGAACAGGGTGATGAGGAGGAGAAGTGGAGAACAGGGTGATGAGGAGGAGAAGTGGAGGAAACAGGGTGATGAGGAGGAGATGGAGTGGAGGAACAGGGTGATGAGGAGGAGAAGTGAAGGAACAGGGCGATGAGGAGGAGAAGTGAAGAACAGGGTGATGAGGAGGAGAAGTGAAGGAACAGGGCGATGAGGAGGAGAAGTGAAGGAACAGGGCGATGAGGAGGAGAAGTGGGAGGAACAGGGCGATGAGGAGGAGAAGTGAAAGGAACAGGGCGATGAGGAGGAGAAGTGGGAGGAACAGGGTGATGAGGAGGAGAAGTGGAAGAACAGGGTGATGAGGAGGAGAAGTGGGAGAACAGGGTGATGAGGAGGAGAAGTGGAGGAACAGGGTGATGAGGAGGAGAAGTAGAGGAACAGGGTGATGAGGAGGAGAAGTGGGTGAGAAGTGGAAGAACAGGGTGATGAGGAAGAGAAGTGGAAGAACAGGGTGATGAGGAGGAGAAGTGGGAGGAACAGGGTGATGAGGAGGAGAAGTGAAGGAACAGGGTGATGAGGAGGAGAAGTGGAAGAACAGGGTGATGAGGAGGAGAAGTGAAGGAACAGGGCGATGAGGAGGAGAAGTGAAGGAACAGGGCGATGAGGAGGAGAAGTGGAGGAACAGGGCGATGAGGAGGAGAAGTGGGAGGAACAGGGCGATGAGGAGGAGAAGTGGAGGAACAGGGTGATGAGGAGGAGAAGTGGGAGGAACAGGGTGATGAGGAGGAGAAGTGGAGGAACAGGGTGATGAGGAGGATAAGTAGAGGAACAGGGTGATGAGGAGGAGAAGTGGGTGAGAAGTGGAAGAACAGGGTGATGAGGAAGAGAAGTGGAAGAACAGGGTGATGAGGAGTAGAAGTGGGAGGAACAGGGTGATGAGGAGGAGAAGTGAAGGAACAGGGTGATGAGGAGGAGAAGTGGAAGAACAGGGTGATGAGGAGGAGAAGTGAAGGAACAGGGCGATGAGGAGGAGAAGTGAAGGAACAGGGCGATGAGGAGGAGAAGTGGAGGAACTGGGCGATGAGGAGGAGAAGTGGGAGGAACAGGGCGATGAGGAGGAGAAGTGGAGGAACAGGGTGATGAGGAGGAGAAGTGGGAGGAACAGGATGATGAGGAGGAGAAGTGGGTGAGAAGTGGAAGAACAGGGTGATGAGGAGGAGAAGTGGAAGAACAGGGTGATGAGGAGGAGAAGTGGAAGAACAGGGTGATGAGGAGGAGAAGTGGAGGAACAGGGTGATGAGGAGGAGAAGTGGGAGGAACAGGGTGATGAGGAGGAGAAGTGGAGGAACAGGGTGATGAGGAGGAGAAGTGAAGGAACAGGGCGATGAGGAGGAGAAGTGGAAGAACAGGGTGATGAGGAGGAGAAGTGAAGGAACAGGGCGATGAGGAGGAGAAGTGAAGGAACAGGGCGATGAGGAGGAGAAGTGGGAGGAACAGGGCGATGAGGAGGAGAAGTGAAGGAACAGGGCGATGAGGAGGAGAAGTGGGAGGAACAGGGTGATGAGGAGGAGAAGTGGAAGAACAGGGTGATGAGGAGGAGAAGTGGGAGGAACAGGGTGATGAGGAGGAGAAGTGGAGGAACAGGGTGATGAGGAGGAGAAGTAGAGGAACAGGGTGATGAGGAGGAGAAGTGGGTGAGAAGTGGAAGAACAGGGTGATGAGGAAGAGAAGTGGAAGAACAGGGTGATGAGGAGGAGAAGTGGGAGGAACAGGGTGATGAGGAGGAGAAGTGAAGGAACAGGGTGATGAGGAGGAGATGTGGGTGAGAAGTGGAAGAACAGGGTGATGAGGAAGAGAAGTGGAAGAACAGGGTGATGAGGAGGAGAAGTGGGAGGAACAGGGTGATGAGGAGGAGAAGTGAAGGAACAGGGTGATGAGGAGGAGAAGTGGAGGAACAGGGTGATGAGGAGGAGAAGTGGAGGAACAGGGCGATGAGGAGGAGAAGTGGGTGAGAAGTAGAAGAACAGGGTGATGAGGAAGAGAAGTGGAAGAACAGGGTGATGAGGAGGAGAAGTGGGAGGAACAGGGTGATGAGGAGGAGAAGTGAAGGAACAGGGTGATGAGGAGGAGAAGTGGAGGAACAGGGTGATGAGGAGGAGAAGTGGAGGAACAGGGTGATGAGGAGGAGAAGTGAAGGAACAGGGCGATGAGGAGGAGAAGTGAAGGAACAGGGTGATGAGGAGGAGAAGTGCAGGAACAGGGTGATGAGGAGGAGAAGTGCAGGAACAGGGCGATGAGGAGGAGAAGTGGGAGGAACAGGGCGATGAGGAGGAGAAGTGGAGGAACAGGGTGATGAGGAAGAGAAGTGGAAGAACAGGGTGATGAGGAGGAGAAGTGGGAGGAACAGGGTGATGAGGAGGAGAAGTGAAGGAACAGGGTGATGAGGAGGAGAAGTGGAGGAACAGGGTGATGAGGAGGAGAAGTGGAGGAACAGGGTGATGAGGAGGAGAAGTGAAGGAACAGGGCGATGAGGAGGAGAAGTGGAGGAACAGGGTGATGAGGAGGAGAAGTGAAGGAACAGGGCGATGAGGAGGAGAAGTGAAGGAACAGGGTGATGAGGAGGAGAAGTGCAGGAACAGGATGATGAGGAGGAGAAGTGGAAGAACAAGGCGATGAGGAGGAGAAGTGAAGGAACAGGGCGATGAGGAGGAGAAGTGCAGGAACAGGGCGATGAGGAGGAGAAGTGGAGGAACAGGGCGATGAGGAGGAGAAGTGGAAGAACAGGGTGATGAGGAGGAGAAGTGGAAGAACAGGGTGATGAGGAGGAGAAGTGGAAGAACAGGGCGATGAGGAGGAGAAGTGGAGGAACAGGGCGATGAGGAGGAGAAGTGGGTGAGAAGTGGAGGAACAGGGCGATGAGGAGGAGAAGTGGAGGAACAGGGTGATGAGGAGGAGAAGTGGAAGAACAGGGCGATGAGGAGGAGAAGTGAAGGAACAGGGTGATGAGGAGGAGAAGTGGGTGAGAAGTGGAGGAACAGGGCGATGAGGAGGAGAAGTGGAGGAACAGGGTGATGAGGAGGAGAAGTGGAAGAACAGGGCGATGAGGAGGAGAAGTGAAGGAACAGGGTGATGAGGAGGAGAAGTGGGTGAGAAGTGGAAGAACAGGGCGATGAGGAGGAGAAGTGAAGGAACAGGGTGATGAGGAGGAGAAGTGGGTGAGAAGTGGAGGAACAGGGCGATGAGGAGGAGAAGTGAAGGAACAGGGTGATGAGGAGGAGAAGTGGGTGAGAAGTGGAAGAACAGGGCGATGAGGAGGAGAAGTGAAGGAACAGGGTGATGAGGAGGAGAAGTGGGTGAGAAGTGGAGGAACAGGGCGATGAGGAGGAGAAGTGAAGGAACAGGGTGATGAGGAGGAGAAGTGGGTGAGAAGTGGAAGAACAGGGCGATGAGGAGGAGAAGTGAAGGAACAGGGCGATGAGGAGGAGAAGCGGGCGGAGTTTCAGAAGGATCTCACCACTGCCATATAACCAGCGTCTGTCCCCAGAGACCTGGTAATTCCCTCTCAGGACCAGAGTCTCAGTGCAGATCGGACAGTTCCCAGGGCTGGACACGGAGTGTTGCTGGGAGCTGTGTGACACCAGTACTGTGGTCATCGCCCCCTTCTGCATGGTCTAAATGGGCAAAAACAAGCTCCCTGATGAAACTCTGGGCTCCGGGGGTAACTACAGGGGACGCAGAGGGAGCAGTTGCATCAGGTCCCAGCATACAAGGGGATCTCATATAATTTATTTAACCCTTTACATCAGGGGGTGGGCTGGACTGATTTTCCCTGTCCCTCAGGTCTGTCTGGCAGCGCTACTAGACACAAACATTTCACTTCTGGAAACAGACATTTCTAGTTTAACCGTTTCCCTAGTAATTTGGGGATAAACCGGTTGCTCCATAGGGCATATATACAAAGTCCCCAAATTCCAGTTGATTTAAATGGGACTTTTTAACCCCTTGCATTCTAGAAAGGTCTGCCACTCATTGGAGACCTCTCTAGCATTCAACTGGTTATAAAGCTCCATTTAAAGGGATAGTAATACTTTGTTTTATCTTTATTTTATTTTATAGGCATTAAAAAAACATGAAGAACGATATAAGTCTTATCTCTCAAACCTTTATGGTTTAAGAGATATTCACAAACAAAGTACCCCCCCCCCCCGGTCAGCCAGATCAGAAGGAAGGTGCCCAGGTAGACTGCAGAGAGGGACAATCTTCAATTAAGATAATGGAAAAAGCTGAAACACTTGTCAAGGGGGGAAGGGCTTTCATTGTTTTCATAGGAAGAAGATTGTCCCCTGCTGTTATCTGTCTGGTCTATGGACTGGATTCCACATCTGAGAAGAGATGGCTTACACTAGGTAAAAGGGGCGGGAGGGGAAACTTTACTTGTGAATATCTCTCAAACCATAAAGGTCTGAGAGATAAGACTTATATCATTCTTCATGTTTTTTTAATGTCTACAAAATAAAATAAAGTTAAAACGAAGTATTACTATCCCTTTAACCCTTTGAGGCCAAAGGGGAGTCCAACACATTGCAGTGGTGCAGTTGATTTTGCCTCAAATGACTTCAGTTTTATTTTTGTTTTTTTAACTTAAGGCCCCATTATAGGAGGCAGTGTATGGCTCCATGGCAGTGGAGGGGTTAAGCTGCTTAGGAAATTTAATTCAGGCAGAGCCGAGGTAAAGAAAAACATTGTCAAGGCAAAACGCTTTCACTATGGAGCTGATGGAAGTAAATGACTCTCCACAGATTTTGCTAATAAATGAAATTAAAATCCAGCATTGTTTTGACACCTGCTTCCAGTTGTTGCTTGTGTTAACGTAATTCTGCGTTTTATGATTAACCATACATTTTCTCCAATTAGTCGAAGTATTGTAAGACAATTTAACTTAAAGGAACACTAATGCATGTTGCTTTCAAATGAAAGTACACACTGTTAAAGGGCAACTAACATGAACAATTAAAACAAAACAAAAAAAAAAACAATTAACTAGCAAAAACTTAGTATTTTGCCTTGTTAATTGTACTTTAATTGTACAGGTCAACTACAAGTTTCTTGTCCCGCCTTGTGCAGGGCCTGAAGATTCCAGTGGCAGCATCATTTCTATTGGCTGTGTAAATGGGTGGAGTAATCATCTTTCTCTCTGGACCTATCAGCACCAACTCTTTGGAGGTGAAGCCAAAAGGGACTCGCATACGAGAGTTGTACGTTTTTAATGCTGATATACACACACACAAATATATTCAGTTAGTATTGAATTTCCTGGGTTTACAAGGCTTTATCTATTTGTTCCATCATTGACATCATTTACCAGTGGTTAGGTTTATCTTGACTTTTGTATTCCATCAAATCTCATTTATAAACCTATCGATGAAAGCTTAGTTCAGTGGTTCTTAGCTCCTGTCCTCAGGACCCGCTAACAGGCCAGGATTTGATGATTTCCTTGTTAGAGCACAGGTGAGTTAATCAATGTGAATGAGCCTCTGATCACCACACCTGTGCTCTAGCAGAGAAATCCCTAAGTTCTGGCCTGTTAGTGGGCCCTGAGGGCAGGAGTTGAGAAACACTGGCTTAGTTCATAAAGGCAACATAAACAGAGCTCAGCTTTACCTACATTTCCTGGGTTTACAATGCTTTATCTATTTGTTCCATCATTGACATCATTTACCAGTGGTTAGGTTTATCTTAACTTTTGTATTCCATCAAATCTCATTTATAAACCTATCGATGAAAGCTTAGTTCATAAAGGCAACATGAACAGAGCTCTGCTTTCCCTACATTTCCTGGTGATCACTTTGCTGTGTGAGTAGCCTGATGCAGGTGTAATTGAAGTGGGTACCCACAAGGACCACCAGTGACAATCATTGTGATTGGCATTGCAAAGATTCAATCACGGTGGGACTATTGACAGCACTGGAGATCAAATGTTCCTGCTTTCTGCATACCTGCCAACATTTCAAATTTCCAAAGAGGGACACTTGTGTTTTAGAAGGTGTTGCTGTAGGCGTGGCTGGTAGGTGTGGCATTACTAATAATTTTTAGGCTATTTCACGACCTATAGACATCTCGTTTTGTAACCTAATAAATGATTTATAACAAGGTCAAAGTATTTTATTTACACAGACTAATTTATAAACACATATACTGACATTTAATCAAACATTAATGTGAGTTTTATTGCTGTAGAGCAATGTGATACATTTATTCACACACCACACAGTCTGATCTAAAAAGAGGGACATCAGGGTGGGAAAGAAGGACAGAGGGATTTGGGTCTAAAAGAGGGTCTGTCCCTCCTAAAGAGGGGCACTTGGGAGGTACGTTTCTGCATTGGACGCAGCAAAATTTCAACAAACTGTTTTAGGGAAACGTTGAGAGTGTCGAAACTGACCTTGTGCACAGCTCCCTAGCTTCCCAGCATTTACATTTTTGAGTGATTAATAAAGCAATGGGATTGCTGTGTTATAACTGTTCCCATGTGAAGAAGGCCTTAGTGTTATATTACCTACCTAGAGCCCAAGGAATTAAAGGGATAGTAATGTTTCATAATAAAAGCAGCTCTAATTAATCATCAAAATATTTGGGCAATGGAGAGTGTTATTTAAATTCTGTCAGAGTTGTAGTACAAGAGTAATTCAATGATAAAGTATCCCCCTCCCTCCCCTTTTACTGATGTAACACTGCTC
Organism: Rhinophrynus dorsalis; assembly: GCA_037306005.1. NCBI lineage: Eukaryota > Metazoa > Chordata > Amphibia > Anura > Rhinophrynidae > Rhinophrynus > Rhinophrynus dorsalis. The sequence goes on along the minus strand of CM074728.1, from coordinate 122,929,262 downwards.
AGCCAGATCAGAAGGGAGGTGCCCAGGTAGACTGCAGAGAGGGACATTCTTCATTTAAGATAAGGGAAAAACTTGTCAAGGAGGGCAGGGATTTCATTGTTCTCATAGGAAGAAGACTGTCCCCTGCTGTTATCTGTCTGGTATATGGACTGCATTCCACATCTGAGAAGAGATGGCTTACACTAGGTAAAAGGGGCGGGAGGGGAAACTTTGCTTGTGAATATCTCTCAGACCATAAAGGTTTGAGAGATAAGACTTTAACTCTGCTGGCTAGATGGATGAGCCCCACACTGCACAGCACTCTGGCACTCAAACAGTTTAAACAATAAATAACTGCCTGCTGGCTTAAAGTGAATCCATTCCTTCATGATTCTGAATACCGAAAGTGATTTTTTCTTGCAAGTGGGAAATGCTTTGGAGGTGGGAGTCAGATCACCTGTCACTAAAGCGAAGCTGAGAAATAAACTTTCAATTTAGCCCTGTTACCAGTGATCATTACCATAACACTCTGCAGTTGGAGGAAGGCATAATATCTACGTGATTACATAGGACACACTAATCCTGTGTACATTATAAGAACTCTGGATGTTAATAGTGCACTTACTGTCACTTATAGAAGAGAAAAAGGAGGCGTCAACGAAAGGGGCAGGAAGAACCAGCAAAACGCTAGCGCCATACAGGCACATTTATCATATAAACACTCTGAAAATACAGGTTTTCTTTCTCATTTATGTTTTTGAAAACAGCTGCTTGAGAAATATTAAACATTTGCTTCCTCGCACAGAGGGGATACCAGTACCTCTGGGTTGTCAGTAAATCCCCTTCCGATCATGGTGTCGCTGCTCTGTGTGATATTGGATTGAGTCTGAATTTAGGGAGAACTAATACGTACTAATATGTTTCTGCAGCACTGCAGGTGATGGGACTAACTGTTCTACTGCTCTGCCTGCCCAGCTGGTCTGTTTACTTATACAGAAAATGATCATTTGTATGCTGCTTGCACCAATGGGACAATAGTGTGGGAGTCTATAGGCATGTTAGGGCATTACTTTCTTCTCCATCTTTCTTAATAACAGAGGTTGAAAGGTGTGCTAAGGTGTGATAAAGAGGCAATATCTTCTCCAGGCTGATGAACTCTCCTCTACCTATGTTATTCTATGGGAGAGATTTAGTTATAGACTACAGGGGAGATGTACTAAGGTGTGATAAAGAGGAGATAACTTATCTAGTGAGATAAACTCTCCAGTTTCTATGTTATTATATGGGAGATCTTTAGTTATAGACTACAGGGGAGATGTACTAAGGTGTGATAAAGAGGAGATAACTTGTCCAGTGAGATAAACTTTCCAGTTCCTATGTTATTCTATGGGAGATCTTTAGTTATAGACTACAGGGGAGATGTACTAAGGTGTGATAAAGAGGAGATAACTTGTCCAGTGAGATAAACTTTCCAGTTCCTATGTTATTCTATGGGAGAGATTTAGTTATAGACTACAGGGGAGATGTACTAAGGTGTGATAAAGAGGAGATAACTTCTCCAGTGAGATAAACTCTCCAGTTCCTATGTTATTCTATGGGAGAGATTTAGTTATAGACTACAGGGGGAGGTGTACTAAGGTGTGATAAAGAGGAGATAACTTCTCCAGTGAGATAAACTCTCCAGTTCCTATTTTATTCTATGGGAGATATCTAGTTATAGACTACAGGGGAATATGTACCACAATGTGATAAAGAGGAGATAACTTCTCCAGTGAGATAAACTCTCCAGTTCCTATGTTCTTCTATGGGAGAGCTTTTCTGAAAAGAGGTGGAAGTGTCTCTTAGTGCACTTTCATATTCTAATAATCTTTGTTCTTCAATTTGAGCTTAATTATCATAAATTAGGACTCAGATAGCTCACCATACAGAAATAAAAGTATCAGTTATCTCCTAAACAAAGAATCTGCTGGTCTTTTGGCCAACATCATACACTGACAGTTTTTACTAACGTATTCAAATAGCCAAGGCTGAATTCAAGTTGACAAGTCCACCATAAGACACAATTAGTTTGTTTTTACAGAGAATTAAAACCTGCCAATATGTTGAACTAGCCATTTTCTCTAAAATAAATAGAAAAACAAACCTTATGTGTTAGAGGCATAGCGCGCACTTTATGCTCATTCCCTGAATAGTATGCTAATTATTTAAGTTTGAAGCCAAATGTTGTCCTTGTTGTGCTATTAGAAATGCTCCTAGTGTGTGGGATCTACCTGAAGTGACCACATTTTCATTGTGCATTCCAGGGTGATGGCAGAGAGGAGAACAGCAGAGTACATGTCTTGGGCATGCGGTAATGATCCAAGTAAGACACACAGACTATAATATGGATGTAAAACAGGCCACATCTTTATTGTATTAACAACTTCCATACAACAATCAGCTTATGAAGCCTTTCCAAGAATCTAGGACATAATCCTATGTCCTCACCCCTACTGAGAGTAAAACTCAGCCCCTTTTAAACTCCACCCCACCATACCCCATTAGCTGGTCTGTGCAGCTCAATGGGGGGTGAGGACCAGAAGCCTCAATCGTGTTCCGGGTGTTTACCTAGGCCGCTGGCCTAACATCTTCCTGTTACAATATATATACCTCACAATAGTTTACCATTGTACCCCTTAGCAAGAGCCCAAAGCGCCAACAGCTGTGACAAGAACCAAACCCCCACAGGTGCTTTTATGACCTGAACAGTGAGGAACTCCCACCCAAAAGCCCCAGACAAACAGGGAGGGAGGGCGGGCAGATTTCCACCGGATCCAGAAGAGGAAGTGACTGGTAAGACAAGCGTATTTATAGCTGTCACTCCCTTTCCCTCCCCTCAACTTCTTTTCCCCAACCAATAACAAGGGGCCTTACTTAGACCCCTCAGCCCAGACATGATTCCTCTTCTTAGTTTCTTGTGGGGAATTATTTTCCTCTGCTCTAGGGCAGCTATGCGGGGGGGGGGGTTACTGTACATCACTTGACATCAATGGCCAACTTGCTCTTTATCTGGAACAACACACTGTTTTAAACACTAGAGGGGGAACTGCCCAATTGATTGTGGTGGGCTACAAGATCATATACATCACTCCCAAGCCTTAGACTAGCATTACACTACAACACAGTTGCACTGCAGCTCCTGTTTGATGTCAGGATCAAGACTCGGTTCTCTCTATAGTGTTTAGAGCTCTGTCTGGAAGCCATTTTCTTGTAGCCCAGCAGAGACATCACTTCCTGTCACAGCTGGCAATGGACAGTCCTCCTTCTAGTGTTTAAAACTCTGTGCTCTGAAGTCTTTATTCCGGGACTTTGTATTGTCCCAGAAGGGGCTGATTGGAACATGGGACACACATGTTCAATCCACAACACGTGTTCACCCTAGATCTACCCAGATTAGTTCATAGCACAGTGTATTGTGATATTGGTACAGCACAGAAACACATTAGCATAACGGCCCATATTTATAAAAGGGAACTTGAGTTATTCTGGAGTAAACCAACTGCCCGAGATGGGGAAAAATAACAATTCCAAAATTCCTGTGCATTTGAATTGAGCAAAAAGCTCCAACCTCTCTTGCATTCAGGTGGTTCACAGTCCAATATAATTTAACAGGAACTTTTATTTTTCTTCAGCACCCTATTACATTTCTTCTCTTATGTCCCGCTACACCCCTTCCCATCACCTGCATTCTTCTCAAGGGTTCTTCCTGTCCTCTCCCTACACAACTCGATCCATCTCTCAGCTGCAATCTTTTTTATTGGCTGCCCCTCGACTTTGGAATGTCCTCCCTACCACCATTCACCAATCATCCACACTCATCACTTTCACCTTCTCATGAAAACCCACCTGTTGAAGGAGGCATCTCGGTAACAATAGTCTCCTCTTGTACACCGATAGTCACATCAAAATCCTTCTGCACTTCCTTCACCATACCTTGTACTTGCACTTATAATCCTTCTCCTACTGTCTCTGTATGTCGTCATGTTTTCTAATTAGATTGTAATCTCCTTGGGGCAGGGTCCCTTTCCCAATATATGATTGCCTTTGCTGCACTCCCCCCCCCCCACCGCTAATAATACAATGATCACACTTTAGCCTGATCCTCTTAACCCAGTTCTATATTTTTGTATTGTACTCTTACAATTTCTGTAAATCTCTGTGTTCATGTACAGCACTATATAAATAAAGATACATACATACACTGTAAAGCGCTGTGTACATGTATGGTGCTATATAAATAAAGATACATACATACACTGTAAAGCGCTGTGTACATGTATGGTGCTATATAAATAAAGATACATACATACACTGTAAAGCGCTGTGTACATGTATGGTGCTATATAAATAAAGATACATACATACACTGTAAAGCGCTGTGTACATGTATGGTTCTATATAAATAAAGATACATATATACACTGTAAAGCTCTGTGTACATGTATAGTGCTATATAAATAAAGATACATACATACACTGTAAAGCTCTGTGTACATGTATGGCGCTATATAAATAAAGATACATACATAAATACACTGTAAAGCTCTGTGTACATGTATGGCACTATATAAATAAAGATACATACATATACTGTAAAGCGCTGTGTACATGTATGGTGCTATATAAATAAAGATACATATATACATACACTGTAAAGCGCTGTGTACATGTATGGTGCTATATAAATAAAGATACATATATACATACACTGTAAAGCGCTGTGTACATGTATGGCACTATATAAATAAAGATACATACATACATACACTGTAAAGCTCTGTGTACATGTATGGCACTATATAAATAAAGATACATACATATACTGTAAAGCGCTGTGTACATGTATGGTGCTATATAAATAAAGATACATATATACATACACTGTAAAGCGCTGTGTACATGTATGGCGCTATATAAATAAAGATACATACATACATACACTGTAAAGCGCTGTGTACATGTATGGCGCTATATAAATAAAGATATATACATACATACACTATAAAGCACTGTGTACATGTATGGCGCTATATAAATAAAGATATATACATACATACACTGTAAAGCGCTGTGTACATGTACAGCACTATATAAATAAAGATACATACATACACTGTAAAGCACTGTGTACATGTATGGCGCTATATAAATAAAGATATATACATACATACACTGTAAAGCGCTGTGTACATGTACAGCACTATATAAATAAAGATACATACATACACTGTAAAGTGCTGTGTACATGTATGGCCCTATATAAATAAAGATACATACATACACTGTAAAGCTCTGTGTACATGTATGGCGATATATAAATAAAGATACATACATACATACACTGAAAAGCGCTGTGTACATGTCTAGCACTATATAAATAAAGATACATACATACACTGTAAAGCGCTGTGTACATGTATGGCACTATATAAATAATGATACATGCATACATACATACATTTGTGCCCTATGGTGCAGTTGGTTTACTCCAGTTTTCTTTATAAATATGGGCCAAAGTGTCGCACTGTGTCAACAACGAGGAGCACGTTTCTCAAAAACTTATTATATTACAAATGAATTGCTATCACACCACATAAGCAGTTTTTACTTCCCTTTAAAATTAACTAATCTTATCTTAAGGACACAGGTTCCCTGTAATTCCCCTGTGCCTAAACAAGGATATCATTAAAGGGATTGTAAAGTTTAAAAAAAAATAGCTTGCCGAGTCTTCTTTATAAAATCAGAAAACCATCGCTCTATTTCGATTCACTTATTTGTTTGTAGCTTATAAGTTATGAAGTGGAAAAAGATCCCCCACTCGCCCCTTCTGGCCGCCTCCCACTGGATCTCTAATGGTATCATGTGACCCAACAGATGGGGCGAGGGACAAACTTCAGTAAGTACAAGGAAAACCCTGCCACTTTGACGAAGGAGAGCAGGATTTTCCTTAGCGCACTGAAGTTTGACCCTTGCCGCATCCATACCTCCCAACATTTCAAAATTGCCAAAGAGGGACACTTGTGTTTTAGGGGGTGTTGTTGGGGGCATGGCTGATGGGAGGGGCATTACCGATTAATTTTTAGGCTATTTCATAACCTATTGACACTTCCTTGTGTAATCTAATAAATGACTTATAACAAGACCAAAGTATTTTATTTACACAGACTAATTTATAAACACATATACTGATGTTTAAACAAACAATCATGTGAATTGCATTGCTGTGGAGCAATGGAATACACTTATATACACACCACACAATCTGATCTCCTAAAAAGAGGGACATCAGGGTGGGAAAGAGGGACAGAGGGATTTGGGTCTAAAAGAGGGACTGTCCCTCCTAAAGAGGGACACTTGGGAGGTATGCGCATCCATCCGGACCAGAGACAGATGCAGAGTGACATGGGAGGAAGGGGCGGGGGGGTCCTTCTCCACTTCATAACTTTTGAACTACAGACAAGTAAGTGGTTTGAAATAGTGCAATGGGTTTCTTATATTATAAAGAAGACTCGGAAAGCTATTTTTTCTTACATATGTGTGTGTGTGTGTGTGTGTGTGTCTGTGTGTGTGACACCCCTGGGGACAGATTTGGACAACCCAGTTGTAATCGAAAATATGGCGGGGGTTGAGGGGAATGTTATGTTTAATTCATACTGAGATCCTTATTTGAATTTAATAACCATTTGGTGAAATCTATTTTAAAAGTAACAAGCTGATAACATTCTGTGAACTTTTACTTAATTCTTCTTAAAAGTCTTTATTGCTTGATAGAACTTTGAGTTCAATATGTTACAATTGAAAATCTGCTTTTTCCTTGCCAACTGGCACTAGGCTGCAGTATCACAGCTGTTTCCAGAGAGAAAGAGACATCTTTTTTACTTGTGATTTTAAAATAGAATATTTTTGCAGTTTTGCTGAAATAAAGTTTCCAACTGTGATGGTTGGATGGAGTCAGATAAAGCACAGATTCTTATGTGGGTCCGCTTGAAACTTTAAAGTAGAACTGACACTACAATGATTTGGGTGATTCTGAAAGAGTTTTCAAAATCTCCAATATTTACATTAGCCATTCTTTATTTCAAACTATAATTTATGAGAAGTTTATCTTTATTTATTTGTCAGATTGTGTACATTACACACTAGTGGCTGGCACAGGCTGGTATGTTGGATACTAAGATTTCATTCTCCCTCCCAACTGCCACTTCCCACCAGGAAGTACTAACGCATTTCCATAAACTGGGAAATACATAAACTAGATATCTCATCAACTATAGTTTTAAGTAAAGAATACATACAAATATATAGTAGGTGATATATAAAACTATTTCAAAATTATCCATGAAATGTAAAGTGTTAGTTCCACTTTAACCCCTTCAGGACTGGCCACGAGCACACGCAACCGGCACTTAAAGACCACGGACCTTTTTTTTTTTATTTGTTTCCGGTTCTGGACTCCCTGAACGGCTTGCAGCCGCGGGGGGAACCCGGAATTCCATGACGGTCATAGTACGACATAGGTCATTAAGTCAGATCTACCCATGACATACTATGACCGTCAAGGGTCGTTAAGGGGTTAAAGATGAGCTATCACCCCAAATAAAGCCCACCCCTAATAATTAGCCAACTAACGATTAGCTTAACAACAGTACTATTATTCAGCCTAATTTACCGCATTAGTCACAAATCCTACTTCTGCTGAGAGTCCCTACTGGTACTTTTAGGTACCATGCAGCGCCTCCTAGAGGAAATCGGAAATGACAGCGCAGGCGTGCAGATGCCTGTAAGCAAAGATGTCTGTGCTGTTGCCTGTCCGTCAGTCAGGATTTCCAACTAACGCAGTAATTAGCCTGGATAATAGTACTATTGGTAAGCCAATCACTAGATGGCTAATTATTGGTGGGAGGACATTATCTGGGGTGATAGTTCCCCTTTAAATTAACTTAAAAGAGAACTAACATTTCCCAATAACAATCCCCACATACCTTACTCTGGGCTTAAAATCCTCATGGCCCCATTTTGCCCTTGTTCATTAAATAACATCTTTAATTAATCCCTGATGTCATGTCCATATACGCGGACAGTCCAGACATCTTTGGCACTCACAGGTCTAAGTCCAGAAATCCCTCCAGCAACTGTCATGTTCGCCTCCATGGACGTGTCATCATTACTGATTTTCCTTCAACCAAGGAAAAAATGCAGATTTTATAGGGGCTATTAGGATTTTCTGGCCATAGTAATGTAAGTAGACTTTATCAGGATGTGTTACTGTTCTTTCAACTCTTTAAAGGGATAGTAATGTTTCATAATAAAAGCAGCTCTAATTAATCATCATAGTATTTGGACTTTGGAGAGTGTTATTTTAATTCTGTCAGAGTTATAGTTCAAGAGTAATTGAATGATAAAGTATCCCCCTCCTGCCCCTTTTACTGATGTAACACTGCTCAGCCAGATCAGAAGGGAGGTGCCCAGGTAGACTGCAGAGAGGGACAATCTTCAGTTAAGATAAGGGAACCATAAAGGTTTGAGAGATAAGACTTATATCGTTCTTCATGTTTTTTTAATGCCTACAAAATAAAATAAAGATAAAACAAAGTATTACTATCCCTTTAAATAGTAGAGGGTTATGCAACACATTGCTTTGTAATGCTCTGAACACCTTTCAAATTGTTAACTCACTGACGGACACTTGGGAGGTATGGACCCCTAATATCTCCTAAAGAGGGACACTTGGGAGGTGCAGACCCCTAATATCTCCTAAAGAGGGACACTTGGAAGGTATGTACCCCTAATATCTCCTAAAGAAGGACACTTGGGAGGTACAGACCCCTAATATCTCCTAAAGAGGGACATTTGGGAGGTATGGACCCCTAATATCTCCTAAAGAGGGACACGTGGGAGGTACGGACCTCTAATATCTCCTAAAGAAGGACACTTGGGAGGTAACACTTGGGAGGTACAGACCCCTAATATCTCTTAAAGAGGGACACTTGGGAGGTACAGACCCCTAATAACTCCTAAAGAGGGACACTTGGGAGGTATGGACCCCTAAAATCTCCTAAAGAGGGACACTTGGGAGGTACAGACCCCTAATATAGGAGATATTGGAGCTGTATCACCCTGGTGTCCCTGTGTTTAGGAGATCAGACTGTGTGGTATATATATATAAGTGTATCACCCTGGTGTCCCTTTGTTTAGGAGATCAGACTGTGGTGTGTGTATGTAAGTGTATCACCCTGGTGTCCCTGTGTTTAGGAGATCAGACTGTGTGGTGTGTATATAAGTGTATCACCCTGGTGTCCCTGTGTTTAGGAAATCAGACTGTGTGGTGTGTGTATATAAGTGTATCACCCTGGTGTCCCTGTGTTTAAGAGATCAGACTGTGTGGTGTGTATATAAGTGTAACACCCTGGTGTCCCTGTGTTTAGGAGATCAGACTGTGGTGTGTATATAAGTGTATCACCCTGGTGTCCCTGTGTTTAGGAGATCAGACTGTGTGGTGTGTATATAAGTGTATCACCCTGGTGTCCCTGTGTTTAAGAAATCAGACTGTGTGGTGTGTATATAAATGTATCACCCTGGTGTCCCTGTGTTTAGCAGATCAGACTGTGCGGTGTGTGTATAGAAGTGTATCACCCTGGTGTTCCTGTGTTTAGGAGATCAGACTGTGTGGTGTGTATATAAGTGTATCACCCTGGTGTCCCTGTGTTTAGGAGATCAGACTGTGTGGTGTGTATATAAGTGTATCACCCTGGTGTCCCTGTGTTTAAGAAATCAGACTGTGTGGTGTGTATATAAATGTATCACCCTGGTGTCCCTGTGTTTAGCAGATCAGACTGTGCGGTGTGTGTATAGAAGTGTATCACCCTGGTGTTCCTGTGTTTAGGAGATCAGACTGTGTGGTGTGTATATAAGTGTATCACCCTGGTGTCCCTGTGTTTAGGAGATCAGACTGTGCGGTGTGTATAGAAGTGTATCACCCTGGTGTCCCTGTGTTTAGAAGATCAGACTGTGTGGTGTATATATAAGTGTATCACCCTGGTGTCCCTGTGTGTAGGAGATCAGACTGTGCGATGTGTATATAAGTGTATCACCCTGGTGTCCCTGTGTTTAGGAGATCAGACTGTGTGGTGTGTATATAAGTGTATCACCCTGGTGTCCCTGTGTGTAGGAGATCAGACTGTGTGGTGTGTATAGAAGTGTATCACCCTGGTGTCCCTGTGTTTAGGAGATCAGACTGTGTGGTATGTATATAAGTGTATCACCCTGGTGTCCCTGTGTTTAGGAGATCAGACTGTGTGGTGTGTATATAAGTGTATCACCCTGGTGTCCCTGTGTGTAGGAGATCAGACTGTGTGATGTGTATATAAGTGTATCACCCTGGTGTCCCTGTGTTTAGGAGATCAGACTGTGTGATGTGTATATAAGTGTATCACCCTGGTGTCCCTGTGTTTAGGAGATCAGACTGTGTGGTGTGTATATAAGTGTATCACCCTGGTGTCCCTGTGTGTAGGAGATCAGACTGTGTGGTGTGTATATAAGTGTATCACCCTGGTGTCCCTGTGTTTAGGAGATCAGACTGTGTGGTGTGTATATAAGTGTATCACCCTGGTGTCCCTGTGTTTAGGAAATCAGACTGTGTGGTGTGTGTATATAAGTGTATCACCCTGGTGTCCCTGTGTTTAAGAGATCAGACTGTGTGGTGTGTATATAAGTGTAACACCCTGGTGTCCCTGTGTTTAGGAGATCAGACTGTGTGGTGTGTATATAAGTGTAACACCCTGGTGTCCCTGTGTTTAGGAGATCAGACTGTGTGGTGTGTATATAAGTGTATCACCCTGGTGTCCCTGTGTTTAAGAAATCAGACTGTGTGGTGTGTATATAAATGTATCACCCTGGTGTCCCTGTGTTTAGCAGATCAGACTGTGTGGTGTGTGTGTATAGAAGTGTATCACCCTGGTGTTCCTGTGTTTAGGAGATCAGACTGTGTGGTGTGTATATAAATGTATCACCCTGGTGTCCCTGTGTTTAGGAGATCAGACTGTGTGGTATGTATATAAGTGTATCACCCTGGTGTCCCTGTGTTTAGGAGATCAGACTGTGTGGTATGTATATAAGTGTATCACCCTGGTGTCCCTGTGTTTAGGAGATCAGACTGTGTGGTGTGTATAGAAGTGTATCACCCTGGTGTCCCTGTGTTTAGAAGATCAGACTGTGCGGTGTGTATATAAGTGCATCACCCTGGTGTCCCTGTGTTTAGAAGATCAGAGTGCGCGGTGTGTATATAAGTGCATCACCCTGGTGTCCCTGTGTGTAGGAGATGAGACTGTGTGATGTGTATATAAGTGTATCACCCTTGTGTCCCTGTGTTTAGGAGATCACACTGTGTGGTGTGTATATATAAGTGGATCACATTGCTCCACAGTAGTAAAACTCACATTAATGTTTGTGTAACCTTCAGTATATGTGATTATAAATTAGTCTGTGAAAATAACATAATTTGTTCTTTCCATTAATCATTTATTCAGTTACACAAAAGAGGTGTCAGTAGGTCAAGAAATAACCGAAAAATTCTTGGTTTGACCCTGCCTACCAACAATGCCTCCAACAACATCCCTTAAAACAAAAGGGCCATTTGAAATGTAGGGGGGTATATTAATGTGCGAGTGCAGCTGCATGGCACTAGTCTCTAATGTCAGCGGCTGCATTTAACCCTTTGAGTGCCATAGAGTTGTGCAATGCAGTATAAAGAAATGTTTTGCACACTCCTCTGGCACTCAAAGTGTTAAAGGAAAAGTAAACCTTTTTAATGAAAAAATATATATTGTACATAAAGCAAGGGTACGCCCACTGCTGAGAGATGCAGATTTCCAGAGTTATTACACTTAAAATCTTTTTTCTTTTTTTTAACATTATCAGTGCCCTCTAGTGGTCAGTAGGTATTCAGTTACATTCTCTAGGAGGAGAGAGTCAGTGACACACAGTTCTCCACAGAATGTTCCCCTCTTGGCCATTGGAAATGCTGGGAGGTATGTAGAGGGAAATTTTTAAATATCTTTAAAAATGATCAAACTTGTGTTTAGGTGAAAGAGTCCAGTAAATTGTAATCAGTGGGTCTTTTTACTTCTCCCCTGTGATGCAGCTTGTTTGCTCCAGAACTGCTTTTGCTTTCTGCATACCAGCGTTGTATCGTAGCCTTCAGGAGGCTGCCCTGATCAGGAGGTTACGTGCCTCCTACATGGTCAATGAAACAGAAATATGTGGAAAAAACAGATCACATCTGCAGAAAGAGCAGCACTAATTACCAAAAGTCTGGTACAACGGACACTGAGCACATTCATTTATACAAGTAATTGTGCTGTTTGGAAAATCATCCAAATGAGAAATGAAAAGACACAAACAAAGCATTTTCCATATCTGTGTTTCTTTATATACAAGGAGGCGGCTGCACTAAGAACCGGCGCAATTCGTGGGCAAATAACTGTCTTATGTATGCATGTATGTGCACATATGTATGTATCTGTGTATGTATGTATGTATGTGCACATATGTATGTATCTGTGTATGTATGTATGCATGTATGTGCACTTATGTATGTATCTGTGTA
>CM074728.1:122536640-122911640 GCA_037306005.1 Rhinophrynus dorsalis | reverse complement strand
AAACCTATCTCTGGCAATAGTCTGTTGCATCATCCCACAGGGTCAATGCCAGCCAGTAAGAACAGTGCCAGGGAGCCCCTTCTCTTTTGTTCATTAACCCATTGAGAACCAGCATGTCCAACACATTGCAAAGCAGCAGCTTCTTAGTACCACAAACAATTTACTATTCCTCTCTGTCCTTCCCTATCACACAAATTCCTGAGATCCTCCAGTGGTGAGATGCACCCTGGTCTGTGTCAGACACTGATTCATACTTATTCCAGGACTTTTAACCCCTTAAGGACCATAATGGGTAAGCTTGCTTTAAGGACCCATGACGGTCCTACCACATCCTGGAATTCATGGGTCCCCGTGGGGCTGCATGCGCTCAGGGATCCTTGAATCCATTGTGTGATTAAAAAAATAGGTCCGTGGTCCATAACCAGTCCATAACCAGTGTTAAAGTGAACACTAGGCACACGTTTTAGACCATTCCAATGAAGGGATTCCGTGTAAGTAACGAGATCCCGGCACTTCTCAAGCGCCACCATGTCGACCGACACAAATCTCCTGCTGACAGCTTTACAGCTGTCAGTAGGAAACAGCAAACTTTAAACGCCTGTATCTCTTAAACCATAGTGGTTTGAGAGATACGTTTTTTTGCATTTAGCTCAGTTTTTGAAGCTCTTCTAAATGCAAAAAAAGTGCCAGTCCTCTTGCCTCTGTGGCTGTTTTTAGTTTGGACTGCCACTTTTTTTTATAAAGAACGCGCATTTGTAAGAGAGCGTGCCAGGTCATATGCCAGAATCCTCTGTCATTGAGGAGGTGGGAAGGAGGCAATACTAATAAAGATTTATAATGAAAAATAAAACTGGATAACAACTTCACTAGAAGGGAACTTTTAAATGAAGTTTACTAGAGGTGAGAGTTCCCCATCTGGTGACTAGCTGCTCAGTAGCGCTAGTCGCCAGAATTATTACCGCAGGGCTCAAAATTTCCACTCACCACTAGCCAATGGGGAGTGAAAATTCAGCCCTGGCGAGTAGAAATTCAGCCCTGGTGGTTATGTTATGTATTGCAGTGGCGAGTAACTTTTCAGGTCTGGCTAGTAGCAAAGGACTTAAAATGACAGGCAGGGCGGAGCACAGACATCTTTCTATAGTGACGTCTGCGTGCCTGCGCTGTCAGTCCCAGCCGGCTCTAGGAGGTGTTGCTAGGAGTCATTTGGCTCCAAAAGGGACTGACAGCGCAGGCGCGCAGACGTCACTATGGAAAGATGTCTGCGCGGTTTCCTCCCTGTCATTCCCTGAGCAGTGTTTAATTCTCATTAACCAGGTGATAATTCTGGCGACTAGCACTACTGAGCAGCTAGTCACCAGAAGGGTAATTATTTGGGGCCATGTTGCTAAGGGGTGGTAGTTCCGCTTTAATATATATCTGTACAAATACAAAGGTGATTTCTCATGGTGGAGGAGGAGAAATAAAGTAACTCACATGGCGGAGGTGCTCAATGTGAAAATGATTATTTACTGATCTGTGCGCCTCTTCTTTTTTGTGCTTTCATGTGTGCATGTATGTGTGTGTATATGTGTGTGTCTGTATGTGTGTGTAAGTATGTGTGTATCTTTGTGTGAGTGAGGCTGTATGTGTGTTGTTTGTGTACCGTTAAATCTCACGTATAATACGCACAATTTTGCCCTTCTTCACCTTATGTGAAGTGTGGGGTGTGTATTATACACGAGGGAAAAAAATTATAAAAAAAGAAATTCCCATTGCCGCACTGCTTCCCTCCCCACATACCCACATCCTCCTACTCTGCCCCACTGTAGTTATGTAGCTATGCGCATTGGATCTTACGGTCCTCACCCATTGGCTACAAAGAAGAGGTTGCGTCAGGGTCATGATGGAAGCGGGCGGCAGTTGCAAGCATGCCGCCCACTGAGACCCTGTCATACTGCCCAAATTGGACTGCAGAGGGGGACAATAGGATAGGGGTAAGCAGGGAGGGAGGGAAGTAATGCGGCAATTACATTTTTTTTGTGTGACAGGAGAAAACAAAGGTGTGTATTATACATAGGCACTCTTGTTTTCCCCCAATATCCTGGGTATACTGTACACCTGTGTATTATACACAGGTGCGTATTATACTTGAGATTTCACAGTATGTGTGTGTGCTGAACTGAGTGTGATTTGTGTTGTTTGTATATGTGTGTGTGTGTCTATGAATGTGTGTCTGTGTGCATGACTATGTGTATATATATATATATATATATATATATATATATATATATATATATATATATATGTATTTGTCTGTGTGCATGTCTGTGTTTGTATATGTACGTGTGTGTGTGCATATATGTGTGAGTGCATATGTACATGTGTATGCATATGTGTGTGTACAGTATATGTGTATAGTATATGTGTGTGTGTGTGTGTGTGTGTATACTATATGTGTCTGTGTATGTACATGTGTGTGTGTATATATGTACATGTGTGTGCACACGTATATGTGTGTGAGTCCATATGTGTGTAACATAGTAACATAGTAGATAAGGCTGAAAAAAGACATGCATCCATCAAGTCCAGCCCATGCCAATAACACCCCTGTTGATCCAGAGGAAGGCAACAAAAAAGCCCTCTGGAGCAATTTCCAATGTAGGTGTGTAGGTGTGTGTGTGTGTGTGTGTGTGTCAAATAGTTCCCCGGATCAATATCCTATTTGCTTTGAAGCCATCTGTCATAACTGTCAATATTGTTCTGTGCTAGATAGGCATCCATTGCTTTTTTGAATGCAGTTACATTATCTGCAAGCACAACATCCCGAGGCAAAGAATTCCATAGCCTTACCGCCCTTACTGTAAAGAATCCCTGCCTGTGTTTTAGTCGAAAGCGCCTTTCCTCAAGTCTTAATGGATGACCTCTTGTTCTTAGCTCAGCTCTTTGCATAAATAATTCATTGGATAGTTCTTTGTATTGACCTTGAATGTATATGTAAATGGTAATCATATCACCCCTTAGACGTCTCTTCTCTAATGCAGACAAACCCAGTTTGGCTAGTCTCTCTTTGTAACTCAGATCCTCCAATCCCTTTATCAGTTTTGTTGCACGTCTCTGCACCTTTTCCAGTTCAGTAATGTCTTTTTTTTAGAACAAGCGCCCAAAATTGTACTCCATATTCTAGATGAGGCCTAACCAAGGATTTATACAGAGGTAGGATAATATTAGCATCTCTTGCTTCTACACCTCTTTTTATGCAGGCTAGTACTCTATTTGCTCTTGCAGCAGCTACATATGTATGTGTACATATGTATATGTGTGTGTGTATCTATATGTTTGTATGTATGTACGTATGTGTGCATATTAGGGTTGCCACACAGCTGGTATTTTACTGGCAGGCCGGTAAAAAATTGCCTTCTGTCCATTGTTAAGTCTATGGAGGGAATGCCATGGCCGGTATTTTTTGGAAAAAAAGGTGGCAACCCTAGTGCATATATGTGTGAGTCCATGTATATGTGTGTATATATGTGTGTGTGTGTGTGTGTCTACTATGTGTCTGTGTACTGTATGTGTATGTGCATACATATTTGTGTGCATAGATGTGTGTGTGTGTGTGTGTGTGTGTGTATGTGTGTGTGTGTGTATGTATACAGTATATGTGTGTATATGTGTGTGTATACAGTATATGTGTGTGTACACTATATCTGTGTCTGTGTGTGTACATATGTGTGTGTACATATTTGTGTGTATATGTGTGTGTGTTTGTGCTTATACTTTCTCCTTCTGAGCAGGGACATTTAGTGGTAGGATTGATGTTGCTGCTTCCCTTGTCACCAGTTGCTGGTTCCACCAGCACTGAAGGGGTTAAATTCAAAATCATTACATTTTCCCGGCAATCTCTGATTGTTAAACAAATGCGCCCTTCAGTTTCTCGCTGTTTGAAATGAGCCAATGATGATTTAAAGAACCCAAATTATTCCAGGAGCTGGGAGGCTGCCTGGCACACTCATGCTTTAATTAATTGTATTGTAATAACTAATTAATTAAAAACAATATTTTAATAGGAACACTTCTGAAGTCTGCAGGGATGTCTTTAACCTCCTCCGTGTTGGACGGGACTATGAGAATAGGTATTTGCATTACTCAACATTAATTATATTTCTCTAAAAGAAACCGCTTTTGCATAAAAACATATTTCATCCCAAAATGAGCGGAGCCACCAAAAAATGCTTTAGAGATTTTTTTTTAACAACAGGGGTTTGTATTGTATTGTTTGTATTGGACATCATCAATCTCATTAACTCCTAAATTACGATAGTGGGTGGAGCCGAAATTTACCATTAGGCATAGTAAACATCCAGTCAGACATCCAAGTTTTGATTGGAGGAGTCACAGCTATGTTGGTCCCTCCCACATTTAGAATTGAGGATGTGGTCAGGGAAGTCCCAATGTCCCCGCACCAGATACCCACGTCTATTTTACAGTAGCTGGATTATTTACCCCATTATGTGACCCTTTAATGGGAATTATTTGACCCCTTGGATGCTGGAGGTCTCCGGTGCATTTAGGAGCAATGTGCGGGAGACCTCCCCAGCAGAGAAGGGGTTAAGGGCTTTTTCTGCAGTGAGTTGAAAGCAGGTGAGTCTAGGGGGTGGAGTCAAGTAAGGAGTGTGGGTGTGGCTGTTGGTTTAGCTATGGGCACCTTGGTTGCCTTGCTTATGTGGTCTTGAGATTTAACCCTCTTAATGTCAGAAATGTGTTCAATGAGTTGTTCTGCAATGTGATGGACATTTCTTTGGCACTCAAAAGGTTTAATCCTGCCCCAATAGGGGGAATGAGTTAATAGGGTTCCAAACTAAAATGCTCCCCGGAATCAATTTACCTACACCTGCCCTAACTGTACTAGATGGGTGGGCCATGTGAACTAGCTGGTGAGCTATGTGAACTAGCTGGGTGGGCTATGTGAACTAGCTGGGTGAGCTATCTGAACTAGTTGGGTGGGCTATGTGAACTAGTTGGGTGAGCTATCTGAACTAGCTGGGTGAGCTATCTGAACTAGCTGGGTGGGCTATCTGAACTAGCTGGGTGAGCTATGTGAACTAGTTGGGTGGGCTATCTGAACTAGTTGTGTGAGCTATCTGAACTAGCTGGGTGGGCTATGTGAACTAGCTGGGTGGCCATCTGAACTAGCTGGGAGGGCTATCTGAACTAGCTGGGTGGGCTATGTGAACTAGCTGGGTGAGCTAACTGAACTAGCTGGGTGGGCTATGTGAACTAGCTGGGTGGGCTATGTGAACTAGCTGGGTAGGCTATCTGAACTAGCTGGGTGAGCTAACTGAACTAGCTGGGTGGGCTGTGTGAACTAGCTGGGTGGGCTATCTGAACTAGCTGGGTGAGCTAACTGAACTAGCTGGGTGGGCTGTGTGAACTAGCTGGGTGGGCTATCTGAACTAACTCGGTGGGCCATGTGAACTAGCTGGTGAGCTATGTGAACTAGCTGGGTGGGCTATGTGAACTAGCTGGGTGGTCTATCTGAACTAGCTGGGTGGGCTATGTGAAATAGCTGGGTGAGCTATCTGAACTAGCTGGGTGGGCTATGTGAAATAGCTGGGTGAGCTATCTGAACTAGCTGGGTGAGTTATCTGAACTAGCTAGGTGAGCTATCTGAACTAGCTGGGTGGGCTATGTGAACTAGCTGGGTGAGCATCTAGTAAATGCAGGACTCAGAAGGCACACCGTTGCGGATAGCCCGCTCAGCTGGTTCTGTCTGCACAGGAGGGCAGAGAAGCTGTGTGTGTGTGTGTATATATATATATATATATATATATATATATACAGGGCTTAAAACTTGAAGTCCTTTGCTACTAGCCAGACCTGAAAAGTTACTCGCCACTGCAAGACATAACATACCCACCAGGGCTGAATTTCTACTCGCCAGGGCTAAATTTTCACTCGCCATTGGCTACTGGCGAGTGGAAATTTTGAGCCCTGTATATATATATATATATATATATATATATATATATATATATATATATCTTCTTTGTCATTCTCTAATTTTGGGACCTTTTTAGTGCCATAGGTTTGTGCAATCCACATCCCTATGGCACTGAAAGAGTTAAGGGAGGGCACCTGCGGTCTCTGCTCTTTAGCAGACAGTAAACTGTTCTCTGGCTCCATAGAGAGTTACAGGAAGATCCCAATATCGCCAGCCTCAAGATGGTGGTGTTGGGACTGTGACCTTTAATAGTAAATGATGCTATCGGAGTTTAGTGCATGTGGTGATCAGCCACATCACATATAAACACACCCATGTGAATACGACAACGGCTCAGTCATTATCCTGCATTTCCATATGCCAGTGAGCCATTGGCGAAATAGTTACTGCAAAATCATAAATCTGCTGAGTGCATGACGGATTCATGGAGATGGCAGATTGTGGCGTATTCGCGGGGATATGATGGAGAAGACATCTCAGTGCATACAGCCGTAATGCCATTGAAACAAATGTGCAAACATATTGCCAACCTGGACCCTTATCATCCTTTTGTGCCTTTTCCCCCATGAGGATTAGAGGGGTGTGTAACACATTACTCCACTTCTGTATTTATACATGTGTCCCAGTGTGAGATTCCTACACCCCCCCCCCCACTCATACTGAGGCTGGAATTCTGGTTGTATTTCTCTGTAGGTTCCTTGTGGCCTCAGGCAAGTCCCTTTATCTCCCTGTGCCTCGGGCACCAATAATAGATGGCAAGACCTACAAAGCAGTACCTGGCTGTGCCTGTAAAATTTCATGTACAGCTTTGTATAAATTAGCAGCACAGACTTAATTACTCTTACCAGTTGGGATGCAGACCTGTGCCCATTCTATTATGGGCGTAATGGGAAAAAGAAAACAACTGTAAATGCTAATGACGGATCTGGTGAATGAGGGTCTTCATACAAAATACTTGGGTTCCCATTTCCCTGCAAACTACTGGAACATCCTTTACCCCTAAAGTTTGTTGCCCCCCGTTCTGTGTACCTGTTGCCCCAGGTTCTGAACCAGCTTCACCCATTAGATTCCACAGGGTGTCTGACTGTGTGAAAATCTTTGTCTCCAGTCAAAATGTGGCAATAATTTTGTCTGATCTGTAGGACAGTCCATCCGAGCTGTAGGACAGTCCGTCTGAGCTGTAGTACAGTCTGTCCGAGCTGTAGGACAGTCCGTCTGAGCTGTAAGACAGTCCGTCCAAGCTGTAGGACAGTTTCGTCTGAGCTGTAGTACAGTCTGTCCGAGCTGTAGGACAGTCTGTCTGAGCTGCAGGACAGTCTGTCTGAGCTGTAGGACAGTTCCGTCTGAGCTGTAGGACAGTCCGTCTGAGCTGTAGGACAGTCTGTCAGAGCTGTAGGACAGTCCATCTGAGCTGTAGTACAGTCCATCCAAGCTGTAGGACAGTCCATCCGAGCTGTAGGACAGTTCTGCCTGAGCTGTAGGACAGTCCATCCAACCTGTAGGACAGTCCATCTGAGCTGTAGGACAGTCTGTCAGAGCTGTAGGACAGTCCATCTGAGCTGTAGGACAGTCCATCCGAGCTGTAGGACAGTTCTGCCTGAGCTGTAGGACAGTCCATCCGAGCTGTAGGACAGTCCGTCTGAGCTGTAGGACAGTCTGTCCGAGCTGTAGGACAGTCCATCCGAGCTGTAGGACAGTCCATCCGAGCGGATCTGTAGGACAGTCTGTCCGAGCTGTAGGACAGTCCATCCGAGCTGTAGGACAGTCCATCTGAGCTGTAGGACAGTCCATCCGAGCTGTAGGACAGTCTGTCTGATCTGTAGGACAGTCCGTCCGAGCTGTAGGACAGTCCATCCGAGCTGTAGGACAGTCTGTCTGAGCTGTAGGACAGTCCATCCGAGCTGTAGGACAGTCTGTCTGATCTGTAGGACAGTCCGTCCGAGCTGTAGGACAGTCCATCCGAGCTGTAGGACAGTCCATCTGAGCTGTAGGACAGTCCATCTGAGCTGTAGGACAGTCTGTCTGAGCTGTAGGACAGTCCGTCTGAGCTGTAGGACAGTCTGTCCGAGCTGTAGGACAGTCCATCCGAGCTGTAGGACAGTCCATCTGAGCTGTAGGACAGTCCATCTGAGCTGTAGGACAGTCCATCTGAGCTGTAGGACAGTCCGTCTGAGCTGTAGGACAGTCTGTCCGAGCTGTAGGACAGTCCATCTGAGCTGTAGGACAGTCCGTCTGAGCTGTAGGACAGTCTGTCTGAGCTGTAGGATAGTCTGTTCGAGCTGTAGGACAGTCCGTCTGAGCTGTAGGACAGTCTGTCCGAGCTGTAGGACAGTCCATCCGAGCTGTAGGACAGTCTGTCCGAGCTGTAGGACAGTCCGTCTGAGCTGTAGGACAGTCCGTCTGAGCTGTAGGACAGTCCATCCGAGCTGTAGGACAGTCTGTCCGAGCTGTAGGACAGTCCGTCCGAGCTGTAGGACAGTCCATCCGAGCTGTAGGACAGTCCGTCGGAGCTGTAGGACAGTCTGTCCGAGCTGTAGGACAGTCTGTCCGAGCTGTAGGACAGCCATAGTTACTATTTGAATAACAGATGTATGTTAAGGAAGAATTTTCAAATGATTCTAACTTTTTAATGGATTGACAAAACTTGCTGAAATTTTGGATTCCAGTTCCCTATAAACCCTGGACACTATATACAAATCCATTCATTTTTTATATCTGAAGCAAATGCGTAGTGTAAAGGATCTGCACTTTATTTAATGACATCACAGATGTTTCAACAGCATTACAGCAAAATCGACTGGACAGATAGAACCCAAATTTTACAAGTAGATCTTACGGATTATTATATGTTTCATTTACATTTTAAAAATGTGTTCCCGTTCCTGAGATAGTTACTTTAAAGTTGCTTTTAGAAATGGTCATAATACAGAGTTGACCTTGTCTTGCAAAGCTCAAATATATTGTATATTAGAGCTTTTAAGCATGCTTGGTACATTTTCTCGATCTAACACAAAATACTAATTTTGACCCTCAAGTGGGCAGAGGACAAGAACCACTTATTTTAGGAAAATTTTAGTAAATTAAAACAGAATAAATCAAGGAAGCATAACTATCTTGATCAGCCAAAAGACAGAGTAGTTTGGGTAACTTAAATCTTTTAAGATTGAAAACAATATATTTAAGAAAAAAATTGATGAAGAGTTCAGAGTGAGCTATATTAATTAAGAAAACACGCAGCAAAAATAGATACAAATAGATCAATCAACAGTGCAGAGTTTACTTGATTAATAAAAGGAAAATGTATTGTTTAAACAACACAAAAGATCAAGTGGGAGTAACACACTTGATCATTAAAAAATTAAACTTAATCCTTTGAGTGCCAGAGAGGTACCCAATGCATTGGATACCTCTCTGGCACTCAAAGGATTTAAATGAGGTATTCATTGGGAAGCATGCTTGCATAGTCAAATATATTCATTTTTGATTGCTCAAGTGTACAAAGTGTTGTTAAAGTGAAACATTAGAGAATAAGGGGAACTCTATACGGCAGCGCTCCTGTGATCACTAATACGGGAGAGAGAAAATAGGGATAAAAAACAGGTTAATAAAAGTAAAATAAATCCAAACAACCACAAGTAGGTATAAAGAACCAGAAAATTGCCCAAACAAGTCTATAGGCCAAGTAACCCTAATGTAATATGTAATTGTGGGATGCAAATATAAAAAGTTACCTATCCACTCTAGGAAATTGATGTTATGGAAAATGTTAGTAGAAAGGATGATCGCATGAAGGCAATGATGATATAAAAGATAAAAGAGGTGAAATCCAGGCACTCGGTCAGCTAATCTCCAAGCAGCTGTATCAAAAGTTGAGTTACCTTGTCCGTCCACTTGGAAGAGGAGAAATCTGCAACTAGGACAGTGGTTCTCAACTCCTGTCCTCAGTACCCACTAACAGGCTAGGATCTGATGATTTCCTTGTTAGAACACAGGTGAGTTAATCAATGTGAATGAGCCTTTGATCACATGATTCCCTTGTTAGATCACAGGTGAGTTAATCAGTGTGAATGAGCCTCTGATCACCACACCTGTGCTCTAGCAGAGAAATCCCTAAGTCCTGGCCTGTTAGTGGGTCCTGAGGACCGGAGTTGAGAAACACTGAACTAAGAGTAATCACCGCAAATAGAGAGAAACAAAGTAGCTACTCTGAGTGTAGTAATTTGTCCCTGCCCCCTCCTCCTCAGATCTCTCCAGTGGTTGCCTATCAAACTCCGGGTCTCTTACAAAATTCTACTTCTCTCATTCAAAACTCTTCTCTACTCTACCCCCTTCCTACGTTCCCACTCTGATCTCCTGCTATTCTACCTCCCACCCTGCACCACTGCACCTCTCTTATAGTCTTATCTATGGATTGTTCTACCTCCCACCCTGCGCCACTGCACCTCTATTATAGTCTTATCTATGGAATGTTCTACCTCCCACCCTGCACCACTGCACCTCTCTTATAGTCTTATCTATGGAATGTTCTACCTCCCACCCTGCGCCACTGCACCTCTCTTATAGTCTTATCTATGGAACATTCTACCTCCCACCCTGCACCACTGCACCTCTCTTATAGTCTTATCTATGGAACATTCTACCTCCCACCCTGCACCACTGCACCTCTCTTATAGTCTTATATATGGAACGTTCTACCTCCCACCCTGCGCCACTGCACCTCTCTTATAGTCTTATCTATGGAATGTTCTACCTCCCACCCTGCAGCACTGCACCTCTCTTATAGTCTTATCTATGGAATGTTCTACCTCCCACCCTGCACCACTGCACCTCTCTTATAGTCTTATCTATGGAACATTCTACCTCCCACCCTGCACCACTGCACCTCTCTTATAGTCTTATATATGGAATGTTCTACCTCCCCCCTGCACCACTGCACCTCTCTTATAGTCTTATATATGGAATGTTCTACCTCCCGCCCTGCACCACTGCACCTCTATTATAGTCTTGTCTATGGAATTCTCTACCTCCCACCCTGCACCGCTGCACCTGTCTTATAGTCTTATCTATGGAATGTTCTACCTCCCACCCTGCACCACTGCACCTCTCTTATAGTCTTATCTATGGAACGTTCTACCTCCCACCCTGCACCACTGCACCTCTCTTATAGTCTTATCTATGGAACGTTCTACCTCCCACCCTGCACCACTCTTATAGTTTTATCTATGGAATGTTCTACCTCCCGCCCTGCACCACTGCACCTCTCTTATAGTCTTATCTATGGAATGTTCTACCTCCCACCCTGCACCACTGCACCTCTCTTATAGTCTTATCTATGGATTGTTCTACCTCCCACCCTGCACCACTGCACCTCTCTGATGGTCTTCAAGTCACGATTGAAACTGCACTTCCTTAACAAAACGTAAAAATGCTACATGGCACTGATTTCGTACAACTTAGGCTCTTTATAAATTATTTACTTCATGTCCCCTATCCTAACCAGAACTCTGGCACTGTATTCAGCACTTGACCTTTATGTACTCTATATGTCTCCCATTACCACTTTAGATTGTAAGCTTTTGGGAAGGGACCTCACTTCCAGTGTTTCACTTTGCAAAGCACTTGTAACCCTGTATTGTCTAAATCCTTCAATTGTAAACCACTGCGTACACTTGTGGCGCTATATAAACATATTAATTAATTAATTCATTAGATTACAAAGAGATAACAAGTATAAAAGTATTTCACTCACCCTACTTGGACTATATGTGCCTCAAAGGGTACCTTCCCTGGCAGCCAGTCAATGTGTGCCCTTGTTCCCTCCTGTTGGTGCATCTGGATCGCCTCTGGTCCTATTTGATGTCTGCACCATACACGTATAACAATGATGATGAAATATGTCCTGAAGCACACATAGGTGGAAAAATTTTCATATATTGAGACAATTTGAAAGTAAACTACTGGAGGAAACAGCAACAGGCCGACAGCCTCAGGGAGCATCTCAAAGTTGGGGAAAGAGACAAAGGGAGAAAGGCAATGGGGGAGATACGCTAAGTGATGATAAAGAGGTAATAAGGTGGAGATGACTTCTCCAGTGATATCACGTCTCCAGTTCCTATATTATTCTATGGAGCCAATGCAGATCCCCAAAGTTAGAGAAATCTTAGTCCATTGGTTCTATAGAATAACATAGGAACTGGAGAAGTGATATCACTGGAGAAGTCATCTCCACCTTATCACCTCTTTATCACTCCTTAGTGCATCTCCCCCAAGGAATCTCACAGGGGGAGTGGTAGGGACCTGGACCTAACAGAGTGTCAATACATAATACAGGGTTAACTGTTAGACTTATGCACGGCAAAAATTTTCAGTAAAATGCGAATTCAGACGATTTTTTTTCCCATTCGGAGGATCCGAATTTCGGACCGGACCTGTTTGACTCAGACGAAATTTGGCAATAGTCCGAATTATTCGGACGAATTTAAAAAAAACTTTAAAATATTCAATATAAAATTAAAATAAAATTTTTCATAAGTTGAACCCATTATGTAACACATTATTACTGCCAAAACTGTAAAAAAAAACTGTTTTTTTTGTTCTGTAATTTTTAATTTTTTTCTTAATAAATGAGAATTTGTATATGTATATGTCACATCAAATTAAAGCCCTTTCTGCCCTTTAAAAAATATATGTGTCTGTGCAATCAATGAGAATGATAGGAATTATGGTTGAACACACACATAGCAAAAATACCAGAATTGCTTGTGTCCTTCCGTGGTTAATATCTGTACTTTGTATGAACTGTAAAGCACCTGTTTTACCACATCTATTTTTAGCCGCATGTAGCAACATTGTAATAGTTTCAGGTGGGAAAGCACCGTCCGAATTTGCGAAATTTACACCGAAATTTCAGACTATGTCTGTTTCGGATTCTGATTTTTTTTTTGTGGGTGGACCTTGGCTTTCGGAAGATCCAAATGATGCCGAACACGCCTTGTTCGTCCGAATTCTGAAATTGGCCGAACTGAATCTCACAAGTCTATATTGAGACTCACTTAGAGACCAGTGGCGCAATGCAAGAAACATTCGCATTGGATAAAGGCATTTTTGTGCGCAGATAGATTTTGCGTACGTTCTAATCCAGGAAGCTAAATACTGAACGCTTCTTGAATTGCGCGTAAAAAAATCTATTTTATGACAACAGTACACAGACGTATAAATTCATTCGCAATAGCAATTCTTACGTTAGGCGCATTCGCTATTCCACTCACACCGATTTGTTAATCTTAGCCACGCCCACAAAGAATAGATATATACGCAGCCATTTGCTAATCTTGAATTTTCATGCACAATTCAACAAAATCATGCACAAACCTATTCCCTAGTGGTTTTCACACGGGAAATAGTGATTGTGCACGTTTCCTGCATCGCGCCACACAGATCCCTTCCTCCCCCTGTGAGATTCCTTGCCTTTGCCCCTTAGCATCCCGCTTGTTTCATTCAGATGGAATCATCTGAGATGCTCCAAGATGCCACCGGCCCATTGGTGTTTCCTTCTACCTTTATGGTTTGGGAGATATTATCAAGTAAAGTTAATAATAATAAAATTAAAGTTCCCTTTTCCTGGCTGTTTCAGCTAAGTCTGCCATCTAGTGGACAGATTTGGAATCCGGTCCACAGATCAGCCGGCGGCTCTTCAGCAGTGCCGAGATCAGATCTTTAAAAAGAACTACTTCATTGGAACTGTCTACAAAGTGTGTCTGGCTTGCAAGCACACTTTGTAGACCATTCCAATAAAGAAATTCTTTTTATAGATCGTGGTCTCGGCACTGCTGAAGAGCCATGGCCGGTCTGCGGCCCAGATTCCAAATCTGAAGGCTTGAGCAGTGACGTAACTCCAGGGGAAATTCTACTTGCTAATATCTCCCAAACCATAAAGGTTTGGGAGATAAGACATATTTTTAATGTTTTTTTAAGGGCTACAATATAAAATAAAATTAATTTCAAGCAATACTATCCTTTTAATATATGGACATTTATTCCACCTTACCTGTGCCTCAGGACATATTTCATAATCATTGCTATACAGGGATAGTTATATACGAGGGATAGCTAATATTACTGTTTAAGTATATCCCACTAGCGCTTCATAAACTCACCTTCCTCATATAGAGACAAGTTTGGGACACGTAGTTATCGGCCATTTGTCGTCATTAAACAGGACCATAGAGGATCCAGATGCACCGACATGAGGGAACAAGTGCACAGCTCAGCTGGCTGCCAGGAAAGGGACCCTTAGAGGCAAATAAAGCCCAGGTAGGGCACATGTGAGTGCAATACTTCTTATATCTTTGTGATCTAATAAATTACTACAGAGTCGCTACTTTGTTTCTCTCTGATTGCACTGAATTTTCTTAGTTGCAGATTAAAGAGAAACACAGCCTAGTCCAAGGGTAGTCAACCTCTGACTCCCCAGCCATTGGTTCTTTGGGGATGAAAGGAGTTTTGTCTCCCACAGCTGGAGATCCAAAGGTTGACTACTCTTGGCGTAGACATTTGTTGGAAAAGATTACAAAAACCCATAATATCTCTATATTTGAGGGCTTCTTTAAAAAAAAATAAAATAAATAAAAAATGAAGACATTTTCTGGATCTGAGCTTCTGTGTAAATGGACTGACAATGCTCTTCATGCCAAATTAAAAATATCCACACCTGCCTCTACGCAGGAATGCAGAGCAATTAAACAATACAGTTTATCTCAGTGGGTTTTCTTGCTCAGCCCTCTTCAGAACGCAGAGTATCTCATATTCTCTCATCACTCCCAAATGTTCATCTCTTCCTCCTGCACTTAGAGCTGAGTTATACAATAATGAATTTCTTCTTTTTTTTCCTCATTTGTTTTTTTTAAAGTGATAGTAATACTTAAGATGTAAAAAAATGTATGTTGTAGGATTTGTCCCCCTGAGTAAAACAAGGGTGCTCCCACTGCTGAGAGATATTTTATTAAAAAATTATAACAGCTCAAACTTGTATTTTTTAGGTGCAATATCACAGTAGCCTGAAAATTTACAGTGGCACTGTTGCTACACCATCCAATGGACTGCTCTGGTCTGTAGACCATAAATCTCCATAGGCTGGTGTAGCAACAGCGCCATTGTACATTTTCAGGCCACTGTGATATTGCACCTACAAAATACAAGTTTGAGCTGTTATAATCTCTATATATATAAAAGTGAAAGCCTAATTTCATAATTTATGTCTCCTCAGGAGACACACACCCAGGGGTGGCAGTAAGGAGGAGTTACTACTCCCACTGGGTGATTCAATGGGGGCGTAATTTTCACAGGACTATCCAGCCTGCCCACCACTATCCAACTGAGGAAAAAAACAAAATGGCTGCCACTTGCTCCTACATCACAGACATACACACATGCCCCACTCACACAGCACCAAACACACACACACACACATGCCCCACTCATACACACAGCACCACACACACACACACACACGCACACTCACACACACAAATCCAGAAAGAAATATGGCTGACACACACAGTCACACACTCTGACTCCCAGTGGCCTCAGCAGGACCTGTAGTACAGCCACTGAAGGGAAGCTGCAGCACCAGGGGAACAAAATGGCACTCAAAGGGTTAAGGTAGGCAGAGGACAGTTGGAGGATTTTCATTGCCTCCACTCAGTATACATTAGTGACTCAGCTGCTCCCCAAGAACAGAATGAATATCACACTTACATCTCAGTCAATACATTTATTATTGCGGTGTATCTATTTCAGGTATCCTTATTAGCACCCCAACAATGGATACAAGCTCTTAATAAATTCTGTCCATTTAAGTGGGGGGATTAGTAAAAACCTACATGTGCAGTTCATTTTCTATACCAGTAAATTACAAAAACACAGCCTGCACTTTATGGTGTGCATAATTGCTTTAGTGCATACCACACACTCCATCGACACCAATGCTTTAAAGGGATAGTATTACTTCATTATTATTATCCTCCATGTTGTAGCCCTTAAAATTCTGAATTCAACGATACCAGCGGCATCTCTCAAACCTTTATGGTTTGAGAGATATCCACTTTCAAAGTTCCCTCTCCCCTGACGTCAGCATTCTATCTGACAGCAGGGGAATCCGGTCCCGGGACCGGCAGCGGCTC
Source organism: Rhinophrynus dorsalis (assembly GCA_037306005.1). Classification (NCBI taxonomy): domain Eukaryota; kingdom Metazoa; phylum Chordata; class Amphibia; order Anura; family Rhinophrynidae; genus Rhinophrynus; species Rhinophrynus dorsalis. The sequence continues at coordinate 122,895,482 of CM074728.1, read as the reverse complement.
TGCAGCAGTGCTGATATCTTGTTATAGAAACAGAAATCCTTCACTAAAATGGTCTTCTACGTGTGCTTGCAAACCAAGAGCAAACCAAGCACATGTAGAAGATCATTTTAGTGAAGGATTTCTGTTTCTATAATGCGATCTCAGGACTCCTGCAGAGCCACCGATTGCTCACTGACCAGATTCCCCTGCTCTCAGCTAGCATGCTGACATCAGGGGAAAAGCCAAAAAGAGGGAACTTTGAAAGAGGATATCTCTCAAACCATAAAGGATTGAGAGATGCCGCTGGTATGGTTGAATTCAGAATTTTAAGGGCTACAACATGTCGGATAGTAATAATGAAGTATTACTATCCCTTTAAAGTGGACCTTTAACTTTATGATAAGTTTAGTTAATTTTAAAGAGAATTAAAAACTGCCCTATGTTGTGCTATCCATTAATAGTTTTTGATAAATTACTCTTCAACGATTCAGGTACGTGTTCAGGCACACATTTTAGACCATTCCAATGACGGGATTCCTTGTAAGTAACGAGATCTCGGCACTTCTCAAGCGCCACCGTGTCGACCTACACGGATCTCCTGCTGACAGCTTTACAGCTGTCAGTAGGAGAGCTCAAACTTTAAACGCCTGTATCTCTTAAACCATAGCGGTTTGAGAGATGTGGTTTTTTTGCATTTAGCTCAGCTTTTTAAGCTCTTCTAAATGCAAAAAAGTTTTTTTTGGACATTACTAACACTTTAAACACATTCTTTTTTTCTGCATATACAAAGGAAACAATGATGACAGGCTATAAGCAAATAGACTAAATACATGGCTTTCTGAGTACAAAGTCCAAAAGAGACTGGAAAAAGTTATGGTGAATAAAGCACCTGGACCTGGTGGTATATACCCGAGTACTTAAGGAACTTAGTTCAGTAATAACAGGATCATTATACTTAATATTTATTGATTCATGTTCATCAGGCATAGTGCCCTTTGATTGGAAGAAAGGTGATGTAGTACCATTTTTCAAAAAGGGGACAAGATTCAAACCAGGTAATTACAGACTTGTGAGCCTGACTTCCATAGTGGATAAGATATTAGAAGGATTACTGACTGACAGTATTCAGAACTATGTGAAGACAAACAATATTATTAGTAAGATCTGCATGGTTTTATGTAGAATAGATCATGTCAGACTAATGTACTTGCATTTTATGAAAGGGTAAGTAGTCATTTGGAGAAGGGAATTGCTGTTGATGTAGTATACTTGGATTTTGTAAAAGCCTTTGATACAGTGCCTCACAACAGGTTACTGCATAAATTAAAAGCCTTTGGATTTGGTGGTGTTATCTGTACATGGATTGGGAACTTGTTAAATGATAGATGGCAGAGAGTTGTAAATGGAATCTTTTCAAGTTGGTCTAACTTTGTAAGTGGGGTTCCACAGGGTTCAGTCCTGAGCCCAATGCTTTTTAATTTGTTTATTAATGATCTAGAAGTGGGAATTGAAAGTAGCATCTCAGTCTTTGCTGATGACACTAAGCTATGTAAGGAAATACATACAGAGCTGGATATTTTTTCCCTTCATAAGGATTTAGATAAACTAAGTGAATGGCCAGAAAAGTGGCATTTAATGTAGATGACATTTAATGTAGATAAATGTAAGGTTACGTATTTGGGCTGTAGAAACAAACACTAAAGGGGAAACAACTTGAGAAATCCTCATTAGAGAAAGATTTAGGTGTACTGATAGATGATAGACTTCACAGCAGTGTGCAGTGTTACTCAACTGTTGCAAGAGCAAATAGGGTTCTAGCCTGCATAAAAAGAGGTGTAGAAGCAAGGGATGCTAATATTATCCTACCTCTGTATAAATCCTTGGTAAAGCCTCATCTAGAATATGGAGTGCAGTTTTGGGCACCTCTGTTCTTGAAAAATACATTACTGAACTGGAAAAGGTGTAGAGACATGCAACAAACCTGGTAAAGGGAATGGAGGATCTGAGTTACAAAGAGAGACTAGCCAAACTGGGTTTGTCTCCATTAGAGAAGAGATGTCTAAGGGGTGATATGATTACTATTTACATATATATTCAAGGTCAATACAAAGAACTATCCAATAAATTATTTATGCAAAGAGCTGAGCTAAGAACAAGAGGCCATCCATTAAGACTAGAGGAAAGAAGCTTTCAAATAAAACAAAGGCAGGGATTTGTTATAGTAACAGTGGTAAAGCTATGGAATTCTTTGCCTCGGGATGCTGTGCTTGCAGATACTTCATCTGCTTTCAAAAAAGTAATGTATGCCTATCTAGCACAGAACAATACTAAGAATTATAACAGTTGGCTTCAATGCAGATAGGATGTCGATCCTGGGAAATATCTGACTGCCATTTAGAGTCAGGAAGGAATTTTTTACCCACTTGGGGCTTAATTGGAAATGGTTTCAAAGGGATTTTCTTTGTCTTCCTCTGGATCAACAAGGGATTTTTGGCAGAGGCTGGACTTGATGGCTGCATGTTGGTGACTCTGATAGACAGAGCTCGCACACTGGGGTAATTTATAATAGCACAGTGAGTGATCTCAAACAGAACTAATTACAATTATGTGCCGGGAATTAGCATAACGTACTACACTGTGCCGCCAAATCATAAAGGGTAATTCCACAAAAACAATTTATTTTACAGACACATGGCTAGTACAGTATATAGATAGATTTTAATTCTCTATAAAACAAACTGACTTACTGTGCTCCTCTTTATTACACAACATTAAGCCTGTCACAGAGTAACTTAAAGGGATAGTAATACTTAACATTTTAAAAAAAAATATGTTGTAGGGTTTATCTCCCTGAGTAAAACAAAAGTACTCCCATTGCTGGAAGGTGTTTCATTCAAAAGTTATTAATTTTCAAAGTTGAATTTTTTAGGTGCAATATCACAGTGGCCTAAAATTGTACAGTGGCGCTGTTGCTACACCATCCCATGGACAGCTCTGGTCCCGGGACCATAACTGAAATTGTCTGTAATCAGAATGGAAAAGTGCTTACACCATGGTCCGTCAGTCCTCAGTTATATACTGTGTCTTTCTATACAACTTATATGTATCAGTGCGTGTACATACACAGACCAGAAGGACTTCTCCCTCTGCCTTTCTGTACAACTTATATATATATCAGTGCGTGTACATACACAGACCAGCAGGACTTCTCCCTCTGCCTTTCTGTACAACTTATATATATATATATATCAGTGCGTGTACACACACAGACCAGCAGGACTTCTCCCTCTGCCTTTCTATACAACTTATATGTATCAGTGCGTGTACATACACAGACCAGCAGGACTTCTCCCTCTGCCTTTCTGTACAACTTATATATATATCAGTGCATGTACATACACAGACCAGCAGGACTTCTCCCTCTGCCTTTCTGTACAACTTATATATATATCAGTGCGTGTACACACACAGACCAGCAGGACTTCTCCCTCTGCCTTTCTGTACAACTTATATATATCAGTGCTTGTACACACACAGACCAGCAGGATTTCTCCATCTGCCTTTCTGTACATCTTATATATATCATTGCTTGTACTTACACAGACCAGCAGAACTTCTCCCTCTGCCTTTCTGTACAACTTATATATATATATCAGTGCGTGTACACACACAGACCAGCAGGACTTCTCCCTCTGCCTTTCTGTATAATATAGAGATACCAGTGTGTGTACATACATAGACCAGCAGGACTTCTCCCTCTGCCTTTCTGTACAACTTATATATATATATTTCAGTGCGTGTACATACACAGACCAGCAGGACTTCTCCCTCTGTCTTTCTGTACAACTTAGAGATACCAGTGCTTGTATATACACAGACCAGCAGGACTTCCCCCTCTGCCTTTCTATACAATATAGAGAGATACCAGTGCTTGTACACACACAGACACACAGGACTTCTCCCTCTGCCTTTCTGTACAATATAGAGATACCATTGCTTGTACACACACAGACCAGCAGGACTTTTCCCTCTGCCTTTATATACAATATAGAGATACCATTGCTTGTACACACACAGACCAGCAGGACTTCTCCCTCTGCCTTTCTGGTGGAAATGACACCCATTTAGTAGACTAATGAACAGTTAATTGGTGCAAATCGTGTAATAGATAACACTGGATCCTCACCCTGAGAATCTGACCTTTCACCCCAAGACCTTGAAATTTGGGTCAAAACCCTGTGTCTTGGGGTCAGACCCATAGAGTTCCCAGGTGTGAATATCAATCAGACCTCTAGAACAGCAGGGGTTAAATGCCTCATCTGCCTGTATAGGATTTTGGAGAACTTGTGTTTTTATCCTACACTGACGATGCCCTTTGGTTTGCACACAATTCCTTTACTTTTGCCTTATAGAGCAATTCTGGGGCAAATCAATTGCACCGAATGGACAAAAATTTCCCAGATTTCCACTCATTTAAAGTGATAATAATGTGTCATAATAAAAGCAGCTCTAATTAATCATCATAGTATTTGGACTTTGGAGAGTATTATTTCAATTCTGTCAGAGTTGTAGTACAAGAGTAATTCAATGACAAAGTGTCCCCCTCCCACCCCTTTTACTGATGTAACACTGCTCAGCCAGATCAGAAGGGAGGTGCCCAGGTAGACTGCAGAGAGGGACAATCTTCAATTAAGATAAGGGAAAAACCTGAAAAACTTGTCAAGGGGGGCAGGGCTTTCATTGTTCTCATAGGAAGAAGATTGTCCCCTGCTGTTATCTGTCTGGTCTATGGACTGCATTCCACATCTGAGAAGAGATGGCTTACACTAGGTAAAAGGGGCGGGAGGGGAAACTTTGCTTGTGAATATCTCTCAAACCGTAAAGGTTTGAGAGATAAGACTTGTATCGTTCTTCATGTTTTTTTAATGCCTACAAAATAAAATAAAGTTAAAACAAAGTATTACTATCCCTTTAAATGGGACTTTTAAAACTTTGAACACTAGAGAGGTCTCGTCTCTAACATTCAAGGGGTTAAAAATCCCACTTAAATCAATTATATTTATATTTTCCATATGGTGCAGTTGCTCCCATATCTCTCAAGTTTCCCTCTTTATAAGACATTAGGGCTCCATACCTCCCAAGGGTGACAGACCATGTCGTGGGCATGAAGTACTGATCAAAAAACACACATACACCATTTCATTGGATGAAACCAGGTCACAGCTTTATTAATATTTTACATATTATAAGAACCCCACTTTAAGCCCTTGCCAACTGCAAAGTCATACACTTATCCCCCACTCCTATTTTGCAAAGCTCAACCGACATTTCCACTCCATCCCACCACACCCCATTAGTTGGTCTGTGCAGCTCAATGGGAAGCGGTAACATAACCCGCGACCAAGGTCCGGGTGCAATATGTACCAATGCTGTTGGCCCATGGGAGGATTGTCCTATTGTGGTATCGGGCATCCCCCGGAGGGCCGCTAGATCATGGGCCAGTGGGGGAGATCAGAGGATCTCACCTCACCGTCCCACAATATTTTGGAGGAGAGGTCTGTGTTGCCACAGCCACTCTCTGTGACAGCCTTCGCGTTCCTTGTTAAAGGGATAGTAATACTTCGTTTTAACTTTATTTTATTTTGTAGGCATTAAAAAAACATGAAGAACGATATAAGTCTGATCTCTCAGACCTTTATGGTTTGAGAGATATTCACAAGCAAAGTTTCCCCTCCCGCCCCTTTTACCTAGTATAAGCCATCTCTTCTCAGATGTGGAATGCAGTCCATAGACCAGACAGATAACAGCAGGGGACAATCTTCTTCCTATGAGAACAATGAAAGCCCTGCCCCCCTTGACAGGTTTTTCAGGTTTTTCCCTTATTTTAATTGAAGATTGTCCCTCTCTGCAGTCTACCTGGGCACCTCCCTTCTGATCTGGCTGAGCAGTGTTACATCAGTAAAAGGGGCAGGAGGGGGATACTTTGTCATTCAATTACTCCTGAACTATAACTCTGACAGAATTGAAATAACACTCTCCAAAGTCCAGATACTATGATGATTAATTAGAGCTGCTTTTATTATGAAACATTACTATCCCTTTAAAGCAGAGCACCAGGATATGACATAATATCCTGGAGCCTTCACTCCCGTGCCGCAGAGGGACCACAAGGGGGCGATGATAGGGACGCTGGTGCTGGAGGCTGCGCTGACTTCTCACTCCCCTCACTGGACCACCAGGGAATGCAAGAGAGGAGGAAGAGACGCGTAGCTACAAGATGTGTTGAGAGGCAGAGGAAAAGAAGAGAATACTAGATGGAGATGGAGGTGGGTAGGAGAAAGGCAAGGGACTGAGGGGGTCTGACTGAGCAATATTAGGGAAGAGGGGGAAGCAATGGGAGAGAGTGGAGGGGACAGGGAAGAGGGGATGAAATAGACCGGAGGAGAGAGGAAGCAGCAAAGGGGCCTGTAGGTAGAAAGTGACAGGGGGTAATAGGCTTGGAATGAGAGTGTAGAAAAGGGCCGGGGAAGAGAGAGTGGGGGAAAGGGGGTGGGAGTTGCTAGGATTGTATTTAACCCTATGAGTGCCAAAATTATGTGTGTGTGTGTGTATATTTATATATATATATATATATAAAATACACACAAACACCAGCTAGTGGGCTAGTTTAAAAAAAATTGCCCGGGCTGGTATTCCCCTACAATCCGCCCCTGCGTCGGCCTGACCTCCACCTGTTGACCATAAAACCCACACAATGAATTTACCATTTTAACCAACTGGCAAGGGCCCAAAGTGCCAACAGCTGTGACAAAAGCCAACCCACCCGGTGCTTTTACGACCTGAATAACACAAAAAAAACCCACCAACAACTGGGAGGGAGAGAGATTTGCCTATAGAGCCAAAGAAGAAGTGAACACAATAGGTCGCTCCATTTATTAACTATGTAAACTCACCCCTTCTTCCTCTTACCCAAGCCCCCTAGCCCTCCAATCCCCATCTTTTACATGATCTCCCCCCAGCCCAGACATAATCCCCTTCTTATTAGTTGGGAATCCTATATAATAATTCGCTAAATCGTGTGTAACGCTGCGACATGCGCAGTAGACACTGCTGCGTGTGCTGCAGTCACGCGCAGTAGAGACTGCCCGCGCCGCGGCTGATACAGAGCTGGGTGCTCCGAAGGAGCACCCAGCTCTGTATCAGCCGTGGCGCGGGCAGTCTCTACTGCTCGTGACTGCCCCGCGACCGGGTGGCAGTGGCACTGTGGCCCGTGTAACTGGCTGTTCAACTAGTTCTTAATAAATGGTCCCTGCTCATGAGCTTATTCACAATTTTTGCAACTTTTTTTGTTCTTTTAACCCATTTGAAGCTAGCGTTACCTCCAACATATGGTGAACTGCGTACTTGAGATGTATTTAGCAGGCAGGAGGTTACAATTCATAAAATGTAGACATTAGCACTTTAGAATTAACCCTTTCAGTACCAGATGGGTGTCCAGTGCATTGAGAAGCAATGCATTGGGCACCCCTCTGTCACCGAAAGGATTACATCCATCCTCTGTCAATACTTGGCTGTGCTATATTCTTAATTTTTACCGATAAAACTAAGCTTCATTTCCTTTTCGTATCTTTTGTCCACAGGGGGGCAGGATTCCACTGTCCTGCAGAAAGCAGATCTGTCTCCTTAGAATTCGCCCATAAAGTTGGCAAGGCGTCAGGACATTTAATACCTAATTAATTACTCTATCTTATATATACGAGCCAAAAAAGTGACCGTGCATGTCATTAAGTATAATGATTTAGAAAAACAATTAAGGCATTTAACCCCCTTTGTGCTCCGAGAGCTCCCCCCCCACATCTCAGTGCTTTGCATTGTAGACCCTGTTTTCTCACAAAGGGTTAAAGCGAAGCATTATTAAAATAAATCAAACATAACACTTTATACATGTAATGGTGCGACAGCTGTTAGAATCTACGCTGTAAAACCAACAAGTCTAAAGAGAATGCAAATGTACAGCATAATAAATTCTTAAAAGGACAATATTTTTATTGCATGATCGAATACATTTGCAAACTGCATTAGTGAATTAAACTATAGGAACTTTAAAGTGGAACTGACCTGTCCTAATAATAACCCCCGACTTACCTCACTGTGGCCGGAGAACCCTAATTTTGCCCAGTGCCGTTGTTCAAGGGATAACATGTTCAATCAATTTTGGATGTCTGGTTCATGGAATGCATTGCGCAGCCCTCTGATTCTTAACCCCTTAACGACCCTTGACGGTCATAGTGCATCATGGGTAGATCTGACTTAACGACCCGTGACGTACTATGACCATCATGGAATTCCGGGCTCTCCCTGCGGCTGCGCGCCGTCCGGGAAGTCCGGAAACGGAAAAAAAAAAAAAAGATCTGTGGTCCTTAAGTGACCGCCGCGTGCGTGGGTGGTCCTTAAGGGGTTAAAGGGTTGAGTACCCTCATACACTTTGCCTGCTTCTGTTTGGAAATCTGTTACATCTGTCATGTCCGACTCCATGGACCTGATACCCAGGACCGAGTGATGATATTATATCTTGAACAAAAGCACAATTGCAAACTTAAAGGGATAGTAACACTTCGTTTTAACTTTATTTTATTTTGTAGGCATTAAAAAAACATGAAGAATGATATAAGTCTTATCTCTCAAACCTTTATGGTTTATGAGATATTCACAAGCAAAGTTCCCCTCCCCGCCCCTTTTACCTAGTGTAAGCAATCTCTTCTCAGATGTGAGTCTGGTTGTATGACAGGACAGATAACAGAAGGGGACAATTTTCTTTGTATGAAAACAATGAAAGCCCTTCCCCCCTTGACAAGTTTTTCAGCTTTTTCCATTATCTTAATAGAAGATTGTCCCTCTCTGCAGTCTATCTGGGCATCTCCCTTCTTATCTGGCTGAACAGGGGGGGGATACTTTGTTTGTGAATATCTCTTAAACCATAAAGGTTTGAGAGATAAGACTTATATCATTATTCATGTTTTTTTAATGCCTACAAAATAAAATAAAGTTAAAATGAAGTATTACTATCCCTTTAATGAGGTCCATTAGGATTTTCTTGCCGCGGTGAGGAAAGGTGGTGTTTAATGTTAAGAGACTAGTTTTAAAGCCTGTGTACACGGCCCAACATTGGAGGCGCTGCAGTCATGCACAGTACTGACTGCCCGCGCATCGGCTGATACGGAGCGGGACTCTCCAAATTCAGACCGTAGTCCTCTCTGCGCACCTTTCTGGGACCAAGAGGATCAGCCGTAGCGCGGGTAGTCTGTACTGTGCATGACTGCAGCTCGCACAGCCGTCTCTACTGCGCATGATGGCTTCTGACAAACATCCTTAGAGAATTATAATATAGGATGTCAGTTCCCCTTTAAACCTTTGAGTTTTACCCTTTAATGACCGTTTGACATGCCAGGACTGTTACTGGTTTTTCCCCGTAACCCTTTGCGTGCCACAGGGGTATGCAACGCATTGCAAAGCACACCACACAGTCTGCTCTCCTAAACACAGGGACACCAGGGTGATACACTTATACACACACCACACAGTCTGATCTCCTAAACACAGGGACACCAGGGTGATACACTTATATACACACCACACAGTCTGATCTCCTAAACACAGGGACACCAGGGTGATACACTTCTATACACATCACACAGTCTGATCTCCTAAACACAAGGACATCAGGGTGATACACTTATATACACACCACACAGTCTGATCTCCTAAACACAGGGACACCAGGGTGATACACTTCTATACACACCACACAGTCTGATCTCCTAAACACAGGGACACCAGGGTGATACACTTATATACACACCACACAGTCTGATCTCCTAAACACAGGGACACCAGGGTGATACACTTCTATACACACCACACAGTCTGATCTCCTAAACACAGGGACACCAGGGTGATACACTTATATGCACACCACACAGTCTGATCTCCTAAACACAGGGACACCAGGGTGATACACTTATATACACACCACACAATCTGATCTCCTAAACACAGGGACACCAGGGTGATACACTTATATGCACATCACACAGTCTGATCTCCTAAACACAGGGACACCAGGGTGATACACTTATATGCACACCACACAGTCTGATCTCCTAAACACAGGGACACCAGGGTGATACACTTATATACACACCACACAGTCTGATCTCCTAAACACAGGGACACCAGGGTGATACACTTCTATACACATCACACAGTCTGATCTCCTAAACACAGGGACACCAGGGTGATACACTTCTATACACACCACACAATCTGATCTCCTAAACACAGGGACACCAGGGTGATACACTTCTATACACACCACAAGGTCTGATCTCCTACACACAGGGACACCAGGGTGATACACTTATATACACACCACACAGTCTGATCTCCTAAACACAGGGACACCAGGGTGATACACTTCTCTACACACCACACAGTCTGATCTCCTAAACACAGGGACACCAGGGTGATACACTTCTATACACACCACACAGTCTGATCTCCTAAACACAGGGACACCAGGGTGATACACTTATATACACCCCACACAGTCTGATCTCCTAAACACAGGGACACCAGGGTGATACACTTCTATACACACACCACAGTCTGTTCTCCTAAACACAGGGACACCAGGGTGATACACTTATATACACACCACACAGTCTGATCTCCTAAACACAGGGACACCAGGGTGATACACTTCTATACACACCACACAGTCTGATCTCCTAAACACAGGGACACGAGGGTGGGATTGAGGGACAGTGGGATTTGGGAAGTAAACATGGTTTAGTAATGAATCACTTTCTTACAAATAAACAAATGCACTTACCTTCCATTTGATTTGGCTAACCTCATATTGCTGTTTACTGATATTAGCTATACTATGTGGGGAAGCAACTTATCTTTGCACTGCTTCCTTGCTGTTTTATGTATAATGTACAATGCTGCCTCCCTATCAACAAGTGAGGAGTGAAAATGTAAAATTTTCCACCAATCTGCTGAAAAACAACATATGCTGTTACTAACATATTCTATGGAGAAGTGTAGCCGTAGTTTACTCTTTCCCAAAGAAACAAAGATTTGACAGTAGATAAGAACCAGTCATCCCATATGGTCCGACTATCTTCCTATCCAGATCAAGTAAACACTTATTTAGTTTTCAAAATAGACATTTTTTTTTATTTCCTCTACTGTACTGACCCCAACCATCTCCGCTGAGAGGCAGTTCAGTGAGTCTATCACCTTTTCTGTATAGCAGTCCTTAAGCACATTACTTCTGAATCTTCCGCGCTCTAACATTTGGTCATGCTCTCTTGTTCTCCGATTCTTGTTTTCTGAAGAATTCTTCTCTCTCCAGAACCGTATCACGTCACAAAATATATTTAAACGTTACTATCATATCCTCCCTTTCCTTCCTGTCTTCTAAGCTATACATGTTACAGTCTGTGAGTCTATCCTGGTAAGTTTTACTGTCAATTCCTTACACCATTTTAGTGTAACAGAAATGATCTAGTTGTCTGCCTATCCCTTGCTCACTCTCGGTCTCTCTCTCATGTTCTCTCTCATACCCTCCCTCTCGTATGCCCTCTCATATTGTCTCATTCACACTCTTATTCTCACTTGCTCTTTCACGCTCTTTCTCATTAAAGGGATAGTAATACTTCGTTTTATTTTTATTTTATTTTGTAGGCATTAAAAAAACATGAAGAATGATATAAGTCTTATCTCACAAACCTTTATGGTTTAAGAGATATTCACAAGCAAAGTATCCCCCCCTGTTCAGCCACATCAGAAGGGAGGTGCCCAGGTAGACTGCAGAGAGGGACAATCTTCAATTAAGAAAAGGGAAAAACCTGAAAAACTTGTCAAGGGGGGCAGGGCTTTCATTCTTTTCATACAAAGAAGATTGTCCCCTGCTGTTATCTGTCTGGTCTATGGACTGGATTCCACATCTGAGAAGAGATGGCTTACACTAGGTAAAAGGGGCGGGAGGGGAAACTTTGCTTGTGAATATCTCTCAAACCATAAAAGTTTGAGAGATAAGACTTATATCATTCTTCATGTTTTTTTAATGCCTACAAAATAAAATAAAGTTAAAACAAAGTATTACTATCCCTTTAAGTTTCTTACCCTCTCTCCTTGCAGATGCGTCATTGAAAAAATTATTATAACCCAAAGAGACATGGAAATGCATTTGATTCCTATCCTTGGATTGCTCATGTCCACAGCCATAGTTCTTCATAGAAAACTATAGCAACAGCACCACCTAGAGGTAACATTTCACAAGCTGACTTTTAATTATAAAATAACTAAATCATGATTGAAAGGTAACTTTGGCTTAACCCTTTGAGTGCCAGAGGGGTAAGCAATGCATTGCCTTGCATATGCCTCTGGCACTCAAAGGGTTAAGCATCTCCAATCAGAAGAATTACCATCGTTTTACTCAACAGGGAAAACAGGGGAAACATGTTTCCCCCTCATTAAAAACATTACTGTCACTTTAAAGTAAACAATATGAGTCTAGAAGTGATAGCAACCACTCACCTGACCCCAAAAAGGTTAAATAATGGGGTTAAGTTATGGTGGTAGTGAATCGCCAATCGCGTTGATGCTTATAAGATGATATTTTACATTTTATGTTTTGTTTTACATAATTACATACCTCCCAAGTGTCCCTCTTTAGGAGGGACAGTCCCTCTTTTAGACCCAAATCCCTCTGTCCCTCCTTTCCACCCTAATGTCCCTCTTTTTAGGAGATCAGACTGTGTGATGTATATATAAGTGTATCACCCTGGTGTCCCTGTGTTTAGGAGATCAGACTGTGTGATGTATATATAAGTGTATCACACTGCTCCATAGCAATAAAACTCACATTATTGTTTGTTTAAACGTCATTATATGAGTTTATGAATTAGCCTGTGTAAATAAAACACTTTAGTCTTGTTTTAAATCAAGTATTAGGTTACACATGGAGGTGTCAATAGGTCGTGAAATAGCCTAAAAATTCTCGGTAATGCGCCACTCACTAGCCACGCCACCAACAACACCTCTTAAAACACAAGTGTCCCTCTTTGGCAATTTGAAATGTTGGGAGGTATGTAATTAGGACCGGCCAGTCATTGCTCAATCGTTAAACAGATAACTATTTACAAACAACTTTCCGTTGCATGCGTATATTTATTATCATGTTAACCCTTAGTATCCCAGTTCAGTGTCCAGCTTCCTCTGGCTCATAAAAGGTTATGTTCTCGTCAGTAACTGAAAAAAACCTCAGGATTGTACAACGGCTGACACTTGCTGGTTAAAATGGTGCAGGAGGAATATTTATGTCACTCTGCATTTCGTTGACATCTACTCTTGGATCTCTGCCACATAGGGACAGTAATTTGTTTCCAAGGAAACTAAGTAGAATAATTTACAATATAAATATGTTTGCCATTAGAAGGGAGAACGCCAAACATTAGAAGAAGACTAAAAAGACAGTATATAGTGTAAAAAAAAGCCGCCGTGAAGAGGAGAGTAGGTTTATGCTATGGTATCTGGTACATGAAAGGCAGTGAAGTGTATAATACACCTATTATTATCACAGCGCTCGGATTTGGGTCTAGCACCACTGCAATGATTTCCTTAATTTATTTTTACTTTAGCAGGCAAAGAGTCTACACTCGCAGTCACTGATACATTAACTCCTTATACTCTAGAGGTGTGCAATGTGTTGGAGACACCTCTGGCAAACAAGGGGTTAGTGGCCGGAGATCACTTATGTTCAATTCCACTGCACCAAATCAAAATTCCAGCTGATTTAAATGGGAATTTTAACCACTTGAATATTAGAGAAGTCTTCAAATGATTGCTTCTCAAAGCGTAGACAGCTTCTCTGGCATTCAAGGGGTTAAAAGTCATAGTTAACCCTTTGTGTGCCAGAGGGGTACGCAACGCATTGCAAAGCAATGCGTTGCATACCCCTCTGGCACTCAAAGGGTAAATGAGTGGGATTTGAGGATTTTTCACTTACAGTTGGTTTGCCCCAAAATTGATTCCATTTCCTTTGGTGCGTATTGGGTGAAATGAAAGGAAGAGGAGCATTCGCTATTTTTTGAAAGCCGTCATTTTCTGTGCTGTTTGCAATTGCTCACGTTTTGATGCAAGAAAAACACTTCCGCCTTAACTCTGAATTGCATATTCTCCTAAACTAACGGTCATGTTAGCAAAAGCCCCTAAATTAACGGCAAAGTTAGTGAACGAGCCTAAATAAACGGCAAACTTAGACAGACATATGAAAATGTCTGCTAACTGCGTTTGCTGAATTAGGCACAATCGCTCATCCTCTCACAAAATGGCAGACTTTTTAGCAAATGATATTTTTGGAAACGCATTCACAAAAAACATACAAACGTTCCCCAATTCTGAAAAACATTCACAATTCAGTAACATTTTGGTGCTATTCATTTTGCCATCAAAATTACATTGTAAATAGCAATTGCAAATGTTTCTTGTATTCCGCCCATGGTCCCGATCATGAAAAATATATATTATCTAATTGAATAAAACAAGGGAGATACAACAGCGCAAACCACAATTGTAGACAGAGCTAAAAAAAGATCAGAAATGTTACAAACTGAATAAGAATTGAAGAAGTAAATGCGTGTTAATAATAGTGTGGAATAAAAATAATGAACTGCTGCAAATCATAAGCATTTTAGATTTTATTAAAAAATATGTCTCTAGTCATTTAAAATTAGGCAAATCCAACAACATTTCCCATACTTTTTGTCTTTATTTTATGTTTGATAATTTTCTCTGATATTTTGCATATTCTGAAATCTTATTTGCAGGTGTTTAGAAAAAATGAATATTAGTTGGTTAATTTGTTTGATAAATATACTCTAATGTCAAAAATTGTAATTTTTACTAATTATCAAAGCACTGATAAATATGGGCCTTTCTTTTGCCCATTTTATTTTCAGGGGGCGCTGTTGCATCATAAAATGGGATGGACATTTGAAATATTAAAATTCACCTGTCAGAAATGCATATTTTGTGGTGTATTATATTTTAAATGTAGCATCTCTCAAAATTGTAAATACCCTTGTGCTTCTCCACTAGGACAGACTTACAGTATAAGTTTCCATAATAAATGCAATACCTACAAGTAGGGATGAATGTAACACTAGATCTTAGGTACTTAAAAGTTGCATGATGCAAGGCTGCCATATTTTAACCCTTTGAGAGACAAATTGGTTCCCAACGCACTGCAAGGGTTATGCGCTGGGCACACTTAGGGTGACCACATTTTATTTCTGCCATTGGGGGGTCACTGCCAAATGAGAGTGATTTAGTACTTCTCCTCTGCACTAGAGCAGCTAAGCAGGTTACATCACATGACCATGCTCTGATATCATTGGACGTCAGTGCGTACATAACATCTGGGGGCATATATAAAGATAAATTAGAGCAATTCTGGAATAAAAAACTGCATCATATGTAAGAAATAAATATTTCCATTATTTACATTGGATTTTTAACTCCTTGGATGCTACAGACTAGTGTTGAGCGAGCGTGCTCGGCCGATGCTCGGATCGGCTCGAGCATCGCTCTGCTCGGCACATGGCGGTACTCGTACGAGTACCGCCATGTGCTCGCCCGACATGTTCGGGTGAAGAGGATCTGTGCCGGAAGAGGCACAGATCCGAAGACGCTCCGCTGGACCACCAGGGAATGGAGGTACGGGGGCATTGCGGAGATGAAGGGGGCATTGCGGAGATGAAGGGGGACATTGTGGAAGAGGGGCATAGACTCTATGCCCCTCTTCCACAATGTCCCCCTTCATCTCCGCTATGCCCCTCTTCCACAATGTCCCCCTTCATCTCCGCTATGCCCCTCTTCCACAATGTCCCCCTTCATCTCCTATGCCATAGCGGAGATGAAGGGGGACATTGTGGAAGAGGGGCATAGCGGAGATGAAGGGGGACATTGTGGAAGAGGGGCATAGAGTCTATGCCCCTCTTCCACAATGTCCCCCTTCATCTCCGCTATGCCCCTCTTCCACAATGTCCCCCTTCATCTCCGCTATGGCATAGGAGATGAAGGGGGACATTGTGGAAGAGGGGCATAGCGGAGATGAAGGGGGACATTGACCAGGCACCCTCCGCTCATCAGAGCAGGGGGTGCCTGGTTTAATGCTCGAGTGCTCCCATTCATTTGAATGGGGCTCGGGTGCTCGGCCGAGCACTCGAGCATCAGGGGGTGCTCGGTCAGAGCACCCGAGCACCCGAGCATCGGGGTGCTCGCTCATCCCTACTACAGACGTATCCAACACATTGCAAAGGCAAGGCACGGAAGACCTCTGTAGAAGTCAAGTCAAGTCAATTAGATAAATATTGTGCAGTTGCTTTGTCGGCCTTGGTCCATACTTTGTGTTTTTACATAGGCCCAATTATAGTGAAATCAGACCATAACCTTCTGCTGGGATGTATTTAATTTCCTGGAAACAGATAAAGCATAAAGTTAACCCCTTGGATGCTACAGTCCTCATAATGCTTTGGAGACCTTTCTGACATGGTAAAATAACACAGTCCTGTGTATGCATTGTGCAACACACAAGAGAAGAGACAGAGAAGAAGATTGATTGCAGCAGTGGAGTGAAGGTGAGTGGGGTCATGGCCGGGGTAATGATAACCACTAACCAAAGGGCTGGGGGATTCTGGGATTTGTAGTATCCGGCACCACTGCCTATTACCCAGAGATTGTGAGGGGAAGCTGCAAGAGGGAACTGCAGCTCCCAGCATGCCCAGCACTGTGCATACTGGTAGTCTTAATTCCAGGAATGCTTGCTGTTCCAGAAATGGGGTGTACAGGGGACAAATATTCTATAAAAGGGACTGTCCTGGGCAATCTAAGACATGTGGTCACCCCAGGAACTCTACTGGCATTCAAAGGGTTCATCTCTTGCTAGAGACATGAAGAAGGACTGGGGATGGTCCATAACACAACCACACAACACATAATTTGGGTATGAACAGACGGTTTTATTACTACCAATCATATAACAATTACATGTTACTTATAACCCCTTAATTTTAACCCCTATTTCCACATATTCATTTTCTTGCAATAAAACCCATAAACAAAAAATAATCACTCCTTTGCATGGCCAATATAACGGGGCTCATGCTTAACACTTGTCTTGCCCATCACTCACTTCCAACCGATTAACCAGTTACCCCAGTTGGGCCATTCCACACTCGGCTCCAACGGGTAACATCACCTCCCACGACAAAGTCCGGGGCAACTTTCTCCAGTGTTTTTCCCCTAAGGAACCATCATCCTTTCTTTTCTCCCATATAAACTTAAAGGGATAGTAATACTTCGTTTTAACTTTATTTTATTTTGTAGGCATTAAAAAAACATGAAGAATGATATAAGTCTTATCTCTCAATCCTTTATGGTTTATGAGATATTCACAAGCAAAGTTTCCCCTCCCGCCCCTTTTACCTAGTGTAAGCCATCTCTTCTCAGATGTGGAATCCAGTCCATAGACCAGACAGATAACAGCAGGGGACAATCTTCTTCCTATGAGAACAATGAAAGCCCTGCCCCCCTTGACAAGTTTTTCAGGTTTTTCCCTTATCTTAATTGAAGATTGTCCCTCTCTGCAGTCTACCTGGGCACTTCCCTTCTGATTTGGCTGAACAGGTGGGGGGTATACTTTGCTTGTGAATATCTCTTAAACCATAAAGGTTTGAGAGATAAGACTTATATCGTTCTTCATGTTTTTTTAATGCCTACAAAATAAAATAAAGATAAAACGAAGTATTACTATCCCTTTAGCTATCCCAATAACAGTAAAGTATCACACCACCAGGCAACCCACACTAGGGAGGGTAGGGTTGCTTACTTCCTAATCCCTCGCAAAGAGGGCCCTCACTTCCTCTCCCTACCTATAACCCCTATTACTACTCCTCCCCCTTTCCTACCTCATTTCCTACCCTCCCCTTCTTCACGTCTCCCCTTCTTTATTTTCTTTGGGGAATTTCTTTTCTACCACATTAGGTTGTTCATGTCCGTTGTGACCTATGTGAGTTGTAGACACTAGTGGGAAAAACATTCCTTGACTGCTGGGACAAAAAGGTAACACCAGTGTTGGGCTACAAAAACATGGTCACCAAATCCAAAGACACACATTGCTTATGTACATGTACAGATAGATATGAAGATATACAAATATATCTATACATATAACTAAATCCTGATACAGTGAATTGACTACAGTAACGCTTAAAGTGGGCCTGGCACCAGGGCCGGATTTCCCGTAAGGCAGAGTAGGCATCTGCCTACAGGCGCACCCTACAGAGGGGCGCCTGCCACTACAATTCTATTTTTTTTTTTTTTTTTTTTTTTTACACTTGGCGCGGCTTGCCATGCCGCGCCGAGCCGCCAGCCGCTGCCTTGTAGGCTGTGAGCTCTCCCGGCTCTTTAGCAATGCAGAGCGCTGGGAGATTTTATCTCCCAGCGCTCTGCATTACTAAAGGGAAGGCCGCGTGGGAGCTCCAGCAGCTCCATGTCTGTGCACAAGCACAGATCTCTCCAGCCGCTGGACCACCAGGGAGGTAGGAAACGGATGAATGAGGCTTAACCCTTTGAGTGCCAGAGTGGTACGCAACGCATTGCAAAGCAATGCGTTGCATACCACTCTGACACTCAAAGGGTTAATCTGGAGATAATGGGAGCAATGTGAGGTCAATATGGGGATGATGGGGGGCAAGCAATGTGGAGCTGATGGGGTCAATGTGGAGCTAATGGTGATGGGGTCAATATGGAGCTGATGGGGGTCAATGTGGACTGATGGTGATGGGGTCAATATGGAGCTGATGGTGATGGGGGTCAATGTGGAGCTGATGGGGTCAATGTGGAGCTGAAGCTGATGGGGGTCAATGTGGAGCTGATGGTGATGGGGTCAATGTGGAGCTGATGGTGATAGGGGTCAGTGTGAGGGCAATGTTAAGATGATGGGGGCAATGTGAGTGTGATGGGGAGCAATGTGAGGGCAATATGGAGATTGGAGCATTGTGGAGATGGCGGGGGGGGGCGGGGCGCTTCAGGTAGCTGTGCCTACAGGCTCCTGAGATGTAAATCCAGCCCTGCCTGGCACCCAAAGACAAGTTAAGACTAGATTACACTGCAGATGATAAGTGGTTTTCACTGTGTTACCCCACAGATTCCCTTTCTACACAGGGACGTATGACTAATTTTTCCCATAAAATAAACACCTTTTCAGAAGGTAAATGTTATGGTTTGATGGCTCAGCCTGGCACTTTAGGCTAATTCCCAGCACAGTGCCACCCCTAATATCTCATAAAGAGGGACACTTGGCAGGTACAGACCCCTAATATCTCATAAAGAGGGACACTTGGCAGGTACAGACCCCTAATATCTCCTAAAGAGGGACACTTGGCAGGTACAGACCCCTAATATTACCTAGAGAGATACACTTGGGTATGGACCCCTAATATCTCCTAAGAGACCTGGGAGGTATGGACCCCTAAAATCTCCTAAGACACCTGGGAGGTATGGACCCCTAATATCTCCTATAGAGGAACACTTGGGAGGTACGGACCCCTAATATCTCCTAAAGAGGGACACTTGGGAGGTACAGACCCCTAATATCTCCTACAGTGGGACACTTGGGAGGTATGTACCACTAATATCTCCTACAGTGGGACACTTGGGATGTATGGATCCCTAATATCTCCTAAAGAGGGACACTTGGGAGGTACAGACCCCTAATATCTCCTAAAGAGGGACACTTGGGAGGTACAGACCCCTAATATCTCCTAAAGAGGGACACTTGGGAGGTATGGACCCCTAATATCTCCTAAAGAGGGACACTTGGGAGGTACAGACCCCTAATATCTCCTAAAGAGGGACACTTGGGAGGTACAGACCCCTAATATCTCCTAAAGAGGGACACTTGGGAGGTATATACCCGTAATATATCCTAAAGAGGGACACTTGGGAGGTATGGACCCCTAATATCTCCTAAAGAGAGAAACTTGGGAGGTATGTACTCCTAATATCTCCTAAAGAGGGACACTTGGGAGGTACGGACCCCTAATATATCCTAAAGAGAGATACCTGGAAGGTATGGACCCCTAATATTGCCAAAAAAGGGGCACTTGGGAGGTATGGACCCCTAATATCTCCTAAAGAGGGACACTTGGGAGGTATGGATCCGTAATATTTGCTATATCTGCTACAGAGGGACATTTGGGAGGTATGTTATTTGGCCTCCTAAAGAGGGACACTTGGGAGGTATGGACCCCTAATATCTCCTAAAGAGGGACACTTGGGAGGTACGGACCCCTAATATATCCTAAAGAGAGATACCTGGAAGGTATGGACCCCTAATATTGCCAAAAAAGGGGCACTTGGGAGGTATGGACCCCTAATATCTCCTAAAGAGGGACACTTGGGAGGTATGGATCCGTAATATTTGCTATATCTGCTACAGAGGGACATTTGGGAGGTATGTTATTTGGCCTGGGTCGGTCAGTGTTTATTGTAAAAATCCAGTTAGAAGGAACTTTATATTATTTGTTGATAACACCAGACTGGAACTGCTACAGTTTCCATAAGAACAAAATGTTGGAGTTAGAAACGTCACTTATATACCTGACAATTCGAGAAAAAAACATTTCTAATCTCATAACGATCACGGAATAAATTGCCGCTATATAAATAAAGAAGAATAATAAGAAAAGAATAATAAGGGACAAATTGAAATTCTCACTGATTTAAATGGGACATTTAACCCCATGAATGCTGGAAGGGTCTCAGACGCATTGCTTTCAGTGCGATGGAGAAGACGAAAGGCGGATAACCAGTTTATAACTATGGAGTCAGACAAGGGTCTGGGTTATACAAAGGGACCTGGAGGCACTAAAACATCTTATTTATCCCAAAGTAAAACATCAGACATGGACACAGCTGGGAACCCGGTTATCACAAGGCCCCGGGGAAGCACACAGGCCTGACATGGGAGTTGCCAAATGATGAGATTTGCTTCATGATGTGGGCAGAACTGGAAGGTATAAGGTTGGCGTTTTTTTCTATGAAATGGGTGGACGAGTGGGCAGAACAGGGCAGGAAAGTAAACGGGGGGTCACCAGAGACCTCACAGACATACCTGGGAACTCTCCGGATTTCCCCAGAGACTCCGGTGCTGACAGAGCTTTACCAGGTCTCCGGGGCAGAGGCAGATTCCTCCGGATGTGGAGAGTTTCTATTGAAACTCTGCCCACATCTGCTGTTTCTCCCGGTGTTCCTCCTTCCCCAGCCTTCTGTGTGATACCTTTAAGCCCTGCCCCCTAAACTTGCATCAAGCCCCACCCCTTTTTGACGAGATTCGCATCATTATTGTCGCCTTGCTGCATCAGAGGACTCCCCTCCGGGTAGACCTCAATTGGAAGTTCCCAGGTATGCTCATAGAGCAGGTGATTCAGCCCGTGTTCCGGGAGACCTGGTAATTCAATCTGAGTCTCTGGGGCAGATCTGCTGATTGCCCAGGTATGGACACGGGGGAGCAAAGACAGCATTATCAGCATTAACCCTTTGACTGGTCTGCAATGCTTTGGACATCCCTCTGGCACTCAAAGGGTTAAAGTTGCAGTAAACAGAAGTTTCCTGCTGAGCGAAACAAGGATTCTCCCTACAGTTATTCCAGTTTAAACTGTTACTTTTTTTACATTATCATTGACCTCTAGTGGATGGATTTCAGAGAGTTATTCTGTTGCGTTCTGTGGGAGAGGCGAGTCACTGGGAGCAGTTCTCCTTAGAATGTGATACTAACTGCTGAGTCACTTCCTGTCAGTTGGAACTTCCAGGAAGTAAGGTCCCTGGATCTCTGTTTCCAGAGAGAATAACAGTTTCAAACCTTCTGAATGATACAACTGCCATTAGTGGGAGAACACTTGTTTTACTCATCAAGGAAAGCCATTTATCATATAGGTCTTCACAAAAACATTTACTGCTCCTTTAAGGGTTCTCACAGTCCATACTGTTATGCATTTCATGAGCCTACTTCTCGCTTCCTTGTTCAATGCCTTAGAGGCAGTTCTAGAACTGAAGGAGTTAAAATCCCAATGTAAATCATACATAGTAACATAGTAGATAAGGCTGAAAAAAGACATGCATCCATCAAGTCCAGCCCATGCCCAAAACACCCCTGTTGATCCAGAGGAAGCCAAAAAAGCCCTCTGGAGCCATTTCCAACCTAGTCCCAAGTGTGTGTGTGTGTGGGGGGGGTATTCCTTCCTGACTCCAATTGGTAGTCAGATAATTCCCCGGATCAATATCCTATTTGCTTTGAATCCATCAGTCATAATTATCAATATTGTTCTGTGCTAGAGAGGCATCCATTGCTTTTTTGAATGCAGTTGCATTATCTGCAAGCACAACATCCCGAGGCAAAGAATTCCATAACATTACCACCCTTACTGTAAAGAATCCCTGCCTTTGTTTTAGTCGAAAGCGCCTTTCCTCTAGTCTTAATGGATGACCTCTTGTTCTTAGCTCAGCTCTTTGCATAAATAATTCATTGGATGGTTCTTTGTATTGACCTTGAATGTATTTGTAAATGGTAATCATATCACCCCTTAGATGTCTCTTCTCTAATGGAGACAAACCCAGTTTAGCTAGTCTCTCTTTGTAACTCAGATCCTCCAATCCCTTTATCAGTTTTGTTGCACGTCTCTGCACCTTTTCCAGTTCAGTAATGTGTAATGTGTACTCCATATTCTAGATGAGGCCTAACCAAGGATTTATACAGAGGTAGGATAATATTAGCATCCCTTGCTTCTACACCTCTTTTTATGCAGGCTAGTACTCTATTTGCTCTTGCAGAAGCTGAGTGACTCTGCACACTGCTGTGAAGACTATTGTCTATCAGTACTCCTAAATCTTTCTCTAATGAGGATTTCCCAAGTTGTTTCCCATTTAGAGTATATGTAGCAAGTTTGTTTCTACAGCCCAAATGCATAACCTTACATTTATCTACATTAAATGACATCTGCCACTTTTCTGCCCATTTACTTAGTTTATCTAAATCCTTATGTAGGGAAAAATATCCAGCTCTGTATGTGTTTCCTTACATAGCTTAGTGTCATCAGCAAAGATTGAGATGCTACTTTCATTTCCCACATATAGATCATTAATAAACAAATGAAAAAGCATTGGGCCCAGGACTGAACCCTGCGGCACCCCACTTATAACCCTAGACCAATCTGAAAAAGTTCCATTTACAACAACTCTCTGCCATCTATCATTTAACCAGTTCTCAATCCATGTACAGATAACACAGCCAAAACCGATGCCTTTTAATTTATGCAGTAACCTGTTGTGAGGCACTGTATCAAAGGCTTTTGCAAAATCCAAGTATACTACATCAGCAGCAATTCCCCTGTCCAAATTACTACTCACTCTTTCATAAAATGCAAGTAAATTAGTCTGACATGATCTGTTCTTCATGAAACCATGCTGATTCCTACTAATGATATTGTTTGTCTTCACATAGTTCTGAATACTGTAAGTTAATAATCCTTCTAGTACCCACTATGGGAGTCAAGCTCACAGGTCTATAATTTCCTGGTTTGGATCTTGCTCCCTTCTTAAACAATGGAACTACATCAGCTTTCTTCCAATCACAAGGCACTATGTCTGATGTAAGTGAATCAGTAAATATTAAGTATAATGGTTTTGCTATTACTGAACTAAGTTCCTTACGTACCCTTGGGTGTATACTGTCCGGTCCAGGAGCTTTATTCACTATAACCCTTTCCAGTCTCTTTTGGACCTTGTCCTCAGTAAGCCATGTAGATGTTGGAGGAAATTACATGGTTTTGTCTGTTTGCCCATAGCTTATCATTGCTGCTTCCTTTGTATATACTGAAGCAAAGAACGTATGTAGGGTGTCAGCCATAGCTTTATCCTCACTAATCAATTCACCTGTCTCAGTCCTAAGAGGACCAATATCAAACATAACTTTTTTGTTGTTAATATACTTGTAGAATTGTTTAGGGTTTTTCTTGCTCTCGTTTGCAATGTTTCTCTCATTTTCTATTTTAGCTAGCTTAATTGCTTGTTTGCACATTTTATTACATTCTTTATATTTTTTAAATGATGCATCTGACCCATTTGACTTAAACACCTTAAAAGCCTGCTTTTTATTTCTCATTTCCCTGCTAACCACATTATTAATCCACATTGGTTTCGCTTTACTTCTCTTGTGCTTATTCCCCAATGGTATATATTGGTGTTTATATTCGCACAAGAGAATTTTAAATACATTCAATCATTAGGAATTAATAGTAGTTGGTGTGCCTTACAATTGCTCCACGCACTGCATATGGCAATTCACATGTGGATCAATTTTGGGGCAAACTAAATGTAGCACAGGGAACAAATACACATTCTGTAGGGAACAAATAAACATTTAATTGATTTAACCCCCTTATGGCCCCGTGACATGCCAGGCCCATCCCGACGGCCCTGACATTTAAGGACAAGTGATGGTCCTGGCATATCATGGAATTTTAGGATGGCAGTTCTGTTGCTCTTCCATCCCAGAATAATATGCTCAAAAAAAAAAAAAAAAAAAGCTCAGCCCTTAACGACCGGCTGATCGGCGCGGTGAGTTAAGGACCATGGAGCATTTTTTTTGTTCTTCCGGTTCCGGACTCCCCGAACAGCGTGCATCTGCGGGGGGAGCCCGGAAATCCATGATGGTCATAATACGTCATGGGTCGCTCAGTCCGATCGACCGATGAGGTACTGTGACCGCCAAGGGTCGTTAAGGGGCTAACTACCTCCCGCGCACTCCAGATCGGGCAGCTGTTAAGGGGTTAAATGACATTTGAACTCCTTACTATTCAAGGGGTTAGAAACCTCATTTAAATGAAATTAAATGTTTATTTGATCATTATCGTGTAGCTGGTTTGTCCCAGAATTGTTCAACTTTTCCTTTGTGCATGTCCTAATGAAGCCGTCTCGTTGCTTTATTTGTTAAAAAATGTTCTTTCCTGGAGTGCAGAACCACACAGGGCAAGCAGATGTAATTACATATATTAGCAGTCTCGGATATTAATAGCCCCAGATGTCACATCATATGACAGTAAAGCACACGGGCAAAGACCGAGGTCTCTCTTTCATTTCGGAGGCGCTGCTCTCCCTTACAAACAGAAAATAAACACAGCCTTCCGGGGCGCAAGTGGCAATAAATGTTAAAATTTTGATTAAATAATAGATATGTGTTCAACAGCACTTTTTTGCAATATGTGATTAAGAAAGATAACAGACATTCTTAGAACCTTAATGAATATAATTACCACAGCACATAAAGTGTTGAATATGACACTAGATAGGCCATTATTAACCCTAAATGATTTGTATGTGTGCGTGCGCGTGTGTTTTCCACCTCATGGACAATGCTAGAGAATAACTCAGCAAGGATAACATAATAAAATAGGAAATGAGAGATTACCAGTCCAGGTGATATGAGCAATGAGTGGAACAGTGCTGAGGTACGCCAGTTGAAGAATAGGGCACATTTAAACATTTCAACTGGTTTAAATGGCTGTTTAACCATATTTGGGACTTTTCAAGCCCAAGTTCCTCTGGAGTATCAAACAGGGATGGGGATGAGAATGTCCAAATGAGTCTCCCTCTTTAGGAGATATTAGGAGTCCATACCTCCCAAGTATCCCTCTTTAGGAGATATTAGGGGTCTGTACCTCCCAAGTGTCCCTCTTTAGGAGATATTAGGGGTCTGTACCTCCCTAGTGTCCCTCTTTAGGAGATATTAGGGTTCAATACCTCCCAAGTGTCTCTATTTAGTAGATATTAGGAGTCCATACCTCCCAAGTGTCCCTCTTTAGGAGATATTAGAGGTCTGTACCTCCCAAGTGTCCTCTTTAGGATATATTAAGGTCTGTACCTCCCTAGTGTCCTTTTTTTAGGATATATTAGAGGTCTATACCTCCCATGTGTCCCTCTTTAGGAGATATTAGAGGTCTGTACCTCCCTTGTGTCCCTCTTTAGGATATATTAGAGGTCTGTACCTCCCTAGTGTCCCTCTTTAGGATATATTAGGGTCTGTACCTCCCAAGTGTCCCTCTTTAGGAGATATTAGGGGATCATACCTCCCGAGTGTCCCTCTTTAGGAGATATTAGAGGTCTGTACCTCCCTAGTGTCCCTCTTTAGGAGATATTAGGGTCTGCACCTCCCAAGTGTCCTTCTTTAGGAGATATTAGGGCTCTGTACCTCTAAAGTGTCCCTCTTTAGGAGATATTAGGGGTCTGTACCTCCCAAGTGTCCCTCTTTAGGAGATATTAGGGGTCCATACCTCCCAAGTGTCCCTCTTTAGGAGTTATTAGGGTACATACCTCCCAAGTGTCCCTCTTTAGGAGATATTAGGGTACATACCTCCCAAGTGTCCCTCTTTAGGAGATATTAGGGGTACATACCTCCCAAGTGTCCCTCTTTAGGAGATATTAGGGGTCCATACCTCCCAAGTGTCCCTCTTTAGGAGATATTAGGGGTCCACACCCCCCAAGTATCCCTCTTTAGGAGATATTAGGGGTCCACACACCCCAAGTGTCCCTCTTTAGGAGATATTAGGGGTTCATACCTCCCAAGTGTCCTCTTTAGGAGATATTAGGGGTCTGTATCTCCCAAGTGTCCCTCTTTAGGAGATATTAGGGGTCCATACCTCCCAAGTGTCCCTCTTTAGGAGATATTAGGAGTCCATACCTCCCAAGTGTCCCTCTTTAGGAGATATTAGGGGTTCATACCTCCCAAGTGTCCTCTTTAGGAGATATTAGGGGTCCGTACCTCCCAAGTATCCCTCTTTAGGAGATATTAGGGGTCTGTACCTCCCAAGTGTCCCTCTTTAGGAGATATTAGGGTACATACCTCCCAAGTGTCCCTCTTTAGGAGATATTAGGGTACATACCTCCAAAGTGTCCCTTTTTAAGCTAAATTAGGAGTCTGTACCTCCAAAATGTCCTTCTTTAGGAGATATTAGGGTCCATACCTAGCCACTTCTTCTCTTACCCTGCTTTGTCCACTTCCCACCCACTTTCCAGACCAATCCCAGTTAAGCCCTGCCCACCTGATAAGCTTCGCCCGTGTTACGATTAAAAATAACATAGTTAACATAAGCGTGGTCGCCGGTCTCCTCTCCGGGTCTCCACAGAAAGAAATTCCCGGGTACAGATACAATATCTCTGCTGCACTGAGTGCCCTGTACGTTGTATATAACAGCCTGGAGTCCAGGCAGGCTTTCCTTATGCAGGAAAAGTATTATATTATATCATTATAACTGTCTTCACAGCCCCTTACAGAAACCTCTCTAGAAACCGTCATTGAGGGACCTATAAGTGTAAAAAAATATGTGAAAATAAAAAAAAATGTGTACGTAGTTTGAGTTCAGATATTATGCGTTTGCGGAAGATGTAGTAAAAAATGAGGTTGACTGTCGCTTTAACAGTATGTGTTTACAGCAATTTGTTAAAGTAAAACTTACAGAAATGTATTTAGCAGAGATCAGAAAAGCAAAAATACCACATTAACCCTTTGAGTGAATGAGGGGTATCCGACGCATTGCACAGCAACGCGTTGGACACCCCTCAGGCACTCAAAGGGTTATAAAAATGACAAAAACTTTACTCAAGCGGCCACAGTAATGAAAACAATGCTAATCTAGTTAAAGGGATAGTAATACTTCGTTTTATCTTTATTTTATTTTGCAGGCATTAAAAAAGCCTGAAGAACGATATAAGTCTTATCTCTCAAACCTTTATGGTCTGAGAGCTATTCACAAGCAAAGTTTCCCCTCCCGCCCCTTTTACCTAGTGTAAGCCGTCTCTTCTCAGATGTGGAATGCAGTCCATAGACCAGACAGATAACAGCAGGGGACAATCTTCTTCCCATGAGAACAATGAAAGCCCTGCCCCCCTTGACAAGCTTTTCAGGTTTTTCCCTTATCTTAATTGAAGATTGTCCCTCTCTGCAGTCTACCTGGGCACCTCCCTCCTGATCTGTCTGAGCAGTGTTACATCAGTAAAAGGGGCGGGAGGGGAAACTTTTGCTTGTGAATATCTCTCAAACCATAAAGGTTTGAGAGATAGGACATATCATTCTTCATGTTTTTTTAATGCCTACAAAATAAAATAAAGTTAAAACGAAGTATTACTATCCCTTTAAAGCTTTGGGTGCAAGGGGGTGTCTAACACATTGCAGAGCACGCAAGGGTTTAAAGGGTTAGTAATGTCTTTTTAAAAGTCATTTGCTGAGTCGTCTTTATATTACCAGTAACATATTGTGTTATGTCTAAGAGCTTACTTGTGTGTAGTTCAAAAGTTATGCAGCGATAAAGATCCCCCATCCTTCCCTTCTGGCTATGTTACCAGAAGCTACAGTCTGGTCCGGTCAGATGCAGCGAGGGACAATCTTCAGTAAACAAAGGGAAATTCTGTCCTCCTTCCTCAAGGGGGCAGGATTTCCCTTATCCTTCCTTACTGAAATTTGTCCCTTGCTGCATTGTTCGAGTCACACGACCCGATCTCAGATTGAGTGGGAGCCGGCCAGAAAGGTGTGGGATGGGGATCTTTATCTGTGTATAACTTTTGAACTACAATAAAGTAAAGACTTAAAGTGATAGTAATGTTTCACAAAAACAACAGCTTCAATTAATCATCATAGTATTTGGGCCATGGAGAGTGTTATTTCAATACTGTCAGAGTTGTAGTACAAGAGTAATTGAATGATAAAGTATCCCCCTCCCGCCCCATTTACCTAGTATAAGCCACCTCCCCTCAGATGTGAAACCTGGTCTCTTGACTGGACAGCTCACAACAAGGGACAATCTTCTTACTGTGATCATAAGGAAACCCTGCCCCCTTGACAGGTTTTCAGGTTTTCCTTATGATCACTGAAGATTGTCCCTCTCTGTGATCCATCCGGACAGTCTTGCTGCTCTGAGGTGAGCAGTGTTACATCAGTAAAAGGGGTGGGAGGGGGATACTTTATCATTGAATTACTCTTGAACTACAACTCTGACAGAATTGAAATAACACTCTCCACGGCCCAAATACTATGAAGATTAATCAGAGCGGCTTTTATTGTGAAACATTACTATCCCTTTAAATACAGGGTAATATGTTACTATTAATATACATAAGACTCGGAGAATAATTGTAACTAGACGTTACTATCCCTATAAGGCACTTGTTTAATTGTAAACAGAAAAGATATTAAAAAATATAATTAATGTTTCCCATTAATTCTATCCCCTCCCCTCCATGCAAGTCTTGAGCGATCACTCATCTCTACAAATATAACAGTATTTATTTGGTAAGATAAAGACTTTAGAGATTTATTTAGCAGAGATCAGAAAAACAGCATAAAGAAAATGATTAGACTTCTATACACACCGCCCCAGTTATGATAAAAAACAAACAAAACACAACATGCAGCATAATTTAATCCTGTGAGTGCCAGGACAGAGTCCAGCTTAAAGAGATAGTAATACTTTGTTTTATCTTTATTTTATTTTGTAGGCATTAAAAATACATGAAGAACGATATAAGTCTCATCTCTCAAACCTTTATGGTTTGAGAGATATTCACAAGCAAAGTTTCCCCTCCCGCCCCTTTTACCTAGTGTAAGACATCTCTTCTCAAATGTGGAATCCAGTCCATAGACCAGACAGATAACAGCAGGGGACAATCTTCTTCCTATGAGAACAATGAAAGCCCTGCCCCCCCCTTGACAAGTTTTTCAGGTTTTTCCCTTATCTTAATTGAAGATTGTCCTCTCTGCAATCTACCTGGGCACCTCCCTTCTGATCTGGCTGAGCAGTGTTACATCAGTAAAAAGGGGCGGGAGGGGGATACTTTATCATTCAATTACTCCTGAACTACAACTCTGACAGAATTGAAATAACACTCTTCAAATTCCAAATACTATGATGATTAATTAGAGCCGCTTTTATTATGAAACATTACTATCCCTTTAAATAAGGGTTACACTGTATGCAAAATATCTCAGGTATGATCAAGAGAAAACTGTTCTACACAGTTTGTTTTAATGTCTCATTTTTAACAAGAGAGAAAGGAAAACGAGAGGGAAGAGAATATGGAGGAACCAGGGGGGAAGCGAATATGAGAAAAAGAGGAAGCAGGGAGAAGAGTGGGTAAGTAATGGGGTACAGAATGAGGAAGAAGGGAGAGAAGGGTGTTGATGGGCTTTACAGCGCCTAACTGATACCAGGCCTAGTAAACTACCAGAGGGACACAGCACAGACTGAAACAAATGTGTCCTTCCAGTTCAACCCTTGCCATGTCACCTTTTGTTGACCCAGGTGAAAAAACCCTACTGATCCCAGGTCCAGTTATTTCCCAAGAGGGTATAAACATTCCTTCCGAATTAAAGAGCCAAGCGAATTTCCCTGGCACAAATTGTTTGTTTTCATCTCTTTCTCTCCTTTTTTCTTTGTTTATGCTCCCCAATTTTGTGCTCCTTAACCAGTGATGATAAAGAGGTGATAAAGTGGAGATGACTTCTCCAGTGATATCACTTCTCCAGTTCCTATGTTATTCTATGGATCCTATGCACTAATATCTCCAGTGATATCACTTCTCCAGTTCCTGTGTTATTGTATAGAACCAATGCACTAATATCTCCAGTGATATCACTTGTCCAATTCCTGTGTTATTCTATAGAACCAATGCACTAATATCTCCAGTGATATCACTTCTCCAGTTCCTATGTTATTCTATAGAACCAATGCGCTAATATCTCCAGTGATATCACTTCTCCAGTTCCTGTGTTAGTGTATAGAACCAATGCACTAATATCTCCAGTGATATCACTTCTCCAGTTCCTGTGTTATTCTATAGAACCAATGTCTGCTTATATCCCCTCTCTGGACACTAGGGGGAGACGCACTAAAGCTTGATAAGGGGCCAGGTTGGTGATATGGTGATGAATTTGTGTCGATGGTGTTTATATGTTAATGCGGCTTTTCTCCACATCATCTAAGGTCCGTTTTTTACTGTTGGTTCATAGTCACAAAATCACCAAACTGTTCTTCCTGTAGATCACTATGGAGCCAGAGGACAGAGTTTCATGTCTCTGCTCAAGAGCAGCTGCTGCAGCCGCCCTCCCTTAACCCTTTCAGTGGTATAAGAGTGTGGACTGCACATCCTGTGGCACTGAAAGTGTTCCATAATGCAAAAGTATCAGAGAAGCTTTATACATCACATCTTCTCTGACCTTCTGTACTGACTGGACCGGCTGAATGTTGCAGAGTGACTTGCTAGTCCTGTGTTTGCCTGAAACAGCTGATTCAAAGGAAAGCCTGCTCAGCTGATTTTGTCAGTATAGAATAGCAGAGAAGCTGTGACATATGCCATTTTCTCATTTTGGACCTCTTTTAGTGCCACATGGGTATAAAATCCACATTCCAATGGCCCTGAAAGGGTTAGAGAGCGACGATGTTTGTGGGCTGAAGTGTGAGCGGATTCTGTCCTCTCTCCTAGTGAGCAAGTGGCAGAGCAGAGAGCATGCTCTTCAGATTCAGGGTTATTGAACTGCTGGTGATGTGTAGGGGGGCATCCCTTCCACGTTACCAACAGTACGACAACCCTGCATGGTAATGGGTTGATTGTCCCTCCCTTTGCATCACTAATTCATAGTGCATATGGCGTTGTGTCTCCATCACCAAGGTGATGTGCTCGCCACAAATCACCAGACACACATAGCCATAGCATTTCCCCTTAGTGCATCTACCCCGCTGGTATTCCCTCTTCGTTTTTTGGACATCCGTCTTGCACTCAAAGGGTTAAGACTGCATTTTTTAACTGGATATATAATGACATAAAAATGTAATGAATGTTTACTTTCAATTCAGCAGATTTTAGTTTTAACCCTTTGAGTGCCAGAGGGGTACACATCGCATTGCTTTGCAATGCGGTGCGTACCCCTCTGGCACTCAGAGGGTTAAGAACAACTCCCTCTCCATATTTAACAGGAGCCCACACTTCATAGATTAATAAGAAAAACAAAGATTATTAGAATGAGACGTACAAGAGTGACTTAGTTACATCATTCCCCTCATGGGTCTAATGTATACAAATCAGATCAAATCATAAATAATTCTACCCTGTTGTGGGATTTATGCTCAGTTTCTTTTAATAAAATATGCAAATATTTTGCAGTAAATTGATTTCCCAGATTCAGTTCTCTTATCTACATATTCATTATTAATGATTATATTCTCATACTTTGATAGGGGAAGAAAGGAAGACAGAGGGAGACTCGATGTTTGTATGTCAAATGGCCTGAGCTACAGGCGCCTCACCTTGGTTTTTAACCCCTTGAGTCCCAGAAGGGTGAGCAACGCTTTTCAGAATCTGCGGCAGGCTGGACAAATTAGGGCCCTTCAGCTGCTGTTGGGCTATACCTTCCCTCAACCTCAGCCAGCCAACGGCCATTTCTGGATGATGGGAACTGTAGTCCTTCCGCAAGAAGAAGACCACAATTTGCACAAACGTCAGCTACTGACATGCGCAGTCTTAACCCATTGAGTGCCAGTGGGGTATGTGATGCATTGCAAAGCAATGCTTTGTGTACCTCTCTGGCACTCAAAGTATTATAACTATTATTATTAATTATTATTATTATTTGCTTTAACCCTTTGAGGCCAGATGGGTACGCAACACATCGAGCTGCATATATCTCTTTCGCTCAAAGGGTTAAAATGTGTTGGAGACGCCTCTAGCACCCAAGGGGTTAAGCTGACTTAATGTAGCTTTTAAATTTCATAACCCTGCTAGCTTTCACAACATTCTGTGGACCATATATACAAAGAAAAACAGAGAAATTCAGCTGTAACTTAGACTATAAATAAAAATTCCTAATGATTTAAATGGGGGGCTTTTAACCACTTAAGTACTAGAGAAATCTCAAGTGCATTGCTTCATTTAAGCTAAGAGACCAGGTCAATAAGAAATGGGAATCATAGCTCGCAGACATGTTTAAAAGAATTTAAGAGAATCAAATTAAAATGAATATTTCATATTTTCATTTCAAGTAGTAATGGACACAATTAAAAAATAATTAAAATACAGTACAAATATGTATAATTAAAATCCTAAAATTTATAACAGCGCTTATTTTAGGGCTTAGTCAACAGGAGAATGCATTTTTAAATTAGAGAGGAAAATGGGAAGACTAGATGTTTCAAACGGTTTTTGTCTGTAGCTAAAAAGTATATTTCTATAAATAGGTTTAATTACCTTCCAGGACAGTTATTTGCTATTAAAACACATTGTAACTTTTCTAAGATTCTCAAGGAACAGTTGCAAAGAAAGTTACCTGTGTGCTATGAGGTAAGAAACTCTGTCCTTGGATTCCACATCCAAATGACCAATAATCTCTGGGGACTGCACCGGACAACAGCCAATCAAATCTCGCCGACACCATCTGTGCTAACGCCCCCGAGGGGCCATCACAGCCCCTCTTTGGTGGTTTCTGCAATTGTTCACAGCTAATTTGCAGCTCCCATGAGCTGTGATTAATAAGGCCAATGAAATCAGGTGACTGTCAACTTGTGATACTTCCTTATGTATGTCTGTGGGTAGGAGATGAACTCGCCCGTAAGGTTTTATATGGTAAAATTCCCCGAGAGATACCAGAACTCAGTAGTGTCAGGTAATCTTATAAAGAAAATGGATTTGCTGGGAGTTTTAACTCTTTCAGTGCCAGCGGGGTAAGAAATGCAATGCGTTGCATACCCCTCTGGCAATCAAAAGGTTAATGGGCCTAAAAATGTATATGGAGAATAATTTTAACTTATTTGTTCTATTTTGGCTGCAGAAAGATTAAAGAGGGGTCTAGGGTTTGGTATTCAACTGACCTACCTTTTGATTATTTGAGGGGGGTCCCCGCAATGTGTTGGAAACCTTTCCAATACACAAAGGGTTAAATCCTAGCCTGTTATCTGCTCTTGAGAACTAGTAACACTAAGTAGAAGGTAGTCCTGCTTGTACCAACACAGTATTGCAATTAATTGCTCTGGGTGTCAAGGGTCTAGAGGGCTATTATCAACATACAGAATATGCTTTATAACGTCTGCTAACACACAGTAGCTTTTCTTGTTTTCTAATTGTATAATGCACAATGGCAGCCTCATTAATCATATGCGTCCTTAGAAGAAGCGTTCAGGGAATATCACCTTTAAAGCGTTACTATGCATAGTGGAATAATAGCTTTCAATCCAATTTCTTTACTTGAGGCAAGAAGAGGTCACAAGTGGTTTGTCCAGGGAATTGAACTAGGATTTTCCATTACGTAGCACAGGGACGTGAGAGTGCACTGCATCCTAGATATATCTATCACTATTTATTAGAGTCCTGTATCTCTCCCTCTTCCTGCCTTTGTCCCTTTCCCCCTCAATATCACTTTCTTACTCTCTCTCTCTATCTCTCTATCTCCCTCTCTTACTTGAAATCACACTAGTTTCTTCTCTCTGTCTCTCTGTTTCATACTTACACTCAAGTTCTTCCAAGCTCAGAACACTGTGTTACCCTGACACATGGACATTACTCATTTCATTTCTTCTTTACCCTCATTCTCATTTTCTCTTCCTTGCTTACACACACACTAAACCACCACCACACACACACTCACACACTAAACCACCACCTCACACACACACACACACGCTAAACCACCACCACACACACACTAAACCACCACCTCACACACACACACACACACACACTAAACCACCACACACACACACACACACACTAAACCACCACCTCACACACACACACACACTAAACCACCACCACACACACACACACACACTCACACACACACACACACTAAACCACCACAACCACACACACACACACTAGACCACCACCACCACACACACACTAAACCACCACCACCACACACACACACACACACACACTAAACCACCACCACCACCACACACACACACACACACACTAAACCACCACCACCACCACACACACACACACACACACACTAAACCACCACCACCACCACACACATGCACACACCAAACCCCCCCCACCACCACCACACACACACCAAACCCCCGACTGCCACACACACGCACACACCAAACCCCCCACCACCACACACACGCACACACCAAACCCCCCACACACCACTACACACAGCACTGGTCACACAGCTGTGTAGAATGATACATCAGTAAGTGCTGTTGAAGTTCCCCCCGTCTCCCCTTTCCCTGATGTCGGCGCACTAGCTGACTACGGGGGAATCCGGTCCTGGTACAAGCGGGTCGCTCCTCAGCAGAGCCGAGATTGCATTGCTGAAAAATAAATCCAGTGAAGGATTACTTTTTCAATAACACGATCTCGGCTCTGCTGAAGAGCCTCTGCCGGTCCCGGCACCGGATTCCCCTGCAGTCAGCTAGAGAGCCGACATCAGGGAAAGGGGAGGCGGGGGGGAACCACAAAGGTTTGCGAGATGGCACGGGGGGCATTTAATTTCTTTTTTAATAGCTACAACATGCACATTTGTAAAAATGATGTATTACTATCCCTTTAAGGCTTTTAATGTAATGATAGTTTTCCCTTATTTGAAAGGATATTAATGTATTGACAGTTTCTTTTTCATTTTAATTACATTCAAATATTTCATACAGTACTAAACTAAATTCAGAACTGCATATATATATCGTAGTAGTCATTTATTAGTAATATAAATAGTTTGTGAGAAATGAACTTTTGCTAGTGGCCGGCACTTTATGCTAATTCGTTTCTGTGCTGAACCAATGTCACCACACACACACACACACACTGTGCTGTGAATGAATCGAGCACATTGGGGGCGTGCCTGATTGCACAGTGAGGGGTAAGGATTGGCTGGAACAGAACTAATCTACATATTGAACAGGGAATTAGCATTAAAGGGGAACTATCACCCCTATACAAGTTTACCTCATTGCTATCCTCATATAGCGATAAGCTTTAATCATTGTTTGTTTGTTTATTTATACAATGCATACACTCGCGAAATTTACATTAAAAATGAGCCGTGCCCTTACTTTACGACAGACTGCGGTTACAGATCTGCACTGCAGCCTGTCAATCTTCTTCTGTCCCCTCCCCAATTATTGTCGCGTTCCAACCTACTCCGATGACGGAGGATTTCTCCACGTACGCTGGTTGGAATGTGACAATACTTTGGGAGGGAACAGAAGCAGATTGACAGATTAGGGTGCAGAGCCGTAACTGCAGTCTGTCTGGAAGTAAGGCCTCGGCTTATTTTTAAAAATGTACATTTTGCAA
This sequence comes from Rhinophrynus dorsalis, assembly GCA_037306005.1. Lineage (NCBI taxonomy): Eukaryota > Metazoa > Chordata > Amphibia > Anura > Rhinophrynidae > Rhinophrynus > Rhinophrynus dorsalis. Next base: position 122,859,029 of record CM074728.1, on the reverse strand, counting down.
GAGCATGTATTTTATATATCTACTAGTGTAAAAGCCCATGTAAACGGGCCAAGGTCTGAGTAATGTTAACCCTTTGAGTGCCAGAGGGGTACCCCTCTGGCACTCAAAGGGTTAAGAGGCCGCTACCTCACTGCTCCACACGATGCAGTTTTGCGTCTCCTCACTCACTCGATTCGGCACCACTCTGGGCCTTTGTCAAGATAGATCTGTCTTGACAAAGGCCCAAAGTGGGGCCGAAATGTTGATAATAAATATTGCATAATTTTTTTCATCAATTGGAAGTCCTGTGAGTGCGGTTCTTGAACTACAAAAACTGTATGTATCTTCTATGGGATCGGGCACCCAGGCCATTACCTCTGTTTGTTGGAGAGTGCACGGATTTTCTTATCTATATCTATCTATATATATATATATATATATATATATATATATATATATAAACAGTGATCAAAGCTTATCGCTATATTAGACTGTGCCACTAAAACAAACTAAACTTGTCTTAAAGGGACAGTAACATTTCACAAAGACAGCACCGCCAATTAATCTTCATCTTATTTGGGCCATGGACTTTTCTATAATGTCAGAGTTGTAGCTCAAGAGTAACTGAATGATAAACTTTCCCCCTTCTGCCCCTTTTACTGATGTAACACTGCTCACCTCAGAGTAGCAAAGTGGTGTCCAGGTGGATCGCAGAGAGGGACAATCTTCAATTAGCATAAGGGAAAAACCTGTCAACCTGTTCTCACAGTAAGAAGATTGTCCCTTGCTGTGACCTGTCAGTCAAGAGACCAGATTGTGCATGTGAGGTGAGCAGTGTTACACTAGGTAAAAGGGGCAGGAGGGGATACTTTATCATTCAATTACTCTTGAACCACTACTCTGACAGTATTGATACAACACTCTCCACGGCCCAAATACTAAGAAGAATAATTTGAGCTAATGTCTTTGTGAAACATTACTATCCCTTTAAGGTGGCAGCTCCAGTAGTCATTTATTTAGAATCTACATATTCTTAAGTTCATATGTAAAGCAAATTTTCCTTTACATTTTTATTATTTTTTTCTTCTGCACCTATTAGACTATCACAATAGGATGTGGTACAATGTTACGCTATCTCTGCAGCACTGTGTGCGGTGCTCTGTGTGATGTAATACAATGTTACAATGTCCCTGCAACACTGAATGTCCTGTGTGATGTGATACAATGTTACACTATCCCTGCAACACTGAATGTCCTGTGTGATGTAATACAATGTTACACTATCCCTGCAACACTGAATGTCCTGTGTGATGTAATACAATGTTACACTATCCCTGCAACACTGAATGTCCTGTGTGATGTGATACAATGTTACACTGTCCCTGCAGCACTGAATGTCCTGTGTGATGTAATACAATGTTACACTATCCCTGCAACACTGAATGTCCTGTGTGATGTAATACAATGTTACACTGTCCCTGCAGCACTGAATGTCCTGTCTGATGTGATACAGTGTTACACTCTCCCTGCAGCACTGAATACTCAGTGTGATGTAATACAATGTTACACTCTCCCTGCAGCACTGAATGCTCTGTGTGATGTAATACAATGTTACACTCTGCCTGCAGTACCGAATGTTCTGTGTGATGTAATATAATGTTACAATGTCCCTGTAGCACTGAATGCTCTGTGTGATGTGATACAATGTTACACTATCCCTGCAGCACTGAATGCTCTGTGTGATGTGATACAATGTTACACTATCCCTGCAGTACTGAATGATCTGTGTGATGTAAAACAATGTTATACTATCCCTGTAGCACTGAGTGCTCTGTGTGATGTAAAACAGTGTTACACTCTCCCTGTAGCACTGAATGTTCTGTGTGAAGTAATACAATGTTACACTCTCCCTGTAGCACTGAATGTTCTGTGTAATGTAATACAATGTTACAATGTCCCTGTAGCACTGAATGCTCTGTGTGATGTGATACAATGTTACACTATACCTGTAGCAGTGGATGCTCTATGTGATGTAATACAATGTTACTATATTCCTGCAGCACTGAATGCTCTGTGTGATGTAATACAATATTACACTATCCTTGCAGCACTGAATGCTCTGTGTGATGTGGTACAATATTACACTATCCTTGCAGCACTGAATGCTCTGTGTGATGTGGTACAATATTACATGGTCACTGCAGCACTGAATGCTCTACAATGCTCTACATTGCTTACATTGTTTCTTTTTTACCTTTTACCTTGCATGACTATCCTGCTTTCACGTTCCCTGACAGGTTTTCAAAAAAGTACAGGCACACATTATGTACTTGCCGAATAGTAAAGTCAGAGAAACCGTTTCCCGTTCTTTTAAAGCCATTTAGACAAAGCCTGAAATATAGTGGCGCTGTGTGTGTTTTGCATTGCTAGTACAGGAGATTACCTGCTAGATAACCAGTAAAACTTCTGAAAATCTATCTGCTTTTCAAGTTTGTAAATGTTGCACTCCGTGCATGATCTGTGAGTCTTCCAGCACAGCTAACAGCCTATCCCGCCGCTCTTTGGGATTTCTAGTGAATTAATAATGTCAGTGATGAATATTCAAAAGTAGGCAGCTATTGTGCCTTCAAGCAGATAATTAATTATTCATTATGCATTTTATTCTCTGAATTAAAAAGCACCAGGCGCTCAGGGAAATAAAGCTTACTTCACTTCGGGGGCGAGGAATTTTACACTATCCCTTTAAGCACTATTACTCTGTATTTATGGTTGCTGAGCAACATAAATGCTCAGCAATTAGATCATGGGTTGTCCCCAAAGACTGATGGGATAATAAGCGCTAGTCAAGTATTAAGTTGACCCAGTAAAAGTCCCGAATGAATAGACCTGAACAGGATGGCAGCTGGTGTCTTTAAATGAAAGTTTTATATTAGCACGTGGTTAAAATTCCATTTATTCAATATTTTGGGGTTGTTGTGTGGAAGAAAGCGATATTATGCAGAAAACGTTGCTATTCTTTTATATTTTATTTACTTTTAATGCCTTGAATGGTAGAGATGTCTCCAACACATTGTGAAGCAACGCTCTGCAGTCATTTACAGCACATAAGGGATTAACCCTTTGAGTGCCGCAGGGATGTGCTACTCATTGCTTCGCAATGCGTTGCACACCCCTGTGGCACTTAAAGGGTTAAAAGAACTCTTTAAAAAAGTTAGACAGAGGAATGTATCAAAGTATTTTACCAGAAAGGGTACATTGAGACTATTGCTCATTTTTGGGTATGTCCTGGTGGATAGATATTATTACCCATTTTAATGGTACTCAGTTTATCTACGTTATAAGGAAAAAAAGGGCTGAGTTGCCGCTGATGGGTTTAGAACCTGCAACCTTGAGGTTTCAATATATTCTTCTGTTGACACCTTAACCAACTGAGCCATCTTAACAGCTCAGAGAAGCTGCTATGCTTCTGTATAATGGATTTGCCTGTATACAGGGTGACCCCAAGTATAAGCTGACCCCCCCCCCAACTTTTCAAATATTTGGTATGAGAAAAGAAAAAAAAATCCCCAATGCAAGTGAGGATTTTTTCTTTTTTTTTAAGGGATTGTGATGTTTTACAAAAACAGCAGCTCTAACTAATCATCATCGTATTTGGGCCAATGAGAGTGTTATTTCAGTAATGTCAGAGTTGTAGTACAAGAGTAATTGAATGATAAAGTATCCCCCTCCCACCCCTTTTACCTAGTGTAAGACAACTCCCCTCAGATGAGGAATCTGGTCTCTTGACCGGACAGGTCACAGCAAGGGACAATCTTCTTACTGTCATCATAAGGAAAACCCTGCCCCCCTTGACAGGTTTTTCAGGTTTTTCCTTATGATCACTGAAGATTGTCCCTCTCTGTGATCCATCCGCACAGTCTTGCTGCTCTGAGGTGAGCAGTGTTACATCAGTAAAAGGGGCGGGAGGGGGATACTTTATCATTCAATTACTCTTGTACTACAACTCTGACAGTATTAAAATAACACTCTACATGGACCAAATACTGTGACGATTAATTGCAGTTGCTGTTATTGTGAAACATTACTGTCCCTTTAATACTCAACATTCACTACCCCCTCTAGTCCCTCTTACCTCTGCACCTCTGCACTAAATTGGTACATAGTCTGAGTCTTAACGCAGAGGAACAGCATGCCCAGGGCCAGTTTCCATCACATGCTTCCCTAGGCAAGGGCACTATAGGCACCCATACCCGCAGCCTTGGCCACACCCCCAGTCATCCCATCATGCCCACCCAGCTCAAAAAATAGCCAATGGTGTATCACATACAAGCACAAAAGTCCTTAACCCCTTGGTTGCTAGATAGATTTCCAACACATTGCTATGAGGCTAAATAGTGGCCAGTAAGTGGAATAAAAAACAGACAACCTAAAGTAGGAGCTGGTGTGTTCGGTACAGGGGCATTGGGATTTCTTTGGCCACACCCATAACGCAGAGTGTCTGTGTGACCTACACGAAAGAGTAAATGGTAAAAAAAAAAATCCACAAGCTGCTTCAAACTAAGTCTTCAGAAAAATCTTTTATTACATAATATAAAAAATGTTAAAGAGAACAAGCCAATTGTCAGGCTATATAATGTTTCGTGGCACACAGGCCACTTCATCAAATCAATTTGTGGCACACAGGCCACTTTATCAGATCAATTCGTGGCACACAGGCCACTTTATCAGATCAATTCGTGGCACACAGGCCACTTTATCATATCAATTCGTGGCACACAGGCCACTTTATCAAATCAATTAGTGGCACACAGGCCGCTTTATCAAATCAATTTGTGGCACACAGGCCACTTTATCAAATCAATTTGTGGCACACAGGCCACTTTGCACACAGACCACTTTATCAAATCAATTCGTGGCACACGGGCCACTTTATCAAATCAATTTGTGGCACACAGGCCACTTTATCAGATCAATTCGTGGCACACAGGCCACCTTATCAGATCAATTCGTGGCACACAGGCCACTTTATCATATCAATTCGTGGCACACAGGCCACTTTATCAAATCAATTCGTGGCACACAGGCCGCTTTATCAAATCAATTTGTGGCACACAGGCCACTTTATCAAATCAATTTGTGGCACACAGGCCACTTTGCACACAGACCACTTTATCAAATCAATTCGTGGCACACGGGCCACTTTATCAAATCAATTTGTGGCACATAGGCCACTTTATCAAATCAATTTGTGGCACACAGACCACTTTATCAAATCAATTTGTGGCACACAGACCACTTCATCAAATCAATTCGTGGCACACAGACCACTTTATCAAATAAATTTGTGGCACACAGACCACTTCATCAAATCAATTTGTGGCACACAGACCACTTTATCAAATCAATTCGTGGCACACAGGCCACTTTATCAAAACAATTTGTGGCACACAGGCCACTTTATCAAATCAATTTGTGGCACACAGACCACTTCATCAAATCAATTTGTGGCACACAGACCACTTTATCAAATCAATTCGTGGCACACAGGCCACTTTATCAAATCAATTTGTGGCACACAGACCACTTTATCAAATCAATTTGTGGCACACAGACCACTTTATCAAATCAATTTGTGGCACACAGACCACTTTATCAAATCAATTTGTGGCACACAGACCACTTCATCAAATCAATTTGTGGCACACAGACCACTTTATCAAATCAATTCGTGGCACACAGGCCACTTTATCAAAACAATTTGTGGCACACAGGCCACTTTATCAAATCAATTTGTGGCACACAGGCCACTTTATCAAAGCAATTCGTGGCACACAGACCACTTTATCAAATCAATTTGTGGCACACAGACCACTTTATCAAATCAATTTGTGGCACACAGACCACTTTATCAAATCAATTCGTGGCACACAGGCCACTTTATCAAAACAATTCGTGGCACACAGACCACTTTATCAAATCAATTTGTGGCACACAGGCCACTTTATCAAATCAATTTGTGGCACACAGGCCACTTTATCAAATCAATTTGTGGCACACAGACCACTTTATCAAATCAATTTGTGGCACACAGACCACTTTATCAAATCAATTTGTGGCACACAGGCCACTTTATCAAATCAATTTGTGGCACACAGACCACTTTATCAAATCAATTTGTGGCACACAGACCACTTTATCAAATCAATTTGTGGCACACAGACCACTTTATCAAATCAATTTGTGGCACACAGACCACTTCATCAAATCAATTTGTGGCACACAGACCACTTTATCAAATCAATTCGTGGCACACAGGCCACTTTATCAAAACAATTTGTGGCACACAGGCCACTTTATCAAATCAATTTGTGGCACACAGGCCACTTTATCAAAGCAATTCGTGGCACACAGACCACTTTATCAAATCAATTTGTGGCACACAGACCACTTTATCAAATCAATTTGTGGCACACAGACCACTTTATCAAATCAATTCGTGGCACACAGGCCACTTTATCAAAACAATTCGTGGCACACAGACCACTTTATCAAATCAATTTGTGGCACACAGGCCACTTTATCAAATCAATTTGTGGCACACAGGCCACTTTATCAAAACAATTTGTGGCACACAGACCACTTTATCAAATCAATTTGTGGCACACAGGCCACTTTATCAAATCAATTTGTGGCACACAGGCCACTTTATCAAAACAATTCATGGCACACAGACCACTTTATCAAAACAATTCGTGGCACACAGACCACTTTATCAAATCAATTCGTGGCACACAGGCCACTTTATCAAAACAATTCGTGGCACACAGACCACTTTATCAAAACAATTCGTGGCACACAGGCCACTTTATCAAATCAATTGGCTGACAGTGCAAAGACAAAGACCTTTGTCTTTGCACTGTCAGCCAATTGAATTGATAAAATGGCCTGTGTGCCACGAAACGTTATATAGCCTGACAATTGGCTTGTTCTTTTTAACATTTTTATATTATGTAATAAAAGATTTTTCTGAAGACTTAGTTTGAAGCAGCTTGTGGATTTTTTTTTTTCTTTTTACCTGTGGTACCTTTGGAGGATTAATCCTACAGACCTCTGGATGTTACTGGAGAGCCCTGAGACGGGACAGGCATAATTTCCCTGCAAGAGAGTTTGCTGGTTTCTGACATATGTCATTTACCAGCCTCATAGAAATGTGAGTACCATTTCTATTGTCCTATTGATTATTGTATATAAGCTTTACAGGCACTATTGTGGCGCCCTTTGTGTTCTCTTTTTCTTCTAATTAAGATAAGGAATAAATAAACAGGCCAATTAATATATAAAATGGATATTACAACAATATATAAACTGGTAAATAAACTGTTGACATTAATACATAAAGTGGACATAACAGCAATATATAAACTGGCAAAAAAACTGGTGAATTTAATATATAAACCGTACATTACAACGATATATAAACTGATAAATAAACTAGTCAAATTAATATAGAATCTGGACTATAACACCTCGATTTAATGTACACCAGTAAAACAAAACGGCTAACAGCCCAAAATGTGTTAAAGGAGCCATTCAATTGCCCTACCGGCTGAAAACACAATGAATGTTGGACCACAGAAACGGACTTGTGGCCAAATGCCCGTCGTGTGTTTTAAGTTCCCAAAATGCAAGATAAATAGTGTGAGAAATGCAAACATCAAAGTAAAAGGTCTAATGATCAGAGAGTGAGCTCTAACTCACAGTCACCCTCCCAGACACTAACCCTATACTACCCCTAACAGTAAAATGCAGCAATACTAGCCCTAACACTAGTCTAACACCCACAACTGTAACACTACCTGTCACCCACTGTCTGTCATCTTCTATCTTCCTTCTTCATCAATCTCTCCATCTTCTTTCTTCTTCTCTTCCGTGTTTCAAATAGTGTCCTGTAAGAGAAAAACAGATTAAACATGTCCCAAAAACATAACTTGGAAACATATTCATTGTTTAACGCTGCCAGAGGGGTACTCAACACATTGCAGAGCCCTGCGTTGGTACCTTGCAGCCAGGGATGATGCCTGAGCCACTGTGTTGGAAATGTGACCAGAGACTGGCTTGTACATTGCCAGTTTCTGTTTAAAATGGCTCCCAGGCGTCCTTTGGCTGGGATGTGTGCTTATGCATCTCCCAGCAAATCAGCTTCTAGAGGGATTTGTCATCCCCCTACTAGGATCCAATTGGCTGGGAGGTTCGTAAGCATATGTCCCAGCCAATGGATGCCTGGCATACATTTTGAACAGAGACTAGCCATATAAAAGCCAGTCTCTGTGGCTCAGGCATCATCCCTGGCTGCAAGGTACCAAGGGGGGCTCTGCAATGCGTTGTGTACCCCTCTGGCAGTCTCGGGCATCGGCCCATAAGGTACCATGAGAAGACTTTGTCCACCTGACTTCCGCCACCACCAGCAAGAGAGGCAGAGCACAGAACTATACATTAATTTAGATTCAGCATTATTGGTGCATTGGCCTAGTATTTTGTGAGAAAATACTATTTTATTGCTACATGGATTGGGACAAAGATTTGTTGATCATGGAGCATAGTGTGTTGCGACTTGGAAATATGTGTGTTACTTTAAACAATGCACGTGTTTCCAAATTATGTTTTTGGGGCATAATTAATGTTTTCCTACAGGACACAATTTGAAACATGGAAGAGAAGAAGACAGAAGATGGCGAGACTGATGAAAAAAGAAGAGAGGAGACTGAAGAAGAAGAGGGACAGTAGCTGACCAGGGAGCTGAAGAATTTGCTGGACATCAGGATTAATGGCAAGTGTTTAATGTCGGGCTGTTTTTAACTTAGCATACCCCTCTGGCACTAACAGGGTTAATACTACTAACATTTCACACATTTTGGGATTGCTTTGGATGTACTGATATAGGGCTTAGGGCTCCAGGTCAATACATCCACTCTTTGTTTTTACGCATTTATTCAGGTTCAATTCCTGTGTCGGAACTTTAGAGATGCGTTAAGGGACTCCGCACCCAGAAAAGCTGGATGCAGATTTTCACTAGTTAAAGTGGGTCCCTTCAAGTATATTATAGCTAACGCATGGTATTGAATTGCACATTTCTACGCTTTGTTATGCGTTTCAATGGGCGCAAATGGAAGCAAACTTAGCGTCCGAGGTACTTTTTTTAGCCATAATTCTTCATAGCACAAGTAATTGGATTGCTTACCGTGCATGAAGAAAGGCCGTTGGCTGTTCTTTTTGGAGTCAGAGGTAATTGGATCGAGGCCTAAATGACTACATGACTGGGGAGTAAGTTGGCCAAGTTAGTTTATAAAATAAACATTACAGCAGTCATAAACTAGTGAATAAACTGGCGAAATGAGTACATGAACTGAATATTAGAGCAATATATAAAATAATCATTAAAATGACAAATTTAGTCTATAATTGGAATATCACATGACTACATAAACTGCTAAATAAACTGGCCAAGTTAGGATATCAACTAGACATTACAGCACTATAGAAACGGCTAAATAAAAAGGTGAAATAATTTTATAAACTGGACCCCTATATAATCAATTATACCAGTATATAATCTGGCAAGTGAACTGACAACATTATTGTATAAACTAGATAGTATAGCAAATATATAACCTAGTAATTAATTTAGCCAATGAGTTTATTAACTGGAAACAACATGATTATGTGGCCAAATTAGTATATAATCTATACTAGTTGAACAGCCCGTTACACGGGCCACAGTGCCTCTGGCAGCCGGTCACGGGGCAGTCACGCGCAGTAGACACTGCCCGCGCCACTGCTGATACAGAGCTGGACGCTCCTTCGGAGCACCCAGCTCTGTATCAGCCGCACGCACAGCAGTGTCTACTGCGCATGTCGGGCGTTACACACGATTTAGCGAATTATTATATAGGATATACATACATATAAACTAGTATATAAACTGTCCAGGTTAGTAGATATAAACTAGATATTACAACAATATGTAAACTAGTCAATAAACTGTCCCGGGTAGTAGATATAAACTAGATATTACAACAATATGTAAACTAGTCAATAAACTGTCCAGGTTAGTAGAAATAAACTAGATATCACAATGTTTAAACTAGTAAATAAACTGTCCTGGTTAGTAGATATAAACTAGATATCACAACAATAAATAAACTAGTAAATAAACTGTCCTGGTTAGTAGATATAAACTAGATATTACAACATTAAATAAACTAGTAAATAAACTGTCCTGGTTAGTAGATATAAACTAGATATCACAACCAGGGCTCAAAATTTCCACTCGCCACTACCCAACGGCGAGTGAAAATTTAGCCCTGACGAGTAGAAATTCAGCCCTGGTGGGTATGTTATGTATTGCAGTGGCGAGTAACTTTTCCGGTCTGGCTAGTAGCAAAGGACTTCAAATATTAAGCCCTGTCACAACAATATATAAACTAGTAAATATACTTTCCTGGTTAGTAGATATCAACTAGATATCACAACAATATATAAACTAGTAAATAAATGGTCCTGGTTAGTAGAAATAAACTAGATATCAGAGGGCACGGCAGTTGGTATTCCCCGTGCGATTAGGCGTAGCTGGACAATTGCCTTCTGCATGGACATATGGACCTTTTTTGTGTATATTGTGATACTCAGCAGAACCTTTTGCTGCCTCGAGCTTGTTTTCAGTTGTGTGTCCTGCAGCTGTAATGAAAGTGGAGATTTCTACAATTGCACAAACGTGTGCATCTGCAACTGCATTCAAATAAATGCACTTGGCTGCTCTACTTAAAACAGAAGCTAAGACTGATTCATTAAAACTGTTCCTTTTCACTGGAGGCTACAGACAAGGCACAACATCTAATATGAAGGAGTGTTAGGCTGAATTCCTCCAGGACGGTTGGAAGGCGGCAGGCACTGGAGAGGCTGCAGGCCCTGTGGGGATGCATATGGCCTCTTTTATGAAACTTTTTCTTGGAAAGCAAACTTCTTGTTTAGCTTCTGCATGGGGGGAGGGACAGCACTGATATAGATTAACACCTTGTGTGCTAGAGAGGGGTTCCCTTTCCCATACAATGGGTTAACAACATCAGCTATTTTTCTGTTAACCCAGTAGTGCACAGCCTGAGGCCCTCCAGATGTTGCAGACAACATCTCCTACATCTCCCATGGGAACTGTAGTTCTCAACAGCTGGACCCACTCAGGTTGCCCCACACTGTTTTAACCCCATGAATGCTACAGATATCTTCTGTGTTAGATACCTCTCTGACAGCCAGGGAATGAAAAATATCTCCTATTCTATATAAAGAAATATATATATATATCCCATTGACTGCCAGAGGGGTACGCAATGCATTGCTTCATACCCCTCTGGCACTTAAAGGGATATATATATATATATATATATATATATATATATATATATATATATATATGTATCAGAAAATTTCATGTACATTCTGGAAATCACCTTCAGGAGAATTCTAATGTATGGGTGTATCCAAACTTCATTACGGGCCTCCAGTTTATACCTGGGATCTTTCAAAATGACCTGACCCTGAGATCTTTGAAATATTAACCCATACCGCTCCCCTTGATGTTGATTACATGTGATATATCCCTGCTTACTTTAACTTAGAGGTGATCCAATTAGTCCTCAGTTCATCTATAACGTTGTAATTTAGAGATCTCACTGCTTGAACACATACAAGACGAGGAGGACTTCTCCCTCTGACTTCCTGGTAGAGAAAGATTCAATTTAGAGACTAAATAAGCAGTTAATTGGTGCAGATCATGTAGTAGGTACCACTGGACTCTACTCAGCCTGAGAATTTGGCTCGTCACCTTGAGATTCGGGTCAAAATCCTGAGAGTTCCCAGGTATGCCAGTTTTCTGGTGCTTCACCTTTCCTTCCCAATGGTCTAGATTTTCAGCAAGGAAGCAGTCCCGTGATTATTAAAGGGGAACTTTCACCTCTAATACACACTGTCTTATTTTACAATTGGATCTCTATGGTGTATGGACTGGAGTTTGAATTGTAGGCTACTTATTCAGTACATTAACGGGAACTTGCTGGTTCCAATATGCTACAAAGAGGCGCATGAATGCGTTCACAGGGAGAGCTGGGAGGGAGGTTGGAGGTGAATTTGGGATATGGGGACATCCAGCAGAGCTGTGCCGAAGCAGCATTGTGCCGACAAAGTATTATTTTATTTTATTTTTTTTTTTCACAAAAATATCGCTAATCCATACACCATAGAGATACAATAGTAAAATAAGACAGAGTGTATTGGGTGTGAAAGTTCCCCATTAAGGAGCCGGCCTTGCCCTGGGTGCACAACACAGTATGTCTGGCTTTTCATTGATTAATGGGCTTAGGGCGGCAACTTAAAGGAGTTCTATGGGTTAGATGTTCAAAAGATTGTGATAACTGAAATCGTCAAAGCCTAAAAAAGTTCGTACACAAGAGTCCGTCAATTCTCAGACATATTGCTGATATTTTAGAGGTGGCATGGTTTAATCTACAGTCAGTGGTGTAACTATAGGGGTCGCAGGGGTCGCATTTTGTGACCGGGCCCATGCACTCCAGGGGCCTGTCCACCCCCTACAACCACTCCGCCTGGCTCACGCAATCTCCCTCTGGCACTCTAGTAATGCAGAGAGATGACATCATCTCCCAGCGCTCTGCATTACTAAGAGGACCGCGCGGGAGCTCCAGGTAGGAGGTAGGAGATGACATCATCTAGTAATGCAGAGAGATGACATCATCTCCCAGCGCACTGCTTTGCTAAGAGGACCGCGCGGGAGCTCCAGGTAGGAGATGACATCATCTCCCAGCGCTCTGCATTACTAAGAGGACCGCGTGGGAGCTCCAGGTAGGAGGCAGGAGATGGGGGCATTGTGGAGATTGAGGGGCATTGTGGAGGGGGTCAATGTGGGGGGGGCCCATGGTACATTTTGCACCAGGGCTCGGAGGCTTCTAGTTACGCCTCTGTCTACAGTTATAGTGTAAATTATTTTTAGAAAAATACTTCTTTTAGACATCATCTTTTTTGTCTGATTTCCATCATTTTTTTCTGACAAAATAAAAATGGTATAAACTTGGAGAAGACAAATTAACCCTTTGAGTGCCAGAGTGGTACTGCGTTGCAATGCATTCTGTACCACTCTGGCACTCAAAGGGTTAAGGGACTATTAGTGGATAGGAGTGAGAAGCTGTAATATGGTATTAACTGGTTAAAAAAAATGTCTTGGTTTCTTTGCAAATCTGTCATTTTAAAAACAAATTAAAGACATTTGTAACATCAGAATTTTTAAGGGAAGTATTCATCAAGATCGTCTTGCTTTCCTTTTGAATTCTTTTTGACACATTTTTTCTGAAAACACCGTCCTCCTTTTACTATCACCTCACAATCTGACAACTTTTTAAACATTGCGCCCCCAAAACGTCTTGTATTCGGGGCCTACATTCAAATTTCACCAGGGACCGCAAAGGTTCTTAAATCTCCCCTGTTCACCTTAAAGGGATAGTAATACTTCATTTTACACTTTATTTTATTTTGTAGGCATTAAAAAAACACGAAGAATGATATAAGTCTTATCTCTCAAACCTTTATGGTTTAAGAGATATTCACAAGCAAAGTATCCCCCCCCCCGTTCAACCAGATCAGAAGGGAGGTGCCCAGGTAGACTGCAGAGAGGGACAATCTTCAATTAAGATAAGGGAAAAACCTGAAAAACTTGTCAAGGGGGGCAGGGCTTTCATTGTTCTCATAGGAAGAAGATTGTCCCCTGCTGTTATCTGTCTGGTCTATGGACTGGATTCCACATCTGAGAAGAGATGGCTTACACTAGGTAAAAGGGGCGGGAGGGGAAACTTTGCTTGTGAATATCTCATAAACCATAAAGGTTTGAGAGATAAGACTTATATCATTCTTCATGTTTTTTTAATGCCTACAAAATAAAATAAAGTTAAAACGAAGTATTACTATGCCTTTAAATAAAAACCAAATTTATGTAATCCAACGGACACCCACTTCCACTAGATTGTGGTATCACACCATTGGTATTTGTTGTTGTAGAATCATCAAAAAGGAAATTAATGGGGATGGGGATGTCATCTGAACGTGAGACAATTTATTTATTATGCCAAACGGGACCCAGTTACTTCATTCTGTCACTGCTTATCCACAGGAGTCCTGCGCACATTAAATTGTAGCTTAATGACGGTTCCAAGAAGAGGAGAGCTTTACACTGAGATGAGAAAGACGATATCTGAAAAGTAGATGTTTGACGCTAAGTAATTCAGTGGGACTGACGAACTAAAAATGGTTACTTTATGTGTGAGCTAATTATGCCATGGGTGATAAAAAATTCCCAAATCCCCACTGATTTAAATGAGTCTTTTAACCCCTGACAGCTAGAGAGGTCTCCAACTATTATTTGTTTCCATTGGTACAGTACATTTGCCCTAGAATTGTTCCACTTTCCTGTATTACAGGAGCCTAAATACGCATTCTGATATTAGGAGGCCCAGGGAACTAAGTAGATTCGTGCTAAAGGAACACTAATGCTAAAACACAAGGGGGGAGATTCACTAAGCGGTGACAAAGAGGTAACATAGTAAATTAGGTTGAATAAAGACACAAGTCCATCAAGTTCAACCTTCTCCTCATACCCCAGTAACTGAGAATTGTATAGCTTTCCTGTTACCAAATAAGTTAGTCTTTATCAGACCTTCCTGATCTGCCTACTGATAAACAATATAACTCTGTATGTTCCCTTTTGAAAGAAATGTATCTAATCTTCTCTTAAATGTATCCATTGTATCTACCATAACCACCTCCCTGGGCAAGGAATTCCACAGTTTAACAGACCTTACCATAAAAAAACCCTTCCTCTGCTGAAGTCTAAACCTCCTTTCCTCTAATCTCAAGGAGTGTCCCCTGGTCACCTGATCAGGCCTTGGAATAAATAGCTCACCGCAGAGATCCTTGTATTGACCTCTCATATACTTGTACAATGTGATAAGGTCTCCTCTTAGTTGTGTTTTTCTCTAGAGTAAATAAACCAAGTTTGTCTAGTTGTTCCTCATACGTCAAGTCCTCCATTCCCTTAATTAATTTTGTTGCTCTTCGCTGTACCCTCTCTAGTTCTAGTATATCCTTTTTTAGAACTGGTGCCCAAAATTGCACTGCATACTCAAGGTGAGGTCTTACCAATGATTTGTACAATGGCAAAGTAATGTTATCCAATCTTGCTTCGATACCCCTTTTTATGCAAGACGGGACTTTGCCTTTGCTACTTCTTTTTGACACTGGTCACTGTTATCAAGTTTGTAGTTGACAAGGATACCCAGGTCTTTCTCTAGCAATGAGTCCCCTAAAATGATGATAGAGTGGAGATTACCTCAAGTTTATCACTTCTCTGCTTCCTATGTTATTCTGTAGAGCCTATACACTAATATCTCTAAAGCTGAAGAAATCTTAGTGCTTAGGCTCCATAGAATAACATAGGAATTGGAGAAGTGATAAACTGGAGAAGTCTTCTCCACTCTATCACCTTTTTATCACTGTTTGAAACATATCAAAAAGCTTCCATGTCTTGGTAGAACTTAACCCCTTAAGGACCGGGAAATCCGGCCGAAGACGCGACTCAACGACCACGGAGCAAAATTTTTTTTTTGCTCCGTTGCGTTCCGGACACCCCGAACGGCGTGCAGCCGCGGGGGGAGCCCGGAACTCGATGACGGTCATAGTACGTCATCGGTCGTTAAGTCAAATCGACCCTTGACGTACTATGACCGTCAAGGGTCGTTAAGGGGTTAAAGGATAAAAGATACAGGATATTCCAGCATCCGGGGGAAGCCATTTTCCTTTGCAATCATTACTTCCTGGTCAGGAGTTTGCACTGTAATGTGGAAGACACAGCAGGATGTGATGAGATCAAAAGAGAATTGCTTCCTCCAGAATGCTGAGAAACAGCACATGCATTATTATATATCTTCAAGTACTGTAAATCAACATTAACACATTTTGAAAACTAATTGTATAATAGCGTATGCCTTTTCGGAAGAGTAAAACAAAGTTATTCCTACTAAAAGTTATGCTTCATTCATATTTACACAGTTGGAGGATGAAAAAAGACTTGTTCATCAAGTTCACCCTTGCCATATCGTCCTTGTTGATACAGAGGAAGCCATTTCCAATTAAAGGAGCAGTAAACTTGTTTTTATGAAAAAAATATATATTGTAGGGATTTTCCTATTGAGTAAAATAAGGGTACTCCCACTGTCGAGAGATTTATATTTCCAGAGTTATTACAGTTTAAACCCATGTATTTTTACATTAGCAATGCCCTCTAGTGGTCAAATTCTAATTAGTTTTCCTGTTAGATTCTAATGGAGAGGAAAGTCAGAAAAGTCAGAGACATACAGTTCTCCATAGAATGTGATAGAAACTGCTGAGTCACTTCCTGTCAGTTAGACCTATCAGGAAGTAAACACAGTAAATTCACTTCCTGTCAGTTAGAACTATCAGGAAGTAAACACAGTAAATTCACTTCCTGTCAGTTAGAACTACCAGGAAGTAAACACAGTAAATTCACTTCCTGTCAGTTAGAACTATCAGTTAGTAAACACAGTAAATTCACTTCCTGTCAGAACTATCAGGAAGTAAACACAGTAAATTCACTTCCTGTCAGTTAGAACTATCAGGAAGTAAACACAGTAAATTAATTTCCTGTCAGTTAGAACTATCAGGAAGTAAACACAGTAAATTCACTTCCTGATTATTTAAACTGCTATAAATTTTGAATAAAACACCTGACAGTTGTGGGAGTGACCTTGTTTTATTCAGCAGGAAAAGCTCTATAAAATATGTGTTTTCATAAAAAAAGTGTACTGCTCCTTTAAACCCAAGTGGGTAAATACATTCCATCCTGATGCCAAAAGGCATTGGCTATTTCCCTGGATCAACATCCTATCTGCACTGTAACCAAGTGTCATAATTTTCAATATTGTTAATAGATCTTAGACTCACAAACTGCACCACAGACAGCAACAGGAATATCACCTCTATATCATGGAATGTCACCAAATACTGAACCAGAACCAGTGATTGTCAGCCAGGGTGCTGTGACCTGTTAGTGTGCAGCGGGCATCAAACTGGGGTGCCCCTTATTTTCTATAACGAAGTCTAAAAAATGTGTATGCTGAGGTTTCAAATGTGTATTTATGGATATTTTTAAGCACAATATGTTCATTCTTGTTATTCTGATAATCAGACCCAAAAATAATGATATATAATTGATTTGTGACCTTCACAATGGCCTTCACAAATGACATATGGTATGTTTTGGTGCCACAAAAAAAAAATCGAGATTGCATGTTAGGGGTGCCCTGAGCAAAAACAGATTGCGAATCACTAAATCAAATGCTAACAAGGAAAAGAAAAGTGTTTGAGCTGTAACAATCTTTGAATGAAGCACGTCTCAGGAGGGAAAAGCCTTGTTTAACGAACAACAGGCCACTTACACAAATAGAAAAGTGAGAAAATTGCGGTTCAGGTCAAGTGCACCATAAGGAACAAATATAAATTCCACAAATTCGTATTGATGGATATGGGATATTTAAATGCTAGAGAGGTCCCCAACGCTTTACCTCTCTAGCATTCAAAGGGTTAAAAGCCCCATTTAAATCAACGGCACTCTGGGTAATTTTTTACTTCACATTTACAGTACAGGTAGTAAGCTCCGGGATTGCCTCCCTTTGTGCAAATGTCTTTAACTCTTTATGTGCCAGAGTCATGCTCAAAGCTTTGCATTGCAATGCATTGCATACCTCTCTGGCATTCAAAGGGTTAAGATTATCCTCCCCACGGAGTTGTATGGAGGCACGGGAGGCGTGACATTTCTATCTGTGGGTATTACACCATACTGTGTCACACGGAAGAGTCCCTTTAATATATCAGGCCAGACCTGTCATCATCTTAAACAACATTCATATTTCATTGGCGTAATAATTAAAATAACATATTCACCAGCTGTTTTTTTTTTCAGATTTAATCTGCTCAGGCTCTGATTTGCATATTAAAAGCACTAATTAGCCCCTCTGAGTGCCTGCGCACGGATAGTACCATCGCTGGTCATGTAGCCGCTGGAGACGGCTCCCCAATGCCTGGCTGAGATTTCCTGTACACGGCCTCTCTCCGTGGCACATACATCCATGTACAGGGACGTGTCTGCTTTTGTTGTGGAGCATTGCGGGACTGGAGCTCTCGATCGCTTCATTCTTGTATTTTCCCGTTGCTTTGAAGTGTCGTGTTTGATCTGTCGGCTTGTCTGTCATTTTGTTCTCTCTCTCTCTCTGTTCCGCAACCTTTCAGAACAGGAGGGAAAATGAACATTATCATCATTCCCATTTATTTCATGGGGGCTCTTAACACCTTAAATACTAGAGAGGTCTCCAGTGTATTGTTTCACATTGTTTCTCTAGCTTTCAAGTTGTTAAAAACCCTCTTTAAGTTAATGGGAGTTTTTTTTATTTGCCCTTTGAGTTTCAAATTGCAAATGCCCCTCTTTTTTATTTGATGGTCCCTTTAATTTAACTATTTCATTAACCGATTCCAGACACACACACATAAACACACAGACACACACACAAACACATACAGATGCACATACATATACACACATGCACACGTACATATGCACACACACATACATACGCAATCACACACAGACACACAAACACCATACCTCCCACGTGTCCCTCTTTTAGACTCAAATCCCTCTGTCCCTCTTTCCCACCCTGATGTCCCTCTTTTGAGGAGACCAGACTGTGAGGTGTGTATATAAGTGTATCACATTTCTCTACAGCAATAAAACTCACATTAATGTTTGTTTAAATGTCAGTATATGTGTTTATACATTAGCCTGTGTAAATAAAATACTTTGGTCTTGTTATAAATCATTTATTAAGTTACACAAAGAGGTGTCAACAGGTCGTGAAATAGCCTAAAAATTATTGGTAATACCCCGCCCACCAGTCACACCCCCAGCAACACCCCCTAAAACACAAGTGTCCCTCTTTGGCAATTTGAAATGTTGAGAGGTATGAAACACACATACATATATACACACACACATACATACATATACATATACACATATACATACACACATACATACACACAAACACGCATACACATACTTACACACACATACATACACACATACACACACACCACACATACACACACACACACACACACATACACACACCAAACACATACATACACACACACCACACATATACATATACATACACACACCACACACATACATACACACTAACACACACATACATACACACACACATCCATACACATACATACATGCATACACACACACACATACATACATGCATACACACACACACACACATACTTATACACACACACACACACACATACATACATACAAACACATGCACACACACATACAAACACATATACACAGACACACACGCACATACATACACATATACACAGACACACACATACACACACACACACACACACACACACAAGGTCTGGGCAGAGAAAGACTCTCCAAAACTCCTACCCAGGACAGCAAATTTCAGTGATGTAAACTGATGTAAATAAAATATAATTATTATTATAAAATTCACTCTTCTCCCATGTGTCCCCCCCCCCACTACCTCTACATCATCCCTCTAATTTCACCACTTGACTAGTAGATTGCTAATGGCCCCATTTCTATTGCATTGTCTCTTTAATTTATCATCTGACTAGTAGATTGCTGATGCCGCCCACTTCCATCACATGGTCCCTTTAATTTTACCTTTCGACAACCAGATTGATAATATCCCTCCCCCCCACACACACACACATACACACACACATACGCACACACACATACACACACACACACTTTCATGACAGGGTCCCTTTGATTTAACCAGTTGAATGCCCCCCCCCCCCCCCCGTTCCATCACAGGGTCCCTACAATTGAACCTTTTGGGCCTTATGTTCAGGAGAAAAGTTGAGTAATTCTGGAGAAAACCAACTGCAACATGAGGGAGAAAATATCCCCACTAATTTAAATGGGATTTTTAATTTCTTCTATGCTAGAGTTTACCTACGCGTTTTGGTGTATTTGCTTCCTTTGTGCTTTGTGGAACGCCACGTATTAAAGGGATAGTAATACTTAAAATGTAAAAAAAAATATGTTGTAGGGTTTATCCCCCTGAGTAAAACAAGAGCACTCCCACTGCTGAGAGGTGTTTTATTCAAAAGTTATTAATTTTCAAAGTTGAATTTTTTAGGTGCAATATCACAGTGGCCTGAAATTGTACAGTGGCGCTGTTGCTACACGATCCTATGGACAACTCTGGTCAGTTGACCATAAATCTCCATAGGATGGTGTAGCAACAGCGCCACTGTACAATTTCAGGCCACTGTGATATTGCACCTAAAAAATTCAACTTTGAAAATTAATAACTTTTGAATGATACACCTTTCAGCAGTGGGAGTGCTCTTGTTTTACTCAGGGGGATAAACCCTACAACATATTTTTTTTTACATTTTAAGTATTACTATCCCTTTAAACAACGCACAAAGGGAATGGTGTAGGTATATCTGTGCTTACAGTGGGGTATATATATATAAATATATACAGTGGATATAAAAAGTCTACACACCCCTGTTAAAATGCCAGGTTCTTGTGATGTTAAAGAATGAGACAAAGATAAATCATGTCAGAACTTTTTCCACCTTTAATGTGACCTGTAACGTGAACAATTCAATTGCAAAACAAACTGAACTCATTGAGGGGGAAAAATAAAAAACTCACAATAACCTGGTTGCATATTTGATTGACATTTAGGATCTGGACTGAGGGCGGCACCGGTCTGATATGAATATGGACATTTCCTCTCTGTGGCAGCACATGGGAGTGAAAAACCTGCCTTGAACAAAACACATAATTGTCTTCTTTCTTGGTGTGTTCATCACTCTTTTGTTATTGTAGTCTCCATAAGTGTAAGGGCATCCCAGGAATGGACCCTTACTTGCCTGTCCCTAGATAGAATCAGCTGCACCCTGTTGTTAGCAGTGGAGGTTATAGTTAGTATGGAGATCTGGAGTGATCATACTGCTCAGGTAGTGTGGAATAGTCAGTGAGTTGTTAGTAGCGGAGGTTATAGTTAGTATAGAGATCTGGAGTGATCATACTGCTCAGGTAGTGTGGAATAGTCAGTGAGTTGTTAGAAGTGGAGGTTATAGTTAGTATGGAGATCTGGAGTGATAATACTGCTCAGGTAGTGTGGAATAGTCAGTGAGTTGTTAGTAGTGGAGGTTATAGTTAGTATAGAGATCTGGAGTGATCATACTGCTCAGGTAGTGTGGAATAGTCAGTGAGTTGTTAGTAGTGGAGGTTATAGTTAGTATGGAGATCTGGAGTGATCATACTGCTCAGGTAGTGTGGAATAGTCAGTGAGGTGTTAGTAGTGGAGGTTATAGTTAGTATAGAGATCTGGAGTGATCATACTGCTCAGGTAGTGTGGAATAGTCAGTGAGTTGTTAGCAGTGGAGGATATAGTTAGTATGGAGATCTGGAGTGATTATACTGCTCAGGTAGTGTGGAATAGTCAGTGAGTTGTTAGCAGTGGAGGTTATAGTTAGTATAGAGATCTGAAGTGATCATACTGCTCAGGTAGTGTGGAATAGTCAGTGAGTTGTTAGTAGTGGAGGTTATAGTTAGTATGGAGATCTGGAGTGATCATACTGCTCAGGTAGTGTGGAATAGTCAGTGAGTTGTTAGAAGTGGAGGTTATAGTTAGTATGGAGATCTGGAGTGATCATACTGCTCAGGTAGTGTGGAATAGTCAGTGAGTTGTTAGTAGTGGAGGTTATAGTTAGTATAGAGATCTGGAGTGATCATACTGCTCAGGTAGTGTGGAATAGTCAGTGAGTTGTTAGTAGTGGAGGTTATAGTTAGTATGGAGATCTGGAGTGATCATACTGCTCAGGTAGTGTGGAATAGTCAGTGAGTTGTTAGTAGTGGAGGTTATAGTTAGTATGGAGATCTGGAGTGATCATACTGCTCAGGTAGTGTGGAATAGTCAGTGAGGTGTTAGTAGTGGAGGTTATAGTTAGTATAGAGATCTGGAGTGATCATACTGCTCAGGTAGTGTGGAATAGTCAGTGAGTTGTTAGTAGTGGAGGTTATAGTTAGTATAGAGATCTGGAGTGATCATACTGCTCAGGTAGTGTGGAATAGTCAGTGAGTTGTTAGTAGTGGAGGTTATAGTTAGTATGGAGATCTGGAGTGATCATACTGCTCAGGTAGTGTGGAATAGTCAGTGAGTTGTTAGTAGTGGAGGTTATAGTTAATATGGAGATCTGGAGTGATCATACTGCTCAGGTAGTGTGGAATAGTCAGTGAGTTGTTAGTAGTGGAGGTTATAGTTAATATGGAGATCTGGAGTGATCATACTGCTCAGGTAGTGTGGAATAGTCAGTGAGTTGTTAGTAGTGGAGGTTATAGTTAATATGGAGATCTGGAGTGATCATACTGCTCAGGTAGTGTGGAATAGTCAGTGAGTTGTTAGTAGTGGAGGTTATAGTTAATATGGAGATCTGGAGTGATCATACTGCTCAGGTAGTGTGGAATAGTCAGTGAGTTGTTAGCAGTGGAGGTTATAGTTAGTATGGAGATCTGGATTGATCATACTGCTCAGGTAGTGTGGAATAGTCAGTGAGTTGTTAGCAGTGGAGGTTATAGTTAGTATGGAGATCTGGATTGATCATACTGCTCAGGTAGTGTGGAATAGTCAGTTAGTTGTTAGCAGTGGAGGTTATAGTTAATATGGAGATCTGGAGTGATCATACTGCTCAGGTAGTGTGGAATAGTCAGTGAGTTGTTAGCAGTGGAGGTTATAGTTAGTATGGAGATCTGGAGTGATCATACTGCTCAGGTAGTGTGGAATACTCAGTTAGTTGTTAGCAGTGGAGGTTATAGTTAGTATGGAGATCTGGAGTGATCATACTGCTCAGGTAGTATGGAATAGTCAGTGAGTTGTTAGTAGTGGAGGTTATAGTTAATATGGAGATCTGGAGTGATCATACTGCTCAGGTAGTGTGGAATAGTCAGTGAGTTGTTAGCAGTGGAGGTTATAGTTAGTATGGAGATCTGGAGTGATCATACTGCTCAGGTAGTGTGGAATACTCAGTTAGTTGTTAGCAGTGGAGGTTATAGTTAGTATGGAGATCTGGAGTGATCATACTGCTCAGGTAGTGTGGAATACTCAGTTAGTTGTTAGCAGTGGAGGTTATAGTTAGTATGGAGATCTGGAGTGATCATACTGCTCAGGTAGTGTGGAATAGTCAGTGAGTTGTTAGTAGTGGAGGTTATAGTTAGTATGGAGATCTGGAGTGATCATACTGCTCAGGTAGTGTGGAATAGTCAGTGAGTTGTCAGTAGTGGAGGTTATAGTTAGTATGGAGATCTGTAGTGATCATACTGCTCAGGTAGTGTGGAATAGTCAGTGAGTTGTTATCAGTGGAGGTTATAGTTAGTATGGAGATCTGGAGTGATCATACTGCTCAGGTAGTGTGGAATAGTCAGTGAGTTGTTAGTAGTGGAGGTTATAGTTAGTATGGAGATCTGGAGTGATCATACTGCTCAGGTAGTGTGGAATAGTCAGTGAGTTGTTAGTAGTGGAGGTTATAGTTAGTATGGAGATCTGGAGTGATCATACTGCTCAGGTAGTGTGGAATAGTCAGTGAGTTGTTAGTAGTGGAGGTTATAGTTAGTATGGAGATCTGGAGTAATCATACTGCTCAGGTAGTGTGGAATAGTCAGTGAGTTGTTAGGAGTAGAGCGGAGGTTACAGTTAGTATGGAGATCTGGAGTGATCATACTGCTCAGATAGTGTGGAATAGTCAGTGAGTTGTTAGTAGTGGAGGTTATAGTTAGTATGGAGATCTGGAGTGATCATACTGCTCAGGTAGTGTGGAATAGTCAGTGAGTTGTTAGTAGCGGAGGTTATAGTTAATATGAAGATCTGGAGTGATCATACTGCTCAGGTAGTGTGGAATAGTCAGTGAGTTGTTAGCAGTGGAGGTTATAGTTAATATGGAGATCTGGAGTGATCATACTGCTCAGGTAGTGTGGAATACTCAGTTAGTTGTTAGCAGTGGAGGTTATAGTTAGTATGTAGATCTGGAGTGATCATACTGCTCAGGTAGTGTGGAATAGTCAGTGAGTTGTTAGCAGTGGAGGTTATAGTTAGTATAGAGATCTGGAGTGATCATACTGCTCAGGTAGTGTGGAATAGTCAGTGAGTTGTTAGTAGTGGAGGTTATAGTTAGTATGGAGATCTGGAGTGATCATACTGCTCAGGTAGTGTGGAATAGTCAGTGAGTTGTTAGTAGTGGAGGTTATAGTTAGTATAGAGATCTGGAGTGATCATACTGCTCAGGTAGTGTGGAATAGTCAGTGAGTTGGTAGTAGTGGAGGTTATAGTTAGTATAGAGATCTGGAGTGATCATACTGCTCAGGTAGTGTGGAATAGTCAGTGAGTTGTTAGTAGTGGAGGTTATAGTTAGTATAGAGATCTGGAGTGATCATACTGCTCAGGTAGTGTGGAATAGTCAGTGAGTTGTCAGTAGTGGAGGTTATAGTTAGTATAGAGATCTGGAGTGATCATACTGCTCAGGTAGTGTGAAATAGTCAGTGAGTTGTTAGCAGTGGAGGTTATAGTTAGTATAGAGATCTGGAGTGATCATACTGCTCAGGTAGTGTGGAATAGTCAGTGAGTTGTCAGTAGTGGAGGTTATAGTTAGTATAGAGATCTGGAGTGATCATACTGCTCAGGTAGTGTGGAATAGTCAGTGAGTTGTTAGCAGTGGAGGTTATAGTTAGTATAGAGATCTGGAGTGATCATACTGCTCAGGTAGTGTGGAATAGTCAGTGAGTTGTTAGTAGTGGAGGTTATAGTTAGTATAGAGATCTGGAGTGATCATACTGCTCAGGTAGTGTGGAATAGTCAGTGAGTTGTCAGTAGTGGAGGTTATAGTTAGTATAGAGATCTGGAGTGATCATACTGCTCAGGTAATGTGGAATAGTCAGTGAGTTGTTAGTAGTGGAGGTTATAGTTAGTATAGAGATCTGGAGTGATCATACTGCTCAGGTAGTGTGGAATAGTCAGTGAGTTGTCAGTAGTGGAGGTTATAGTTAGTATAGAGATCTGGAGTGATCATACTGCTCAGGTAATGTGGAATAGTCAGTGAGTTGTTAGTAGTGGAGGTTATAGTTAGTATGGAGATCTGGAGTGATCACACTGCTCAGGTAGTGTGGAATAGTCAGTGAGTTGTTAGTAGTGGAGGTTATAGTTAGTATGGAGATCTGGAGTGATCGTACTGCTCAGGTAGTGTGGAATAGTCAGTGAGTTGTTAGTGAAGTGGAGGATATAGTTAGTATGGAGATCTGGAGTGATCATACTGCTCAGGTAGTGTGGAATAGTCAGTGAGTTGTTAGAAGTGGAGGTTATAGTTAGTATGGAGATCTGGAGTGATCATACTGCTCAGGTAGTGTGGAATAGTCAGTGAGTTGTCAGTAGTGGAGGTTATAGTTAGTATAGAGATCTGGAGTGATCATACTGCTCAGGTAGTGTGGAATAGTCAGTGAGTTGTTAGTAGTGGAGGTTATAGTTAGTATGGAGATCTGGAGTGATCACACTGCTCAGGTAGTGTGGAATAGTCAGTGAGTTGATAGCAGTGGAGGTTATAGTTATTATGGAGATCTGGAGTGATCATACTGCTCAGGTAGTGTGGAATAGTCAGTGAGTTGTTAGTAGCGGTGGTTATAGTTAGTATGGAGATCTGGAGTGATCACACTGCTCAGGTAGTGTGGAATAGTCAGTGAGTTGATAGCAGTGGAGGTTATAGTTATTATGGAGATCTGGAGTGATCGTACTGCTCAGGTAGTGTGGAATAGTCAGTGAGTTGTTAGTAGTGGAGGTTATAGTTAGTATGGAGATCTGGAGTGATCATACTGCTCAGGTAGTGTGGAATAGTCAGTGAGTTGTTAGTGAAGTGGAGGATATAGTTAGTATGGAGATCTGGAGTGATCATACTGCTCAGGTAGTGTGGAATAGTCAGTGAGTTGTTAGAAGTGGAGGTTATAGTTAGTATGGAGATCTGGAGGGATCATACTGTTCAGGTAGTGTGGAATAGTGAGTTGTTAGCAGTGGAGCGGAGGTTATAATTAGTATGGAGATCTGGAGTGATCATACTGTTCAGGTAGTGTGGAATAGTCAGTGAGTTGTTAGTAGGGGAGCGGAGGTTATAGTTAGTATGGAGAGCTGGAGTGAGCATACTGCTCAGGTAGTCTGGTAGTTTTTAGGTAAGTGGTTATGAACCATGCAAGAGAGGTGAAGGGCACTTCTAGATTCAAGTGTTAGCCAATTTGGTTGTTCATACATATCACAATGAAGGGTTGTGTAATTACATTGAAGGATAAAGCGGCATAATGACTTATACAGTGTGTCAGTTTTAGCAAGATGGATTTGTGGCTCGGGAGCATATACTACATCCCCATAGTCTATTATTGGCATTATCATCTGTTGTACAATACGTCTTCTTACCAAGGGATTTAAACATTTGTCTCTGAAAAGAGCACCTATTTTGGGATAAAGTTTGGAAGTTAATTTATCAATATGAAGACCAAAAGTGAGGTTGGGGTCAAGCCACATACCAAGATATTTGTAGGCATCTGCTGTGGCCAATTTACGATTAGACTCTGTTACAATGGATAGATTGGTATTGCAGAGATTACGCAGTTTATGCTTTATACCAAATAACATTGTGACCGTTTTGTCAGTGTTTTGTGCCTAAAGGGAATCAGATGCTCCTCACTAATGATACTCATATAGGCCGAAACGTATGTTTGGTGTTGTGCTGGTTCTCTTGTGCAGAGAGATTTGCCTGACGTTTCAGAGTTTGCCTGTCTGAAGGCAGCACCCATTTCATTTGAATATGGAAGTTCTGTCTCTCTGTGATGGCCCATGGCCATGCTTTACACAAAACACTTAATTTTGTTCTTTCTTTGTGTGTGTTCATCACTCTCTTTTTTTGTAGTCTCCATAAGGGTATCTCAGGCATTGGCCCTTACTTCCATGTCCCTAGAGGCAATCAGTTCTACCTCGTTGACGAGGCCCATATAGGCTAAAATGTATGACTACGGTTGTGCTGTGTCTGATGTGCAGAGAGGATTTGCCTTACATTTTTTAGCTTGGCTGTCTGAGGACGGGACCAGTCTGATATGCATATGGGAATGTTCTCTCTGCAATGGCACATGGGAGTGAAAAATGAGAGGTGAGCACCACCTGAGAGGATACCATGCAATGAACAAAACACTTCATGTTCTTCTTTCTTGGTATGCAATCGTTACTTTTTTCTTGTAGTCTCCTTTAGTGGAAGGTATCCCAGGCATGGGTCCTTGCTTCCATGTGCTTAGAGGGAATTAGCTGCACCACACCGATGTGGCCCACATATGCCAAAATGTACGTCTGGGTTGTGCTGTTTTTCTCCTTCTGAGTGGATTTCTCTAACATTTTTGGAACTGAGCTGTTTGAGGGCAAGCCCAGTCCGATATAAATATGGAAATGTCCTCTCTGTGTTGAATCATGGGAGGGAAAAATGTGACTTGAGCAGCACCTCAGAAGCTACCATGCCTTGAACAAAAGGCTTAATTTTGTTCTTCCTCGGTGTGTTTGTTACACTTTTGTTTTTGTAGTCTTCCCTAAGTGGAAGGATATCCCAGGCATGGGCCCTTGCGTTCATGTGCCTGGAGGGAATCATATTCACCCCACCAATGAAACCCACGGAGGCAGAAATGTATGCCTGGGGTTGTGCTGTTTGTCGGATTGGATTTGCCTGACGTTTTGGAGCTGGACTGTGTGAGGGTGTGACCTGTGTGATTTGTCTATTGAAATGTTCCCTTTGCAGTGGCACATGGGAGGCTATCATGTCTTGAACAAAACACTTTTTTTTGTTCTTTCTCAGTTTGCTTTCATCACTATTTTGATTTTGTTGTCTCCCTAAGTGTAAGGGTATCCCAGGCATGGGCCCTTGCTTCCATGTAGCTAGAGGGAATCAGCTATCCCCACTGATGATGCCCACATAGGCATACACTTACAGCTGGGGTTGTGCTGTTTCTCTTGTACAGAAAGAATGTGTCTGACATTTTGGAGCTGGACTGCCTGAGTGTGGGATCAGTTGGATATATACATGGAGATGTTCTCTCTGTAATGGCAAATTGAAGGCTACCAGGCCTTGAACAAAATACTTAATCTTGTTCTTTCTGAGTGTGCATTCGTTACTCTCTTGTTTTTGTACACCTTTCTGTAAAAGTGTATTGCCTTGCTGGTGACGTAATGAAGCACTGTTCTGCCGGAGGCATGAAATGGTGTGTAAATCTGCTGGTGGTATGTAATACTGTAATGATTTACAGGTGGCAGGCAATGGTGTATTGACCTGCTGGTTGCATGTGATTGTGCTCTACATGTAGCATGTGATGTTACATATCTAGTTGAATGCATTGGTGTATTGCCTTGTGGATAGCATGCGTTTGTATAAGACCTTTCTGGCGTCATGTGACAGTGTATCACCTTACTGGTAGCATATAATAATGTATTATCTTACTGGTTCCATGTAATGGTGTATTGCGCTGCTGGTGCCATGTAATGATGTATCACCATACTGGAGACATGTAATGATGCATTGTTCTGCTGGTCTCACGCAGTGGTGTATTGTTATGCTGGTGGTATTTAATGGTGTATTGTTTTGTTGGTGACATGTGGTGTGTTGCCCTGCTAGCGACATTTAATGGTGTGTTGCTCTGATGGTCTCACGCAGTGGTGTATTGTCCTGCTGGTGGTATTTAAAGGTGTATTAAATTTA
Source organism: Rhinophrynus dorsalis (assembly GCA_037306005.1). Taxonomy (NCBI): domain Eukaryota; kingdom Metazoa; phylum Chordata; class Amphibia; order Anura; family Rhinophrynidae; genus Rhinophrynus; species Rhinophrynus dorsalis. Next base: position 122,830,031 of record CM074728.1, on the reverse strand, counting down.
CTGGTGACATGTAATGGTTTGTTGCCCAGCTGGTGACACGTAATGGTGTTTTGTACTAGTGGTGCATGTGTAAATGACATTTGCAATAACATTAATAATTAGAATTAGTTCTTTATAATTCTGCATATAAATTCTATTATGTAAAGACCGGTGTGTGGGGGGGATCAGCCTGTGGCCCCTCCAGTTGTCCCATCATCCTTATCCAAAAGCCATGTGAGTATAATGACAATATTAATCCAACAACCTCTGAAAGGCTGCAGCCACCCCAGGTGCAGACATTTGCTCAATGTCAACACATTTTATTATTGAGGAGCTAAATATCTGTCCCTGTGTGAACTACAGTGGAGTAACAACAGGGGTCGCACCTGCGACCGGGTCTGTCATTCCAGGGGCCCGACCAACCCCTGCGACCCCCCTGCCCAGTACCCGCATGAAGCAAGGTGAAGTCTGTGCCTTCTCCAGCACAGACCTCTAGCAGCTGAGCTCCCTCTTCAGCACCTAGTAATGCAGAGATGACATCATCACCCAACGCTCTGTATTACTGAAGAGAGGACACGCGGGAGCTCCAGCTTCTGAGGTCCCTGCAGAAGAAGGCACAGACCTCTTCTTCCATGCCGCTGGACCACCAGGGAGGTAGGAGATGGACATTGGGGGGGTTAGTAGGTGCATAGTGGAGGTGGAGACTGGGAGCGATGTGGAGACTGGGGGCAATGTGGAGATTGGGAGCAATGTGGAGATTGGGGGCAATGTGGATACTGGGGGCAATGTGGAGGTGGCCAATGGGGGGGGGCAATGTGGAGACGGCCAGTGGAGGTGGCCAATGAGGGGGGGGCAATGTGGTCGGGGGGCCATGACAATTTTTGCACCAGGGCTTGGTGGCTTCTAGTTATGCCTCTGGTGTACTAATTGGAGCAAAGAGGATTTTGGGTGACTGGAAACATCCTTCACAGTTTGACCTTCTGGTCTCCCCACACCCCATGGTCATCCCTGCATCCCCAACTGAGAAGTGATATGAAGGGCAGCAGTGTTAGACCAGGGATGAGAAACTTGAGTCCCTCCAGCTCTATATCGCTACAGTTCCCCTCAGGGCAGTTTTAAGAGATCCCAGCATACCTCCCTTTTCTTCCCTTCTTGTTTATGGAAAAACTAACCATGTATATGTGTTATGTCCCTGGAACAGCCTCACTCCTCCCTCTGATCACAGGAATAAACTGTGACATAATGCCCATGCATTAAATTGCCCTTCATTCCAAATGATGATGGGACTTTTAGTCCTAAATAGCTGTAAAGCCTCATGTTGCCCTCCCATGATTTACACTGTAGAGAAATGTAAAGTTAATTTGTAGAAGATTATCACGGTAACCGTGATTGGTGCTATTCAGTGTCTATCACCTGCAGGGGGCTCCCATTGGCTGCCTGCTGTCAGCCCGCCTCTCATTGCCTTTTTAAACTCAGTCCGGGCACCGTTTGGTTGCCCTTTCGTGGTGTCTCTGACAGTATCTTTTCTGTCCTGCCTGCCATGCTGATTGGGCCTGAGTTCCAGAGTACCAGAGTTCCAGTGTTTCAGAGTTCCTGAGTTCCTGAGTCTACCTTTTCCTGTGTACCTGCCTGCTTGTCGTTCCAGTCGGTACCGGTTGTTCTCCGTGGCTGCTGATGTTCCGGTCACCTGTCAGTTCAGCGGTGCTCGTTCCGGTTGATCCTCTGCCTGGTCTCAGGGGTTCTCTGTCTGCAGTCGCTGAGGCGACACTCCTCTCATTTCGCTCCGGCGATATTCCTACTGTAGGCTCCAGCGTGCGGACGCTGGTTTACTCCATTAAACCTGGTGGCCTATACTATTGTTGGTTCCAGCGTGCGGACGCTGGTTTACTCCTTACCCGGTATTGGCAGGGCTGGTAGAGCCTACTCATAGTATTCCCTCAGGCTGCCTTGCCCGGTATTGGTAAGGCAGGTAGAACCGGTACGTTACCATCTCACGGTTGCATTACCCGGTATTGGCAAGGCCGGTAGAGCCTGCTACTGCTATTTCGTCTAGTCACCTGGGTTGCCTTGCCCGGTATTATTGGCAAGGCCGGTAGAACCTATTGATATGGTCATTTGCTTATTTGTATTGTTTGTATGTGTATGATAACCCTATGGGATTGCCTTAACTTTTCAATAAAGTTATGTTTTTTACCTAAACCTTAAGTCTGAGAGTCTTAAAGGGATAGTAATACTTCGTTTTAACTTTATTTTATTTTGTAGGCATTAAAAAAACATGAAGAATGATATAAGTCTTATCTCTCAAACCTTTATGGTTTATGAGATATTCACAAGCAAAGTTCCCCTCCCCGCCCCTTTTACCTAGTGTAAGCAATCTCTTCTCAGATGTGAGTCTGGTTGTATGACAGGACAGATAACAGAAGGGGACAATTTTCTTTGTATGAAAACAATGAAAGCCCTTCCCCCCTTGACAAGTTTTTCAGCTTTTTCCATTATCTTAATTGAAGATTGTCCCTCTCTGCAGTCTACCTGGGCATCTCCCTTCTGATTTGGTTGAACAGGGGGGGGGATACTTTGTTTGTGAATATCTCTTAAACCATAAAGGTTTCAGAGATAAGACTTATATCATTCTTCATGTTTGTTTAATGCCTACAAAATAAAACAAAGTTAAAATGAAGTATTACTATCCCTTTAACTAACCGTGACAAAGATATTTAGCTTTATGTATTTATCAGTTAGTGCAAGTCTCCCTTCCAGTCATGTCTGCACGACTCAAACATTCAAAATTACTCTGCATTCCCAACTTGCACTTCCTACCAGGAAGTACTTGCTCAGCTGCATAAATGGACTCATAAATAAAACTATATATATATATATCAGAAAGTATTGTGTGAAATTATAAATGAGTAACATAAATATGGGCGATTTGGGATACTCTCTTCATACACACCTATTTGTTACAAAGTGACAGTCCCACTGTAATACCTTGGATCTGAGTGAGGCCTTCAGTGTATTGTTTCACCTCGCTTCTCTAGTATTCAGGTCTTTAGAACTCCTGCTTATTCATCTTCAGGTTCTGGAGCTCCATCTGATTCACCTTCAGGTTCTAGAGAGTCCAGTTGATTCACCCTCAGGTTCTAGAGTTCCAGCTAATTCGCCCTCAGGTTCTAGAGATCCAGTTGATTCACCCTTAGGTTCTAGAACTCCAGCTAATTCACCCTCATGTTCTAGAGCTGAAGCTTTCCTACTTTAAAGGAGAACTGTAGTGGCAAAGATTGAACTTGATGGACTTGTGTCTTTTTTTCAACCTAACACTGTGTAACTATGTACCACCTACTGATAATAACGCAAAGTACCGTACTATGGCAAGAAAGTCCTAATGACCCCTATGAATTTTGTCCCTGCAACTTTGTTGAAGAGGTAACATCTTCAGTCAGGCCTGGATATTGTCTCCATGGAGGCGGACATAACAGTTACTGGCAGAATCACAGGGCCTCAGTCTCTGGTCACTGTAAATAACAATCTTAACTCTTTACTGATCAGAGGGGTGTGCAACGCAGTTCTTGGAAATGTGTTGCACACTTATCTCAACCTTAAAGGGTTAAGTACGCTCATGCCAGTGGCGTAACAATAGGGGTCGCACCTGCAACCGGGCCCGTCGCTCTCAGGGGCCTGGTCGCCCCCTGCGACCCCCTCGCCAGGCGCCCGTAGCACAAGCGATCTCCCGGCGGCCGGCGCTCTAGTAATGCAGAGCGCTTGGAGATGACATAATCTCCCAGCGCTCTGCATTACTAACAACCGCGCAGGAGCTTGACTCACCACTAGACCACCAGGGACTCGAGATAGGAGGAGGGGGGCGGTCAGTAGGGGGATTGTGGAGAATGAGGGGCACTGTGGAAGGGGCACTGTGGAAGGGGCATTGTGATGGGGGCATTGTGGAGAATGAGGGGCATTGTGATGAGGGCATTGTGGAGAATGAGGGGCATTGTGGAAGGGGCATTATGGAGATTGAAGGGCAATATGGAGATGGGGGCATTGTGGAAAGGGCAATATGGAGAAAGAGGGGCAATGTGGAAGGGGCAATGTGCAGAATGAGGGGCATTGTGATGGGGGCATTGTTGAAGGGGCAATGTGGAAGGGGCAATATGGAGAAAGAGGGGCATTGTGGAGATGAAGGGCCACTATGGAGAATGAGGGGCATCGTGGAAGGGTCAATGTGGAGGTGGCCAATGTAGTTGAGGGGGGCCAATGTGGTCGGGGGGGGGCCATGGCAATTCTTGCACCAGAGCCCAGTGGCTTCTAGTTACGCCTCTGGCTCATGCCCTCTGTCTGCTTCAATCTGCATAACTTCCAGCAACCGTCATGTCCGCCTTTATGGACCGGACACAGATCATTGACCATAGATGTTAGCTTATGAACAAAAGTACAAAATTCATATGGGTCATTAGGATTTTCAGACTATAATAAGGTAGGAATGTGGGGGTAATATTAGGAGGTGTTAGTTCTCATTTAACTCTTTGAGCATCAGCGAGGTATCCAATGCAATTCATCGCAATGCTTTTGATACCTCTCTGGCACACAAAGGGTTAAGTTGCAGAAGTCTTTGTTTAGCCTACTCCTCTTCCAGCAAAGTGGGCACATTTTCTGCCTCCCTAAAAAAACAAAAATGTCTGAGAGGAGTCATTTCGGTGCTGCACAACACAACCCCTGCCTTTTTTACTAATTCGTCTCCCACAGAAGCAGACTTATCAAATGTCATGATTGCCCTTTAAAGGGACAGTAATGTATCACAAAACAAGCAGTTCCAATTAATCTTCATAGTATTTGGGCCATGGAGAGTGTTATTTCAATACTGTCAGAGTTGTAGTTCAAGAGTAATTGAATGATAAAGTATCCCCCTCCCGCCCCTTTTACTGATGTAACACTGCTCACCTAAGAGCAGCAAGACTGTCCAGATGGATCACAGAGAGGGACAATCTTCAGTGATCATAAGGAAAAACCTGAAATACGTGTCAAGGGGGGCAGGGTTTTCCTTATGATCACAGTAAGAAGATTGTCCCTTGCTGTGAGCTGTCCGGTCAAGAGACCAGATTCCACATCTGAGGGGAGGTGACTTACACTAGGTAAAAGGGGTGGGAGGGGGATACTTTATCATTCAATTACTCTTGAACTACAACTCTGACAGAATTGAAATAACACTCTCCATGGCCCAAATACTATGAAGATTAATCAAAGCTGATTTTATTGTGAAACATTAATATCCCTTTAAGTGCACAAAAGTTACAGAAGTCTCTACCGCAGCACATAGCACTGCACTGGGAGACATCGCTAGCATCCAAGGGGTTAAACAGAGAAACCTTAGTTGAAAATAATTGCACATGGCATTTTTGTGACGCTCAGCCAAAGCGAGTCCAGTAGGTCCAAGCTCTTGTAAATCAGGTTTTGGGAAGCTCTGTGTAACGCCACATGCCTAGATGGGATGCCCAATTAGCCTAGAATGAGTTGGACAGTAACAATGTACATACACAAGTACAACCTGCTTCAGTGAAAATGATCCTAGTCATTATCGTTTCAATCCCAGCCCTTCTTCCTGCTTTGCTGTTAGTGCCCACAGTGTACCACCGGGACATGGCAACAGACAATACTGCCATTGGCTTTCTGACAGCTTAATTATACAATGCCAGCGATTATCCATTGACTGGAGTGATGGCTCTATGATTCAGAGTTGCCTCGACACCCTCCCACATCAAGGCAAAAGGACTCAAGAATATGCTGAAATGCCTGGAGATTATACAGCATATTGTCTCCATCCACATTAGATGAAAATCAAGGCTTTCATGGGAAAGATGCTTTTTACTTTCCTCTGCAGTAAGTGAAGAGATTGTCTGATGTGGATAGGACATGCTGTTTTCTGTCTTTTCCCCCTTTTTAACCCTTGTGGTGCCAGAGGGTGCATGTGCGTGTATCACGTCATGAACCCCTCTGGCATTCAGAGGGTTAACAACACAAATAAGGAGTATTAACTCATTATAATACCTTACCTCCCAAAGTGTCCCTCTTTAGGAGATATTAGGGGTCTGTACCTCCCAAATGTCTCTCTTTAGGAGATATTAGGGATCCGTACCTCCCAAGTGTCCCTCTTTAGGAGATATTAGGGGTACATACCTCACAAGTATCCCTCGTTAGGAGATATTAGGGGTCTATACCCCCAAATGTCCCTCTTTAGGAGATATTAGGGGTCCATACCTCCCAAGTGTCCCTCTTTAGGGGATATTAGGGATCCATACCTCCCTATTGTCACTCTTTAAAATATATTAGGGTTCCATACCTCCAAAGTGTTGCTCTTTAGGAGATATTAGGGGTCCATACCTTCCAAGTGTCCCTCTTTAGGAATATTGCGGGTCCATATCTCCCAATATCCCTCTTTTAAACCCAAATCCATCTTTCCCACCCTGGTGTCCCTGTGTTTAGGAGATCAGACTGTGTGATGTGTATATAAGTGTATCACCCTGGTGTCCCTGTGTTTAGGAGATCAGACTGTGTGGTGTGTATAGAAGTGTATCACCCTGGTGTCCCTGTGTTTAGGAGATCAGACTGTGTGGTGTGTATAGAAGTGTATCACCCTGGTGTCCCTGTGTTTAGGAGATCAGACTGTGTGGTGTGTATAGAAGTGTATCACCCTGGTGTCCCTGTGTTTAGGAGATCAGACTGTGTGGTGTGTATAGAAGTGTATCACCCTGGTGTCCCTGTGTTTAGGAGATCAGACTGTATGGTGTGTATATAAGTGTATCACCCTGGTGTCCCTGTGTTTAGGAGATCAGACTGTGTGGTGTGTATATAAGTGTATCACCCTGGTGTCCCTGTGTGTAGGATATCAGACTGTGTGGTGTGTATAGAAGTGTATCACCCTGGTGTCCCTGTGGTTAGGAGATCAGACTGTGTGGTGTGTATAGAAGTGTATCACCCTGGTGTCCCTGTGTTTAGGAGATCAGACTGCGCGGTGTGTATATAAGTGTATCACCCTGGTGTCCCTGTGTTTAGGAGATCAGACTGTGTGGTGTGTATATAAGTGTATCACCCTGGTGTCCCTGTGTTTAGGAGATCAGACTGTGTGGTGTGTATAGAAGTGTATCACCCTGGTGTCCCTGTGTTTAGGAGATCAGACTGTGTGGTGTGTATATAAGTGTATCACCCTGGTGTCCCTGTGTGTAGGACATCAGACTGTGTGGTGTGTATAGAAGTGTATCACCCTGGTGTCCCTGTGTTTAGGAGATCAGACTGCGCGGTGTGTATATAAGTGTATCACCCTGGTGTCCCTGTGTTTAGGAGATCAGACTGTGTGGTGTGTATATAAGTGTATCACCCTGGTGTCCCTGTGTTTAGGAGATCAGACTGTGTGGTGTGTATAGAAGTGTATCCCCCTGATGTCCCTGTGTTTAGGAGGTCAGATTGAGTGGTGTGTATAGAAGTGTATCACCCTGGTGTCCCTGTGTTTAGGAGATCAGACTGTGTGGTGTGTATATAAGTGTATCACCCTGGTGTCCCTGTGTTTAGGAGATCAGACTGTGTGGTGTGTATATAAGTGTATCACCCTGGTGTTCCTGTGTTTAGGAGATCAGACTGTGTGGTGTGTATAGAAGTGTATCACCCTGGTGTCCCTGTGTTTAGGAGATCAGACTGTGTGGTGTGTATATAAGTGTATCACCCCGGTGTCCATGTGTGTAGGAGATCAGACTGTGTGGTGTGTATATAAGTGTATCACCCTGGTGTCCCTGTGTGTAGGAGATCAGACTGTGTGGTGTGTATATAAGTGTATCACCCTGGTGTCCCTGTGTTTAGGAGATCAGACTGTGTGGTGTGTATATAAGTGTATCACCCTGGTGTCCCTGTGTTTAGGAGATCAGACTGTGCGGTGTGTATAGAAGTGTATCACCCTGGTGTCCCTGTGTTTAGGAGATCAGACTGTGTGGTGTGTATAGAAGTGTATCACCCTGGTGTCCCTGTGTTTAGGAGATCAGACTGTGTGGTGTGTATAGAAGTGTATCACATTGCTCCACTGCAATAAGACTCCACATTAATATTTGTGTAATCTTCAGTATATGTGTTGTATAAATTAGTCTGTGTAAATAAAATACTTTGGTCTTGTTCTAAATAATTTATTCATTTACACAAAGAGATGTCAATAGCCCATACAATAACCTAATAACTCTCGGTAATGTCACGTCCACCATTCACACCCCCAGAAACATCTCGGAAAACATCTCCCTCTTCGGCCATTTGAAATGTTGTGAGGTGCATAATAATGCCCCCCCCCACATACACACACATACATACACACACACAGACATACACACACATACACACACATACATACACACACACAGACATACACACACATACACACACATTCACACACATACACATACACACACACACACACACACACACATACACATACACACACACACACACACACACACACACACATACACATACACACACACACACATACCTTCATCAGGCCACAAAATCCTAATGGCCATTATGAACAGGGCTGAATGTATTATTAGGCAGAGTAGGCAACTGCCTAAACCTCCAGATTATGAGGGGCGGTGCCTTGAGTGTGGCCAGTGCAATCTCAATGTCCTTGCGCCAGTTTTATGCAAATTTACCGGATATTATTTAACCCCTTGGAGATCTCTATAGCAACTAAGGATTTAAATCTTTTTTGTCTTTGCTTGTACTGGTATTTTCTGTGCCAGGAAACAGTGGATGGGACAGGGGGCGGGGTCATGTGAGGAGTGGGGGTGTGGCCATGGACAGAGCTAAGGGCACCTAGAGTGCCTTGCCTGGGGGCTCATGTAAATGTTTGCACCGAGGCCTTTCAACAACGAGTTACGTACCTGAGCTAAGCTCAGCCTGCCAAAAATAGGAAGGTATTGAAATCCTAATAAATATAAATACACCCTTTGATCTAATAGATTTCAGGACACATGAAGATGGGAGGTATATTTATACGAAATAGTGGAGATGTAAAAGTTACAGCCCATAGAGCCTTTGTTAACACTGTAGACATTCCTAAGAGGGACTGGTAGGTGGTGATATTCATATGCCTGTGGACCCAACCTTAGACATTTCGGGTTGATCATACCTACCATATACCCACGTTCACACATTTAAAGAGATAGTAACGGATCATTATAACCTAAGCTATGATCGTTCCTTATACTGTATGCTAACGCTCTCCAACGTCGCCAATGTTGACATCACTCTGGTTTCTATGAAATTATATTATCAACTTTCCCCCTCTCGCCCCTTTTCAATGTTTTAAGAGCCTCCCTTCAGATCTGAACGCCTGTCATCGGACTGGACAGATGGTAAGGAGGGGCAATCTTCCTTCTATCGATATAAGGAAAACCGTTGATGAAGGAGGGCAGGTTTTTTGTTATACTGACAGAAGATTGTGCCTCCTCGCGATCCATCCGGACCGGGTTTCATCCCTGAAGACGGAAGACTGATAAGGAATAGGCACAGAAGGGGGACACTTTATGATATAATTTCATAGAAACTAGAACGGTGTCAACATTACCGACGTTGTAGAGCAATAGTATGCACTGTAAGGAACAATAGTAGCTGAGGTTATAATGAGCCATTAATATCCCTTTAAGAAACTACTCCTTAAACATATATTTTGGATACATTGTAGCGAATGCAAATACACAATAAAGACTACACATTCCACTCTGCTCTAGTTATTTTATATACACCAGAATAGATCATGTTCTCATAAACCAGCCCTACATAAAATGTATTCAGCGTGCAACACTAAACTCCAGAACTTGATACAACTGTTACCCATTTGAATTAGACCCAGATATCCCTATCAAAATCCCTAAAACCAATGTTTTATCATGGTTAGGGCTGGATTTACATCCCACGCTTCCCGGGGCAAGGCAGGATAGGTGCCTTTAGCTCCACCCATGGCCACACCCTCATTCCTCACAGGCCACCACCCCCATCCCATCCATTATCTCCTGGCACAGAAAATGCCCTTATCTTATAACTAGGAATGCTTAAACCCATTGGTTGCTAGAGAGATTTCTGACATGTTGCTCCACAATGCATCAGAGATCTCTCTAGCACTCAAGGTGTTAAATAATACTAAAATAATAAAAGGGGTATAAAACTAGTGCAGAGAGAAAATGTGGCGTTATAGGCACTTGCCTATTCTTGAATTTGGGAAGTTCAGCACTAGGACTCTCAATCAGTTCTGTGACATTACCTCTTCTGGGGCTTGAACCAGCAACCTTAAGGTTATGGGTTCTGCAACTTCCACCACTGCCACCAGAGGATGATTCAACTGCAAGCTGTTCTATAGCTGTATTGTGCTTGTACTCTTCCCAGCTTCCATGGTTCCTGGTTCTGCGTCCAAGTACCTGTTGGTGAATGGCTTCCAGCTGTACCTGTTTTGGGAAATTATTTGACCCTTTGAGTGCCAGAGGGGTATCCAACACTTTGCAATGCATTGGATACCTCTCTTACACTCAAAGGGTTAAACCAGTCTGTCTGAGCTCGCGGTGCTCAATTGGTAGCCCTGGTAGTGAAGACTCAATTCCCTATTTGCTGTATTTGATTCTCTGTTTGACCTCGGCTTGTACCTTGACTTCGCTTGAACGCTGCTTTTTTCGACCTCTGCCTGTACCTTGACTTCACTTGACCTCACCTGTCCTTACTTTGAACAAATACACACACACACATACATATATATATATAATTCCCAGAAATAAACAAAGCAGTTCTATCCTTCTATTGATTCAGAGAAAAGCTTTTGATAGAGTAAACAGGAACATTTTGACATTTTGAGAGAAACTTTATTATGCATATGTAGGATTAGAAACCAAATACTTCAAGTTCATTTTGGCACTATATAAAAATCCACGGGCCAGAGTCATAGTAAATAATTATATTTCTTTTTCTTTCTCTTTAACGAAGACACAAGACAAGGGTGTCTCTTATCACCTCTAATAATCATCTTACCCACTGAATGCCTTGCAAATAGTGTTATAAATAATACACATATAAAATGAAGAAGTCCAGGTAGGAATATAAATAGGCATTATTTGCTGATGACTTAATTTTCATCAGTTTATCCCCATAAATATATTTAGTACATATTTGTGAAGAACTTCCTAACTTTAGTACAGTGTCGAACCTTAGCAAGTCTAAGATTCTAAATATAAATGTTAGTGAAAGAAATATTAAATTCCACAGCAACAATAATAATATTAAATATCTAGGTATGTAACATCCCAAATTTTAATCAACTGTCTTCTATTAATTACAAAGATAATTATCAAACTGGCCTAAATATACTTCTTACAAATAATTCCTATATTCCCCACTTCAGCATAAAAGAAAACTCTACAACATCTAATTAATGCATTTATTTGGAGCAATAAACTAGCCAGACTATAATGTTAGAGTCTTTTCAAAAGTAAATAGACAGTGGTCTAGGAACACTGGACATTTGTAAATATTATTACTCCATACAATTAAATATTGTATTGTGTTCTGTTCTGAAAACAATAAGAGATTACTACAATTAAAGGGATAGTAATGTTTCATAATAAAAGCCGCTCTAATTAATCATCATAGTATTTGGACTTTGGAGAGTGTTATATCAATTCTGTCAGAGTTGTAGTACAAGAGTAATTCAATGACAAAGTGTCCCCCTCCCGCCCCTTTTACTGATGTAACACTGCTCAGCCAGATCAGAAGGGAGGTGCCCAGGTAGACTGCAGAGAGGGACAATCTTCAATTAAGATAAGGGAAAAACCTGAAAAACTTGTCAGTGGGGCAGGGCTTTCATTGTTCTCATAGGAAGAAGATTGTCCCCTGCTGTTATCTGTCTGGTCTATGGACTGGATTCCACATCTGAGAAGAGATGACTTACACTAGGTAAAAGGGGCAGGAGGGGAAACTTTGCTTGTGAATATCTCTCAAACCATAAAGGTTTGAGAGATAAGACTGATATCGTTCTTCATGTTTTTTTAATACCTACAAAATAAAATAAAGATAAAACGAAGTATTACTATCCCTTTAAGTCAAGAAAACAAAGCAAATTAAATGGTTTCATGTAGCCATAGCTATCTATAAAACAGTAAAACACCATACAGTAAGAAACGTTGAACACTTAAAAACTGACACAGACAGACACATTAATCTCTAAAAATTCACCGTACTACAGTCATTATTTACACAGTGGATCAATGGAGAACTGACCCATTCCATGCATTATAGGAGAAACTAGATCTCTACTCTAATGATGAAGACACATACAATCAGATGAAATAATATATAAACAGAGCGCTGATCTGCTCAGACCGCTGCCAGAATCTGAAAACGTCTGTGCTGAAAAACAACTACCCAAACACTACATCTACTAATATGACTGACGCACAGGGTAATAATGGTTTTTGCTTTTTAACCCTTTGAGTGCCAGAGAGGTATACCATGCTGGCACACGAAGGGTTAATCAAAAATGATCTGAAATTATCATTCTCCAGCCAACAGTGGCTACAAATCTTGCAAAATGCTCTCTTAGGGTGAGATGTTCAGAAAGTTGTGGCAACTGAAATTGTCTGTAATCAGAATAAAAAAGTTCTTTCACCACGATCCGTCAATTCTCAGACGTTTCCATAATTTTTTGCATCCAATTACGTCATCTCCATCAAAGGGAATAAGCCGTCTTAAAAGTGGGTGTGGTTTAATCTTCCGTCGTAATCTAAGGTATTTTCAGAAAAAAAATTCGTTTGAACGTCATTTTTTGTCTGAGTAACGTCATTTTTTCCCGACATAATAAAAATGGTCTAAACTTGGAGAAGAAACATTATTTTCAAAGACAAAAAAAAGTCTTTGTTTCTTTGAAAATTTTCGTTTCAAAGACAAATTGAAAGACAATTTTTAAGATCAGAATTTTTAATGGCAATGTTCAATGAGATCTTCTTACCGTCATTTTAATTCTTTGGATGAATTTTCAAACGTGACGGATTTACTTCTGAAAATATTGTCCTTCTTTTACCACCAACTCAAGATCCGACAAGTTTTTCATTATGACGACTTTTTGAACATCTCGCCCCAAGATCATGAAACATTTTAGCATTTGAAACTAATTTTTGAGTTGAAACAAGAAGTTGCAGAACCTTAAAGCGCTTACATACACTTTACATGTTAGAGACGCAACAAAGATTTAGCCAATATAACTCATATCTGGTAGAGAATCAATAAAAAAAAAAAAAAAAACACGTAGGCAAAATTATTTCTGTAATCAAAAACAATTCTAAAATTAAATTACCTAAAAAAACTCAATATACAGTACTGCGCAAAACTCTTAGGCAGTGTGAAAAAATACTGTAAAGTAAGAATGCTTTCAAAAATAGACATGTTGATAATTTATATTTATCAATTAACAAAATGATTGTGAGTGAACAGAAGAAAAATCTTAATCAAATCAATATTTAGTGTGAAGACCATTTGCCTTCAAAACAGCATCAACTCCTCTAGGTACACTTGCACAAAGTCAGGGATTTTGTAGGCGTATAGTCAGGTGTATGATTAAACAATTATACCAAACAGGTGCTAATGATCATCAATTTAATATGTGGGTTGAAACAGAAACAGCTGTGTAGGAGGAATAAAACTGGGTGAGGAACAGCCAAACTCTGTTAGCAAGATGAGGTTGCTGAAGACAGTTTAATGTCAAAAGTCATACACCATGGCTAGACTGAACACAGCAACAAGACACAATTTAGTTATACTGCATCAGCAAGGTCTCTCCCAGGCAGAAATTTTAAGGCAGACAGGAGTTTCCAGATGTGCTGTCCAAGCTCTTTTCAAGAAACACAAAGAAACAGGCAGTGTTGAGGACTGTAGAAGCAGTGGTCGGCCAAGGAAACTTGCAGCAAATGAAAGACACGTCATGCTTACTTGCTTACATGCAAGTTCCATGAGCAGATCCATCAGCTCAGAATTAGCAGAAAACAGTGGGTCCCTGGTACACCCATCTATTGTCCAGAGAAGTCTGATCAGAAGTGGTCTTCATGGAAGACTTGCGGCCAAAAAGCCATACTTTCGATGTGGAAACAGAAAATTTTCAGCAGGTGCTCTGGACTGATGAGTCAAAATGTGAAATATTTGGCTTTAGCAGAATGCAGGAGAGCTGTACAAGAATGATTGTCTTCAGGCAACAGTGACGCACGGTGGAGGTTCCGTTACAAGTTTCGGGCTGCATTTCTGCAAATGGAGATGGGGATTTGGTCAGAATTAATGGTCTCCTCAATGCTGAGAAGTGCAGGCAGATACTTATCCATCATTCAATACTATCAGGGAGGCATCTGATTGGCCCCAAATTTATTCTGCAGCATTTCAAGGACTCCAGACGTACACCCAGAGTCATTATGAATTATTTTTAGCATACAGAAGATGATGGTATGGTCCCCACAGAGCCCTGATCTCAACATCATCCAGTCTGTCTGGGATTACATGAAAAGGGAGAAGCAACTGAGGTGCCTAAATCCACAGAGGAACTATGGTTAGTTCTCCAAGATGTCTGGAACAACCTACCTGCTGAGTTCCTTAACAAACTGTGTACAAGTGTACCTAGAAGAACTGATTTTGAAGGCAAAGGGCGGTCACACCAAATATTGATTTGATTTAGATTTTTCTTCTGTTCACTCACTATGAATTTTGTTAATTGATAAAAAAAATAAACTATTAACATGTCTATTTATGAAAGCATTCTTACTTTACAGTATTTTTTCACACCTGCCTGAGACTTTTGCACAGTACTGTGTATGAATAAATATGACTAATAAATGAGAAATATAATTAGGGAACCTTTTTATGAACGTATTAAATGCAGGAAAGATGTGCATCACAGTATCTGGGAAAAAACCTGGTACTCCAATGTTTGTGATTGGGAAGAAAGAGTTTTCTCTATTATGATAATGGCGAGACTAATAATTTCAAGTAATAATATAAAACTTCTTTTAGGCCAGTTTGCAGCCATTGATTGAATACAGATTAGTCCATTGATTGAGGACACAATCTACTGAAACCTAGTCATCACTGACTTAAATCGCAGTCCACATATCTAATATTATATAGTAACACAATCACATGCGTCCATCAAGTCCAGCCCATGATCCAGAGGAAGGCAGAAAAAAGCCCATTGAAGCCATTTCCAGTTAAGCCCCACGTGGGTAAAAAAATGCCTTCCTGACTTCAAATAGCAGTCAGATATTTCCCTGGATCAGCAACCTTTCTGCTCTAAAACCAACTATCATAATTCTCAGTATTGTTCTGTGCTAGACAGGTATCCATTACTTTGTTTCAAAGCAGTTACAGTATCTGCAAACACTGCATCCCAAGCAGGCCCAGCCATTGGGCATACCAGGCATTTGCCTGGTGGGCTGGTCTGGGCGTTTAAAAAAAAAATTAATGATTAAATGAGTTTGGGCCGTCTTTCAGAAAGACGGCCATTTCGTTACAAGTTTCCTGGTGGGCGGGCAATTAACGCGTGGCCGTGCGGCACACCGCACGTGATTTTAAGCTCCGCCCATGATCACCGTCGGCCTATAACCCAAATGCCTGTGCCTATTTTTTGTCCCAGTCTGGGCCTGATCCCGAGGCAAAGAAAACCAGAGCTTTACCACCTTAGTGTAAAAAAAATCCCAGTCTTTGCGTGGCACTGAAGAAGCAGTAAACTTGTGTTCATGAAAACCTGTATAAGACTTTTCATGCAGATTAAAACAAGAGCACTGCCACTGTTAGTATTGATTTTATTCAAAAGTTTTAAAAGTTCAAACTGTCAAAAAGTAAATAAAAGTATCTGTGATGGCCTTGGTACCCACCCTTGTAGCTTAGGGGGTACCTACCAGGTTAGAGAGAGGAGGTCAGCTGGATTGGAAGACCATCAGGTGCAGCCAGACCGCTTACTGCAGTGACCTGTGTAAGGACTTGCACTTCTACCCACTATAAAGAGATTGTATACGATACACAGATAGTGCTATGGTGCTACTGTTGCTCACACTCTGCTTCACTTTTCTAACACACTTTCCAAACTTTTATGGCCTAAATCACGTAGGTATTTGTTCTGAAGAAAATATAACAAATAAACCTTTCAAATGACCCCTTTTAGAAATTTTCCATATATTTTTCTTAAAGGGATAGTAATACTTCATTTTAACTTTATTTTATTTTGTAGGCATTAAAAAAAACATGAAGAATGATATAAGTCTTATCTCTGAAACCTTTATTGTTTAAGAGATATTCACAAACAAAGTATCCCCCCCCTGTTCAACCAGATCAGAAGGGAGCTGCCCAGGTAGACTGCAGAGAGGGACAATCTTCAATTAAGATAATGGAAAAAGCTGAAAAACTTGTCAAGGGGGGAAGGGCTTTCATTGTTTTCATACAAAGAAAATTGTCCCCTTCTGTTATCTGTACTGTCATACAACCAGACTCACATCTGAGAAGAGATGGCTTACACTAGGTAAAAGGGGCGGGAGGGGAACTTTGCTTGTGAATATCTCATAAACCATAAAGGTTTGAGAGATAAGACTTATATCATTCTTCATGTTTTTTTAATGCCTACAAAATAAAATAAAGTTAAAACGAAGTATTACTATCCCTTTAAGTCTTGGAAATAGGAGTAAAGTTATTATGGGGCAGGAAAATCCAAATATTTTCTTCTTAATTCTTTCTTCAGATGCTTCAAGAGGTCTCAGACCTTCTAAACCACCGGTGGAAGAAAGAAGAGAGAAAGGGCGCAGATCCCTCTAAGAGTAAATCTGCATGTTGGATAAAAAATAATCCCCCCGATTATATCATGTTCATTAAATCCAAGATTAGTTTGCGCATATCTGGAGTCAATGATCGTCTTTCCCAGGATCTTGTCCACAAAACAAACAATTGTCGAATTCCAAGGGTTATTTAGGTTAACCGAATTTATGAGTTTAAAATCAGTATAATCTTCTGTACATTAAAAAAATAACGCCCAACGCGTTTCATATTACACTTAACACTTTCTCAAGGGCTTTTGTAAATATATATGTGCACCTGAACAGCCAAAATGGGTCACCTCCTGCTGTATCAGCATCATACATTTACAGCCGTCAGTATACAAGTCTACCCTTAACTTTTCCTTCCAAAATGGTGTTGTGAACTCCAGAGAGGCAGCTAAGGGTTCCATTGGCTGCTGTAATATCACATCTGCCTTTACAGCCAATGGGAACCGGCAGCTTCAGTTCTTGTAAGAGACGGTAACGGACCTATACACTTAGGGCTGTACGTTTTTAATTTTGCAAAATTACATCACTAGGTAGAGTAGTGGTAATACACTAGTAAAAAAATATTTTAAAGCAGCGCTATTACCCCAAATAAAGTCTTCCCCCCAATAATTAGCCATATAGCGATTAGCTTAGAAATAGTACTATTATCCAGCATTAGTACAGCGTTGTTAAGAAATCCTGCTTCTTCTCAGACGGGCAGGCTTCTTGCTTTAGAGGCATATGCATGCCCCCATCGTCAGTCCCTTCCTGTTACCTTAAAGGGATAATAATACTTCGTTCTATCTTTACTTTATAAAAAAACATGAAGAACGATATAAGTCTTATTTCTCAAACCTTTATGGTCTGAGAGATATTCACAAGCAAAGTTTCCCCTTCCGCCCCTTTTACCTAGTGTAAGCCATCTCTTCTCAGATGTGGAATCCAGTCCATAGACAAGACAGATAACAGAAGGGGACAATCTTCTTCCTATGAGAACAATGAAAGCCCTGCCCCCCTTGACAGGTTTTTCAGGTTTTTCCCTTATCTTAATTGAAGATTGTCCCTCTCTGCAGTCTACCTGGGCATCTCCCTTCTGATCTGGCTGAGCAGTGTTACATCAGTAAAAGGGGCGGGAGGGGGATACCTTATCATTCAATTACTCTTGTACTACAACTCTGACAGAATTGAAATAACACTCTCCAAAGTCCAAATACTATGATGATTAATTAGAGCTGCTTTTATTATGAACCATTACTATCCCTTTAAAAGGGATTTATTGCCTTATAAAAAATGTGTTACCATATGCTTTTTTAATAAAAGTAATAATAGGAAAGCTGTTGTTTTTTTAAATATAAGTACTTACAAAGATATTTCCTCTTCAAGCATAATGGGACACACTGATTCTTCGGCAAAACTCTTCTTCACGTCCTATATCTGCTTCTACCTCCCTCCCAGCTGCCCCAGGGAGTGCAATGACGCGTCCCTTCGGTGTGCTGTGAACGGCTTCTAGCGTTATCATAAGCTCCAGTTAGCATTATACTTAGGTTGCAACCTCAGTATAATGCTAACCGCAGCTTGATGTAACGATAGAAGCCATTCACAGCACACCGAAGGGAAACGTCATTGTACTCCCTGGGGCAGCTGGGAGTGAGGCAGGAGCAGAAATAGGACGTGAAGAGGAGATGTGCTGTGCACATTATGCAGAAGTGCACAGTACAGAAGATATAATATCTTTGTAAGTACTTACATTAAAAAAAACAGCATTCCTATTATTAGTTTTATTAATAAAACATATGGTAACACATTTTTATAATGTGATGCATACCCTTTAAGGTACAATACAACACCTCCGAGAGGAGACTGGGGCCGACAGTGCCAGATGTCTCTAAGACAAGATGTCTGTGCTGATGCCTGCCCGTCAGTCTCAGAAGAAGTAGGATTTCTTAATAACGCGGTACTTATGCACAATAATACTACTATTTCTAAGCTTATCACCATATGACTAATTATGGGGGTAGACTTTATTTGGAGTGATAGTTTCACTTTAACCCCTTAAAACCTCCCAATCTGGCTCGTGGGGGGCCGTTAAGGACCATGGGGCATTTTTATTTTTGCCACATAGTATTCTGGGATGGCAGAGTGGTGTGTAGCCCTTAAAGGAGCAGTAAACTTTTTTTTATGAAAAAATATATATTGTAGGGATTTTCCTATTGAGTAAAATAAGGGTACTCCCACTGCCGAGAGATTTATATTTCCAGAGTTATTACAGTTTAAACCCGTGGTTTTTTTTACATTAGCAGTGCCCTCTAGTGGTCAAATTCTAATTAGATTTCCTGTTAGATTCTAATAGAGAGGAAAGTCAGAAAAGTCAGAGACATACAGTTCTCCATGGAATGTGATAGAAACTGCTGAGTCACTTCCTGTCAGGAAGTAAACACAGTAAATTCACTTCCTGTCAGTTAGAACTATCAGGAAGTCAACAAAGTAAATTCACTTCCTGTCAGTTAGAGCTATCAGGAAGTAAACACACAGTAAATTCACTTCCTGTCAGTTAGACCTATCAGGAATAGGGTTGCCACCTTTTCTTCAAAAAAATACCGGCCAAGGCATTCCCTCCATAGACTTAACATGGGACAGAAGCCAATTTTTTACCAGCCTGCCGGTAAAATACTGGCTGGGTGGCAACCCTAATCAGGAAGTAAACACAGTAAATTCACTTCTGCTCTGTAAAATATGTGTTTTCATAAAAAAAGTTTACTGCTCCTTTAAGGACCTGAACCCAGAACTGAAGGGTTTAATTATTATTATTTTTGCTTATATTACTTGCACTTTAATGTGCTGAATACCTCCCTGACACATGAAGGGTTAATCATTTGAATGGAGGAACAGTAGATAAACACAGTGTAAATCGCTCCGGTCTCCTGGACAGACAAGTAGACGGATTCTGCTCGCTCCACGTTCCAGCCTCCTCGTGATATGTTCAGTGTGAATCATTCCTCTAGTCTGCTGGATCCACATACATTTCTTGTTCCCTGGTCCAAGAGAAAAAAGTCTGTTTCAAGGCTGTTTTCATAGCTTATTTGCCTGCCAAAAAGAAATGTGAAGTGTTTACCACCTACAGGCACCAAAGATCCCTTATTATTATCTTTCCGTTAAAGAGACATTTATTCCATATTAAACATTTGTTATTTTTTGTTATTTTTTCTTATATGTCATATTGGTGATTGTTCTCTTTTGGTGAGTAGTAATGCACGTAACCTTTGATGACTCCTTACTAATCAGTTGTCATTTTTGCCCACGTTTATTCACATTGATCAGTGTTTACCCTTTGAGTGCCAAAGAGGTATCCAACCAGGGCCGGATTTACATCTCAGGCGCCCCTAGGCACAACACCTTCAGGCGCCCCTAGCCCCGCCTTTGCTCCACCCCTAACCACACCCTTCCGCATCTGATTGCCATATGACAGATCTATAGGCGCTCTCTCTCTCACTATTCCCCGGAACCGGTAGGTTGAAACTGTGGTTCCAAATGAACAGTGCACCTTAGAAAAATAAATTAACCCTTTTATTACCAGACTTGCGCATCCCCTCCAGCACTCAGGTGGTTAAAACATAAAGTTAACATTTTTAATTAATAGGCAAAACAAATTTTAAAGTGATATGTCCGCTTTAAGGGAAAAGGGGAGAAATTAATGGTGGGCGTGACAAGGCCTTTGCCAGGCGCCCCTGAAAATCTGGCGCCCTAGGCAAGTGCCTTGTCTGCCTATTGACAAATCCGGCCCTGTATCCAACGCATTGCAAAGCAATGCGCTGGATACGTCTCTGGCACTCAAAGGGTTAAATGAATAGTATTGCTTAAATTTGACTCATTTTAATATTGTAGAGATTAAAAATATGAATAGAATGAGGTGTGTCCCATCCCCCAGACTTGTGTAGTTTGAGAGATTGAAGCATCTAAAGTTCCCGTTTCACAGAAGTCTTCCTTGTAGCTGAGAGAAGCAGATTCTGGTCCTGGGACCATCCTGCGGCTGTTCAGCAGAGCCGAAATAGCTCAATATAAAAATACATACTTCACTGGAACGATCTACAAAGTGTGCTTGCAAGCCAGGCACACGTTGTAGACTGTTCCAATGAAGTATTTATTTATTTCTATACCGCGCTATTTCGGCTCTGCTGAAGAGCCGCAGGATGGTTGTGTGACCAAAATTTGCTTCTGTCAGCGAGATGTCAGACCTCTGTGAAACGGGAACTTTAGATGCTTCGATCTCTCAAACTATACAAGTCTGAGAGGTGGGACACACCTCATTCTATTCATATTTTTAATCTCTACAATTTAGTTACATTTATGCAATACTATCCCTTTAAAGGTTGACTAGCTTGACAAAATAGTTGATGTTCAGCCTTTTACTGGTTAATAGTTCTTACCTTATTTTATTTCATATTTTATTTTTTATTTTTTAGTGATATCATTTATGTAGCATACAGTGGCGTAACTATAGGGGTCGCAACCGCGACTGGGCCCGTCACTCCAGGGGCCCGGCTGCCCCCTGCGACCCCCTCCTCCTGGCGCCGCAAGCTCCCTCCCGCGCTCTAGTAATGCAGAGAGATGACATCATCTAGTAATGCAGAGCACTGGGAGATGACATCATCTAGTAATGCAGAGCACTGGGAGATGACATCATCTAGTAATGCAGAGCGCTGGGAGATGACATCATCTAGTAATGCAGAGCGCTGGGAGATGACATCATCTAGTAATGCAGAGCGCTGGGAGATGACATCATCTAGTAATGCAGAGCGCTGGGAGATGACATCATCTAGTAATGCAGAGCACTGGGAGATGACATCATCTAGTAATGCAGAGCGCTGGGAGATGACATCATCTAGTAATGCAGAGCACTGGGAGATGACATCATCTAGTAATGCAGAGCACTGGGAGATGACATCATCTAGTAATGCAGAGCGCTGGGAGATGACATCATCTAGTAATGCAGAGTGATGACATCATCTCCCAGCGCTCTGCATTACAGAAGAGGACCGCGCGGGAGCACGTCGCACCAGCCCGCCTCTCCTGCCACCCCACTGGACCACCAGGGATTGGGAGGTAGGAAATGGAGGCATTGTGGAGGGCCCGGGGCCAAAGTGTTCGGGGGTTGGGGGGGGCCCATGGCACTTCTTGCACCAGGGCCTGGACCGTTCTAGTTACGCCTCTGTCTGCATATATTATAGTATGCTTGCTTGTTTTATCATTACGTTTCTATACATTATTTAGAGAATACTAACGCTCTCCTTGGGTTGTGCTTTTTTCTGTAGTTGTTACCTTACCCCTGGAATTACCGCTAGAGTCAGCTAATGATTCCTATTGGCTGCTGTGATGCCACACCCACCTGCACAGCCAATAGGAATGAGGCTGACACTGCTACTTTCACTTCTGGGAGCAGTAGCATTATAAATTCACAGCCTACAGTTTACAATCATCTCTGGGCTTCTCTCCCCTTTTCCTACAAGAGCTGACGCTTCCACAGACAGTCTCATTCCTACTGGTTGTACATTGTACACACATATGTTTTATTTACTCATGGTAAGTAAGCATTGCTCTGAAATTCCTAGGACAGAGATTCTCAACCAGGATGCCGTGGCACTTTGGTGAGCAACGGACATCAACTTAGGTTGCCCCATGTTTTCTCTGAAGACTAACAAAAATGGACTTTTACATAAAGGTTTATTGAAATTGCTATGCACAATATGTTTCCTTTTGTTATTATGATTGTAAGACCTAATAATAACTGTATATTCCAAATCTGGAGGGTGGAGCAATGACATCACTCCAGGGGAAACTTTACTTCTGAATATCTCCCAAACCATAAAGGTTTGGGAGATAAGACGTATATCATTTTTCATGTTTTTTTAAGGGCTACAATATAAAATAAACTTATTTTCAAGTATTACTATCCCTTTAAGGACAGCTTTGATCCTTGCCGATGTGCTGGCACACATGACCTGTTTCGTGTACCGGAGCACTGAGCAGGGGTCTGAGAGAGATTACGCCAATCTTGGAGATGTCAATTTCAGAACCTGCTTTTTCTTACAGTGCTCCCGCAGGGGGCGCTGTAAGGAAAAAAATATATGACATGCTATGACCGTCCCCGGTCCTTAAGGGTATAATAACCGATGATGGTTCAGGCACATAACCAGTTCTTAAGGGGTTAATATGACTTGCGAAGGAGAACATCTTCTCCGGCGTATAGGTAAATAACAAACGTGCAAAAAAGAAAGAAAAAAACAAAAACACATCCTATAATATAAAAGACCAGAATGTTCGTCCGATGCAGTCATGTGCAGTAGAGATGGGAGCAATGCTGGGAGCACGGAATGCTGGGAGCACTGAATGCTGGGAGTTCTGTGCTGGGAGCATTCTGTGCGTTCGGGAAGTCTCTACTGCACATGACTGCATCGCGTTTGCCGCCATTGGCGGCAGCCATACGCAGAGGAGGACCGGCCTCTTTATCTCAATGGACCTTGGCCTGTGCACAGGGGCTTTTACACTAGTATACATATATACTGTTCTATGTAAAATGAGGACTGCCACTTTTGGGAGATGATTCATTCAAAAAATATTTCAGTTAAATCCCTTGTTTTTTTTAAATTAAATTGTAATTTGTGATTGTGGTCACTAAATGGCACCGTTGCCATTACTTTCCTTGGAAAGCTTGAGTCTAAGAGTCACATAAAAGTTATTGTCCTTTGGGCATCATTTGGCATGGTTGGTGACCTTCTGATTTTAACCCTTTGAACGCCAGAGGGGTGTGCAGTGCATCTGGCATTCAAGGGGTTACAAGAAAATGTTTGGGATGCAATAACTTTTGAATTGAATAAACATCTCCCAGCAGAAGAAGCACCCTTTGTTTAAACTGAGAGGGAAAAGTCCAAAAGATTGTTATGCCATTGTACTGCTATTTTATGTTCTCTCAGGGTATGGAACGGTTTACATATGTCTCATACCAGTAAGGTGCATACGCTCCATCGCTTCCCCCAGCAATGATAGATAAGACACACGACAGAACAAGTTTTTGACAAAGAAGTCATTTATTCCCTGAATTTACAGACTAACATGTGCGGAACCTCCTTCGGTCCTCCCCCCTCCCCGCAACACTAATACAGCATTCTCTTTCCTCAGAGGGAGGCTGCTGGGCCAAGCCTGCACCCAGCACCACGTGGCGGTCAGACCCCCACTGCTTCTGGTCATTCTCCCTCAGCAGGATACCTGCTGTTACCTTGGGCACAGGAGGCAGACCGGGACGTCTCCGTGACCTTCCACCTCCCCCCACCTTGTGGCCAGCTGAGCCACCCCATTCAGCTGCCATTGCAAGAAGTTCACCGGGGCATAACCAAAGCATCTCTTGGCACCAATGCCTCTCCTTTTTGCCTCATGCAGTGCAGGCCAGCCCCCCTGCTCTCTGTCCTCACGTTGGCAGCCCTGACCACCTAGTCAGTGGCCGCCCTCATCAACTGGCGGGCTAGACCTGTACCCTAGCTTGGCCATCCCCAGGCCTGACCACACAGTCAGTGCCTGGCTAGACCCAAATGCCGCAACTGAGGCCCTGACCGAACCTGACCACACAAGCAGTGTCCAGTCAGGGCCCCCCAAATCGGAACTTTCTGGGTGTTATCCCCTACCCCCTGAGGTACAGAATGCTGAATTACCACCCCAGCTTGTTTGTTGACTCCTGACGTTTCTACGGTCGCCCTCCGTTTCTTTTCCTTCCGGTGTGCCCCACCTAGGGGATTGGGTGGGTGGGAAAAAAAGACAAAGGTTAGTAATGCCAGCTAGCCTCCGCTGGTCAGACTTTTAAAGGGATAGTAATACTTTGTTTTAACTTTATTTTATTTTGTAGGCATTAAAAAAACATGAATAATGATACAAGTCTTATCTCCCAAACCTTTATGGTTTAAGAGATATTCACAAGCAAAGTTCCCCTCCCGCCCCTTTTACTGATGTAACACTTTTCAGCCAGAGCAGAAGGGAGGTGCCCAGGTAGACTGCAGAGAGGGACAATCTTCAATTAAGATAAGGGAAAAACCTGAAAAGCTTGTCAAGGGGGGCAGGGCTTTCATTGTTCTCATAGGAAGAAGATTGTCCCCTTCTGTTATCTGTCCAGTCTATGGACTGCATTCCACATCTGAGAAGAGATTGTTTACACTAGGTAAAAGGGGCGGGAGGGGAAACTTTGCTTGTGAATATCTCTCAAACCATAAAGGTTTGCGAGATAAGACTTATATCATTCTTCATGTTTTTTTAATGCCTACAAAATAAAATAAAGTTAAAACGAAGTATTACTATCCCTTTAAAGGTTCAAGCCCCTTGACTCTCCCATTCCTCCCCACTGCCCAAGGTGGCCCAATATGCAGCTGACCCCCAGCTGCATGCTGGGCCACCCTGGACGCCATTTTCTGGGAGTCCCTGGGATCAAACCACTTTAATGGAGCTCGCTCCCAGGCAGTCCCTCGTTCTCTCTTCTTTTCACCGGTTGTGTGATAGCAAAGGCTCCAACACATTGCAAAGCTACGCACTGGAGAGCTCTCTGACATACAAGGCATTAAAAAAGTAGTCTAGGAATTGATAGCTGCATAAGTTATCTTATTTGTTTGTTAGTTTATTTGATTTTTGTATTTGTTTATTAACTTGCTTATTTATTTATTAATCTATTTGTTTATTTGATTTATCTATTTGTTTATTAATTTGTTTATTTATTGGAAGGACATTCCCTCCTGTCCCGGGTGTCTCAGTCACCCTCCCTCGTCAGGCCGTTTCTCACTAGTATTTCGGCGCCATAGAGAGGAGCTAATTGGATTTGTTGTCACCTCCTGAATCTGCCAGGAGCTCACGTCTGCTCTGGTTACAGATGAAGACATCACGGTGACAGGCTTAGCGATGGCTCAGCTGGCATCCTAGGGCCACTAATAGAGCCATGTTGATTTAATGTCCGAGCGGAGAGGTAAGGACAAGCTGTTCACGTTTTCCATTCCAAACAAAGCAGGAGGATGCCATGGGTGGATCTGTGGATCAGTAAATAAACTTCTGTGCTTGTGGTTGAACCTAACTGGAAATGTATCCGGTTCAGCTCCGACAGAGGCCTGGGCTCCATTGCAACTGATAACTATATCAAAGGTTTCATCTGCCAGTTTTTCCATAGACTTCAAAGGGAATCAGATAAAACCAGTTATATAACTGTTCAACTGCAAGCAAATCTAGGCTACAATGACCTACTCAGTATTATCATCAGTATACCGTCTGATTTATGAGTGAAAAAACACACATATTTTCCTGGTGAAATTGAAAACCCTTACCCCCATTTGTTGTTGATATATCCATTACGTTGCTTTGCAATGCAATTGAGATGTCTAACGTCTAGGAGGTTAAAAATACTTGGGCAAGATGGGCAAATGTCTGTTAAATGCAACAAAACAGAATAAAGAAAGGAGGCGCCAATAGTGCCTTATCACACACATATTATGGATAAAAAAATATAACCATAATAATATGCACTCACATGAGATAGTTATGTATATCAAGAGCTAAACAGGCTGGCAGAGAACTCACCACCGTCTCTGCTCAGTGTTTCTAACAGACCTCACGTGTCGTGAAAAACGCCACAGAAAACCGCTTGTCATGGGCTCGAGTCACGAAACAACTGGTGAGGTCACAGAGGATATTAGTCCCTGGACCCCAGATTGCAGAGGAGGCCGCAGCTGGCACTATACTGAAAAAGGGATGTGCCAGTCCACCGACGACAACCACCTGGGAAAGATGGATGAAGTGGGTGCAAAGGCAGTGGGAAGCCACCGAGGAGCGGGAGGCCCACCTTGGTCTATGGAGGGGAGAGCAAGTGGAAGACCACACCGCAGTGGAATTCCTGGAAGCCCCCTCTAAGAAAGGAGAGGGATACCGAGAGGAGGCAAGACCACACCCAAACACAACCGAGGCCCCTTAACCCAGAACCCGGCTGGCAGGCTGCGGAAAAACTCCCTGCCCGGGACACCCTCCCCACCGGGACAGGCAAGAGACAGACTGGGAGCAAAAACCCCTGTCTCCCAAGTAGAAGGGCGCACAGCACAACCAGAGGCACCTCTCTTACCCACCACCACCCTATCCCAAGAGCACAAGGGCAGGAGGAAAGAGAAGAGCCCCCCCCAGGCCAATCCCACAAAGGACCGCCCACCCACCAGAGAGGAACAGGAGAAAACTCAGAGAGTGAATCACGTACCAAGATGAAACCCTCAGCACAGAAGCCAGAACCTGCAGGCAGGAAGGATCCAGGAGCAGATGGCTAAGAGAGGCCCTGGAGACAAGGGAACTCCAGGGCCGGTCGCAAGGCTACAGGGCCCCCAAACTCTTAGCCCCCACCCCAGGGACCGGTAGCATCAGTCCAGGAGAGGCACAGTCCAACCCCTATAGCAGGGAGAGGAAGGATTGCCGATCCCGGCGGCGCCGCCGGAACACCGGAAGAGACAGGCCTTGGCGAAGGAGCGCACCGCCTGGCCACCGGAACTGACAGCCGACCCGACAGACAGACCCGCCAGGAGGGCAAAATAACGGACGGGACCCAAAGTGGCCGCAGCAAACAGTCAGGCGGTGGGGACCTCCAGAACGCCCCTGGGCCCGCGGACAAACCGACCAGAAGCGGGAGGAGCAAGGCAGAGGCCTGCCAAGCTGAGCTGGAAGCAGAACCTGCAGGCGGCAAGCCACCTGCCGGAAGGAGATAGCTGAAAGTCCAACCCGGAAGCAGAGAGGATCTGGAACAGCAAACAGCAGACCAGAATAATCTGGCAACGCAGGTGAGGATTACTAGGCTTAAATAGGAGCGCTCCGGGATGAAGATGAGGCGTGACACCACTCCAAGTTCAAGTAGTTACATACATTTATTAAAGCGTCAGGCGTGCAGACATCACTATGGAAAGATGTCTGCACTGTTTCCTGGCTGTCACTCCCAGGAGCAGTATAGAATTCTCAATAACGCAATAATAATTCTGGCGACAAGCACTATTGATCAGCTAGTCACCAGATGGGTAATTATTTGGGGCAAAGTTTACAAGGGGTGGTAGCTCCGCTTTAAAACAATAAAATATTGATATTTAAAAAACAAAGTGAATGTATCCCACCGTTCACTGCGTTTCACAGCATTGACCGCTGCTTTATCAAGATATCTGGGTGAGTGGGTTATGTGGGTAAATGTCTGTTAAAGGGCAGCTCTCATGGTTTACTATGGGGACTGGCTTAGTAAAGATCTCGAGGCTTTGAAGCCCCCAAGCTGATCCTGTCAGCCGTTTGGGGTGTCAGAAACTCAAAAAGTATGTACCTCTCAACCACAGAGTTTTCATGTTCACTGTGCAAACTCCATAGACGCTCTATGTGTAGCTTTCATACCAGATACTGAAGGTCAATGGGCACTGATCGTACATTGCAGCAAGACTGAACTGGGAGACTGCAGTCTGGCGTTTAGACAATAAAGTTTTACTAAGACAATTAAACTATTTGAGCTAGATTCAAGCCTGTATCAAGGGTCTTGATAATCTATGTGTCTGTGTGTACGTATATATATATGTGTGTGTGTGTGTGTATGTATGTGTGTGTATGTGTGTATCTGTATGTGTGTTTATGTATGCATGTGTGTGTGGGTGGGTGTGTAGTTCTGTATCTTTATGTGTGTGTGTGTGCATGTGTCTGTGTGTGTATATGTCTGTATGATTGCATGTAGGTGTTTGTATTTATGTGTATGTTTGTGTGCGTCTCTCTCTCTCTGTATGTATGTGTGTGTGTTTGTGTGTGTCTGTATGTGTGTAGGTATGTCTGTTTGGGTGTATATATTCATGCATGTGTATGTGTGTGTGTGTATGTGCCTTGCAGACTGTAACAGAGTCTTCTGTTTATATGAATCAGCTGATCATCGGATAGTTCACTGTGAGATTGAATCAGCTGATCAGCCAGTTTAGATGTATCACAGTTCTCTCAGCCAGGCAAGGAACGGGTGAATGAGGATGATAACCCACAGGCTACGAGGCAGAGTCGGAACCCTACAGCAGAAGGCCGGGAGTGGGACAGCAGAGCGCAGGAGTCTTTAAATTAGCTGACAGTAATGTTATGCTGCTAGTCAACTAAAAGCTGCAGAGGCAGATACCGGAGAGTCGAAGATAAGCTGGAGTCGACTAGGAGTCGAACAGGATTGATGTCGACTACACAGGGTTGTAGACAGGCGGGGAGTCGAAGGATAGCCGGGTCCGGTAAACAGGTAGTCAAACAAACAGATAGTCAGTACCTAGGGAAACGGAGAGTCGTAGTCGAGCCGGAATCGGTACACAAGGAGTTGAAACAAACTGGAGATATGAAGAGAGTGGTCAGGCTAGCCGGAATTGGTACACGAAGGGTCGAACAGAAGACTGAAGCAAACAGTCGGATCGCAGGAACAAGAAGGGAGGTCGCAGACAAACCCAAGGTCAGGAAGCCAGATATTCAGTTACACGGAGTTCAGGCAAGGGTCACAACAGGAATCAGGAATCACAGGTAAGCTTGATACACAGGTACTAGGACGGTGAGAGCACAGACCATCCGAGAGCGGGGACAATAGGAAAGTCCCGGGCACAAGTAGGCTATGGACAGGTGTATGAGTTCTGTAATCAGGAGTGAGACCGCCTGGAGGGAGGAGGAGCAGACAGGTTTGTGACAAGATGAGGACAGAACTGGTACCGCTGCTCTGCCTGTTCTGTGTACATCTGAATAATCTTTGAAGTGGGGCAGGGGACTGTTTGTGTTATAAACTTCTGAGTGCCATAGGGTTGAGTATGTGGCCTTGAAAGGGTTAAGGGGAGGCTGGTGGTGTTCTTGGTGCTGAGGTCTGAACACATCCTCTCCGTTCCCCCACGTACTCTCCATAACACATTGCCAGCATTACACTGGCCTCATATTCTAATGATTAACATGTCTCCCACTGCGCTTACATAGATAATTCTTAGTACATATGGCAAAGTGCATAATTTTCTCTATGGCAAAGTGATTGCCACACAACTCAGGATGCACTTCATCATTGCATCGAACCTTAAGGCATCTTCCCCCTACAGTTATTCTGGGGCTAAAGATTTAGTATTTATCTGTGTAGAAAGCGTTTCACCAGGAGAAATACACTGAGATTCCACTCATTTCCCAGTGTGCCTGGAGAGCATTTACAACACAGTTACACATTTATACCAATAGAAACAAATTAAGAAAAAAAATTCATATAATCATTTATATACAGTTCCTCCGAGTAGCGTATTTCTATACAGTTGCATGTTGCCTTTAAATACATAGAAGCAGTTATTTTAAGGGAGTTTAAACTGGTGGAAGATTAGATTTTTGGGGGCTAGGTTTTCCTGGCTTCCGGAGCTCCGTAGGAGAAGGCAGATCCAACATTTTTTCTTTTGTAATGTGGAATCGTAAGCAAATTGCTGCCAGTGGGACGGAGGTTACAGGACATGTGAATTAAATGCTCGAAAGGGGACAAATACAATTGCCAATTGATTTAAATAGGGCATTTAACCCCTTGTATGCTGGAGAGGTCTCCAACTCATTGTAAAAGCAATGCATTGGAGACCTCCCTAATATTCAAGGGTTCTTAAAGTGGAACTTACAGTTCATACTAGCTCTGAAATAGATGTCTTACCGTTAAAAAATAGCCCAGTGTAAAGGAATTCTTCCCGTTTGGAGACCGGAACCCAGGCTACAGCTCAGAGATCTTGTCTGTGCGTCTGCGCCGTCAGTCCCAGTCTCCATTGAGTAGACTGACAGCGCAGGAGCATGGACCGCACTAACCTGCCCATCAGTCCCCAAACGGGAAGGATTTCTTTATACTGGGCTATTTTTTAAAGGGATAGTATTACTTAATTATTACTAATCCCTATATTAAAGTCATATTAAAAATAAATGTATTGCCCCCAGTGTCATCTCTCAAACCTTTATGGTTTGAGAGATAATCACTCCTAAAGTTGCCCTCTCCCTCCCCCTTCCCCGTAGTCAGCGTTCTGCAGGGAAGCCTGTCGTACGATCGTCAGGCGGCTCTGCAGCACAGCCGCGATCACGTTAATAAAAAAGAAATCTTTCACTGAAATGGTCTTCTACGTGTGCTTGGTGTGCAAGCACAAATAGAAGACCATTTTAGCAAAATTTTCTTTTTATTAACTGATGATCATAAGACCGGATTTCGCTTCAGTCAGCTACAACACTGACTTCGGGGAAGGGAGAGGGCAACTTTAGGAGCGATCATCTCTCAAACCATAAAGGTTTGAGAAACGACACTGGGGGCAATACAATATGACTTTAATATAGGGATTAGTAATAATTATTACTATCTCTTTAAAGGTAAAACATTTATTTCAAAGCTAGTCCCCATACGTTTAACGAATGGATGACGATTAAGAATGAACTGAAAGTTCAGCTTTAAAAGTCCCATTTCCATAAATGAGAATTTGTATTTTTTCCCTATGACGCAATTGTTTTTTCCTGCAATTGCTACACATCCTTTCTGCATATGGCTATAAGAGTTAACAGATGTTACATATAACACACACACACACATACACACTAGATGAGACCTAGAAAGAGTTAAATGATCAGACTGCCTCCCTGGTTCATGATGCCTTGAGGGAAAACACGTAATTCCTTCATACATAAATTTTACTTAACTATGTAATTATAAATGAATCTTATTAGTTTTAAAATTGCCTTAGTGGTTAAAAAGGTGTTTAAATGTAATGTGCGCTGGTTAGGAAATTAATTCCTTACTAATTTTTTTTTACATATACTGGTAATCATTGGGTATTCAAATTCTCCCTTTTAATTGTTTTATTATTCTCTTACCATTATTGAAAAAGCAATAGCTCCGTTAAGTACATCGGCATATCATAGAGTTACGTCCTCATTTAGCAAATCTACAAATTGTTCTCGATTAGGACACAAATCGCATTTCATGGCTTTTTCATGGCTCAATTTAAAATTCAAACTACACAAAACTTAAAGGAACATTAAAAGCTAAAATACCAATTGCTTTTATGCGGAAGATAATTTTCTGTTTTTCTCAGATATACGTTCAACCATTTTTATAGCACTGTAGAAATTGAGATATATGATATTAAGGACTGCTTTGAGATAGCGTTGGATAACTCTCTGGCACGCAAAGGATCAAGCAGGCTAAGGGAAACAATTTTTCTTTGCATTCTGCACTTCCGGCAGAGGCGTAACTAGAAACCACCGGGCCCTGGTGCGCGAATTGCCGTGGGCCCCCCCGACCACATTGGCCACCTCCACAATGCCCCCCAATCTCCACATTGCCCCTTCACCTCCACAATGCCCCCCCTTCATCTCCACATTGCCCCTTCCACAATGCCCCTTCATCTCCACGTTGCCCCTTCCACAATGCCCCTGTTCATCTCCACAATGCCCCCCTTCATCTCCACGTTGCCCCTTCCACAATACCCCTGTTCATCTCCACAATGCCCCCTTCATCTCCAAATTGCCCCTTCTTCTCCACAATGCCCCCATCTCCACTTCATCTCCACATTGCTCCTCAATCCCAACATTCCCCCTTCCACAATGCCCCCTTCATCTCCACAACGCCCCTTCCACAATGCCCCCATCTCCAGTTCATCTCCACATTTCCCCTTCCACAATGCCCCCATCTCCACATTGCCCCTTCATCTCCACAATGCCCCTATCTCCACATTGCCCCTTCAGCTCCACATTGCCCCTTCCCCAATGCCCCTCTCCACAATGCCCCCCCTTCATCTCCACATTGCCCCTTCCACAATGCCCCTTCATCTCCACATTGCCCCGTCCACAATGCCCCTGTTCATCTCCACAATGCCCCCCTTCATCTCCACATTGCACCTTCCACAATGCCCCCTTCATCTCCACATTGCCACTTCATCTCCACAATGCCCCCATCTCCACTTCATCTCCACATTGCTCCTCAATCCCAATATTCCCCCTTCCACAATGCCCCCTTCATCTCCACAACGCCCCTTCCACAATGCCCCCATCTCCACACTTCCCCTTCCACAATGCCCCCATCTCCACATTGCCCCTTCAGCTCCACATTGCCCCTTCCACAATACCCCTGGCCCTACCTCCAGTCCCTGGTGGTCTAGCGGCGTAGCTTGACAGATCTGTGCCTCCTTAGGCACAGATCTCTGTAACTGGAGCCCCCGCGTGCTGCTCTAGTAATGCAGAGGCTGGGAGATGATGTCATCTCCCAGCGCTCTGTATTACTAGATGATGTCATCTCCCAGCGCTCTGTAATACTAGATGATGTCATCTCCCAGCGCTCTGTATTACTAGAGCGGCGCGATGAGTGGGAGATCAGCTAAGCGACTGCTGCGGGTAAGGGGGTCGCAGGGGGCGGACGGGCCCCTGGAGTGACGGGCCCGGTCACAGGTGCAACCCCTCTTGTTACGCCACTGACCTCCGGTCATGTTCTGTGCTGTAGCCCGCAGCCTTCTGACCAGGATATGTGTGCAGAACAAAATGTCTAACCCCAGTCTGCGTCATGGAACACTAACCTCCCCCAGTATTAACCACCATAAAAAATATATATATTTATCACAAGGAGTAAGTGGCATTGCTCCACGAAACACGCATAGCGATATACAGTATGTGATGCGTATTTTATGAGATGTTTTTCAATTATACGTAATAATTAGCTTTTATTGTTTTCTACTCTTGTTATAGAATATCTTGATTGGCATGATTTTCTGCAATAAATGAGTGCGCCTTTTACAGCGCGCCTGCGCTGTCAGTCCCAGCCGGGTCTAGGAGGCGTTGCTAGCAGCCATTTGGCGCCGGCTGGGACTGACAGCACAGGCGCGCGGACATCACAATGGCAAGATGTCCGCGCTCCGTCCTGCCTGTCGCCCATGGAAGAGAGCAGAAATCTATTAAATAAGGTAATTATTCTGGCGACTAGCGCCACTAAGCAGCTAGTCGCCAGATGGGGACTTAGTGAAGGTAAAGATTGTATGGGGTGGTAGTTCCCCTTTAACACTGGCACTCAGATTTACCTACACACAGAGACGGTCTCTGCTCCTCACGTGAGTTTTGTGTGCTCAGCGGCAGTCAGTTACCTCTTATACTCACCTTACTGTTCCGCTGTAGAGGAGTGCGTTCTGTCACTGAGAACACACGGAACAGAACATAGACAGCAGACACTGGCTCAGCACAAAAATGAAGAAATAAGTCAAAGCGCCACTTCTAAAAGAGTATTGGGTTAACCATTTGACTGCCAGAGGTATACAATACACTGCAGAGCAATGTGTTACACAACCCGCTGGCCCTCAAATGGTTAATCCTTCCTAAAGATGGACTCTTGGGTAGTATGTAATGGTGAGGTTAGCGAAAGGGGCTGTATTCTCATTAGCATAGTCTTCATTAACCCCTTGAAGACCAGAACAGTATCTAAGACAGATAAATAATGCACTGTACACAGACAGATAAATAATGCACTGTACACCCATGCTGGTCCTCAGAGTGCCAAAGGGAATTCAAGGCTGGTAACCTGATGTGGACATGTTAACAAATGCCCCTTCTAAAAACAAAATTTGCTACATTGGCTCAAGGCAATGGATTCAATATACCTCATCACAGAAGCAACCCTCTGAAGGCTGACCATGGAAATGAGATTCCAAATAAAACCACAGGCTCTTCAACACTTCACAAATGAAAAGGGTTAAACACAAATCTCTGCCCACACAAGCTAAGTGGCAGCCAACACAACGCCAGGTGCTTGTTATCACACTGCTCTGTCTGCTGTCTCTACGTGAGACTTCAAGCACACAGCGGAACACAGAGATTCACCGGGGCACAGGCAGAGAAAACAAAAAAATCCTGAGCACACTGCACTGTCTGGGGCCTCAACTGAACAATGGGCAACAGTTTCTGGAATGTGGGACCCCCCCCCCACAAACACACACCACCTGTGAGTGGCATTACAAAGTAGGAGATATTCTAGTGCAAACACCCAACTTCAAAAGTAATAACCATCACTAGTATTACATAGTTTTGATACCTGTCCCCCTAGTACTAAAGGTCTCAGGAGTCATAGGTACAGCTGGTGCCTCCCTTCACCATCACCCCTTCCCAACACAAACGCACAGTCCAAGCAAAGCAAGCCACTGATACCACAAATCAAACACTACCATACTAACTCCCCCAGGACGCCACATGCAGTGAAGGGACAGAGAACATATCACAGCCCACAGACGCACTCCATAAAAAAAGAAGAAAAAAAAAATCACAACCATTCTCTTCTCCAACTATCCACCACTCCTCGGTCATGCAACTCCGCTCAGAAAATGTCACTCATTTGTACCTGGTGAGACAGAAGGGAGAGGCTTGTCTGACAAAGGCTGTCAGCTGAAGACCTGGCTCGGGTCTTTTGCTGCATAAAGAAACTATGCGGCTCCGTATACATGATACGATTAGATATCAGGGCTGAATATCTTCAAAAACATACACGTTACCGGAGATCATCAAACATTTAATCACAGCGTGCAAATATAGAGACTTCCTTCTGCCTCTTGAATGCAATAACTCACTTTTCAAAATGCACTGCTAGATAATGTGAACGGGTAAAGCAGGCCATGCAACAACGTATCTTCTTAAAATCAATCACCTTTATTCGAAAAATGTAAAAAAATCATACCTGCTTCCCTGATGTCTCCAAAAACAGATAAATCTTACTCACAGAGTGGACAATGACAAGTTTTTGATTGAAGTATCAATCAACGAGTTTCGCGCTTGTACAGCGCTTATTCATGATGACACGATGATGAGTTATCATGAATAAGCGCTGTACAAGCGCGAAACGCATTGAGTGATACTTCAATCAAAAACTTGTCATTGTCCACTCTGTGAGAAAGCTTTATCTGTTTTTGGAGACATCAGGGAAGCAGGTATGATTTTTTTACATTTTTCGAATAAAGGTGATTGATTTTAAGAAGATACATTGTTGCATGGCCTGCTTTACCCGTTCACATTATCTAGCGTTGCATTTTGAAAAGTCAGGTCTTGTGCTGCTCAGGACTCACTCAGAAGGCGGCAGGTAGCGTATGGCGCGTACACTGCGTGTGCATATATGAAGCACATGCGCAGTAAATTAAGCATCTCTGCTCAGCTCAACGCCACAGCTCACATGATGAGCGGGAAGCGAAGTGAAAAAAAAAAGGGAGTTTGAGCAGGTGGGTGGCTGTAAAGTGCCGCCCTAGGAAACATGACTGCCCGGCAGCCAGCGGTCCTTCAAATCTCGCGACCGTGGTCCTGTCACCTTGCGGATGCAGATTGGCATTGCTGTTGATGTTAAGCAGCCCCAGTGAAGGCGGCATACCAGGAATTTTCCCGGTATCCCGGTAGGGCAATCCGGCCCTGATTGTAGGAGGATAAGGAATACCTGGGGTATATACCAGGACAGCGATTACATCTTGGAGTAAAAGCCTCATTAATATGTGAGTACAAGTCTAAAGAGAGCACTGTGGTGAAGGTGAAGGCTAAAGTTTTACTTCAAATGCTACACTCAGAGGAACTGTCTGTGCCGTCTTCTTGTTTTTGTGAATAATAATCCCCACTTGCCTTAATAGGAGCAGTAAATCCTAATAGACAAGAAGGCGCTCAGTGGGTAAACCAAGTCTTGAAAACTACACCACAGGATTGATGCTGAAGACGTTAAAGTCACACGTTAGTACTGACTTTAGAAGATTCTCCAGAACATATTAAAGCTTGTATGGGTATTACACTGCCCACCACACAGAAAAATCCCAATGCCCACTCTTTGTTTTTGGACTCCTGGATGTTCTCCCACTGAATCATAAGGCTTTTATGGGAAGGCTTTGGGGTCGTTGAGTCCTGCAGTAATGAATGATCTCTGCCTCCATGCACCTGATCAGATTTCCACATAGGCATAATAGGCAACTGCCTAGAGCTCCAAACCTGGGAACTCTCCGGATCTGCCACGTAGACTGAATTACCGGGTCACTGAGGACGGAGGCTGATTCTCCGGCGGTGGTGAGTTTCTTCTCCTTCCCATCCTGTTCCTCCCACTTCCCCTCCTTCCCACCCTGTTCCTACCACTTCTCCTCCTTCCCACCTTGTTCCTCCCACTTCCCTCCCAATTCTCCTCCTTCCCAGCCTGTTCTTACCACTTCTCCTTCTTCACACACCATTCCTCCCATTTCCCACCCACTTCTCCTCCTTCTCATCCTGTTCCTCCCACTTCCCTCCCAATTCTTCTCCTTCCCACCCTGTTCCTCCCACTTTTCCTCCTTCCCACCCTGTTCCTCCCACTTTTCCTCCTTCCCACCCTGTTCTACCCATTTCCCCCCCCACTACTCCTTCTTCCCACCCTGTTCTTCCCACTTCCCTCCCACTTCTCCTTCTTCCCACCCTGTTCCTCTCACTTCCCACCCACTTCTCCTCCTTCCCACCCTGTTCCTCCCACTTCCCTCCCACTTCTCCTTCTCCCCACCCTGTTCTTCCCACCCACTTCTCCTCCTTCCCATCCTGTTCTTCCCACCCACTTCTCCTCCTTCCCATCCTGTTCCTCCCACTTCTCCTTCTTCCCACCGTGTTCTTCCCACCCACTTCTCCTCCTTCCCATCCTGTTCTTCCCACCCACTTCTCCTCCTTCCCATCCTGTTCCTCCCACTTCTCCTTCCTCCCACCCTGTTCCTCCCACTTCATTCCCACTTCTCCTTCTTCCCACCCTGTTCTTCCCACTTCCCTCCCACTACTCCTTCTTCCCACCCTATTCCTCCCAGTTCCCACCCACTTCCCCTCCTTCCCACCCTGTTCCTCCCACTTCCCACCCACTTCTCCTCCTTCCCACTCTGTACCTCCCACTTCCCACCCACTTCCCCTCCTTCCCACCCTGTTCCTCCCAGTTCCCGCCCACTTTATGACACAAATATGATTAGTCCCCAACTTCTTTATGATACAAGTCACGTCATTGACATCCTCTGGTCAGCAGAACATGAGGCTCTCTGGGGGTTTGGGTTTTAATATGAGCGATTCCCAGATATGCTAGAGCTCCACATTTTGAGGAGCGGTGCCTCAGCTGTGCTGGCCACACCTACATTCTCAATTGTGAGCGTGGACAGACCAATCCTTATGTCCCTGTAACAGTTTTGTAACCATTTACAGGCTATTATTTAACCCCATGGATGCCAGAGTGATCTACCCTGGAGATCTCTCTCTAGCAACCAGTTAAATCTTTTTTGTCCTTGCTTGTTACAGGCCAAGGGTATTTTCTGTGCCAGGAAACAACGGACGGGGCTCGGGTGGAGTGGGAGTGGCCATGGGTGGAGCTAAGGGTACTCATAATGCCTTAACTAGGGGCACCTGGGATGGAAATCCGGCCCTGGAACTGATATCCATTTCAGGGAACCAGTGCATATAGAACTGATTCATAGTGACCATTATGATTTCCTGCGCAGGTAAGTAAGGGTTAATATTAGGAGGTGCTATTGTTGATTTGATAGTAGAAAGTAAAGCTTCATACTTTTGTAAGGTCTCCTGTGAAAATGAAAGTTTGTATTTTATCAGTAGCGAGAGTGGATATTCTTCATTTATACAGATATGACAATGCACAAGGTGACGGTTTGTGTACTGTACTTCACCCTGACCTCCTCCACAATGCGAGCACTTCCACAGATCTATCGCCCGCCTTGTCCATTCTGAGTCTACGGAACCTTGCTCCATGATATATATCCTGAACCGCGGTGTTTATCCTTCACGTCAGACACAACTTTTTATTATTTCATCTTTTTTTTTCCAAAAGTTACAAGATAAATTACACAGAATCCATGAAATGTCTTAAACTTGTATCTAACACTTCAAACCAATCCCCTTCAGCTGTTTAACTCTTGGATGTTACAGAAGTCTGTCAGCCATGGTCCAGAAACTACACAGTATCTCACTGACATCATGGAATTTTAGTCGCTGTTTGTTTAATATATAGTAACATAGTAATATAGTAACATAGTAACGTAGTTGATGAGGCTGAAAAAAGACATGAGTCCGTCAAGTCCTGCCCATGCCATATCGCCCCTGGTGATCAAGAGGAAGGAGGTAAAAAAAAAAAAAAAAAAAAAACATTGACAACATTTCCAATTAAAAAATTCCTTCCTTACTCGAAATAGCAGTCGGATATTTCCCTGGATCAACATCCTATCTGTTTTAGAAGCCAACTGTCATGAATATTGTTCTGTGATAGATAGGCATACCGGGGAACTCTCCAATATTGAGACAGAGACTGATTCTCCAACATGGGTGAGATTCTTCTCCTTCCCACCCTGTTCTGCCCACTTCACACCCACTTCTGCCTACTCCCCCTTCTCCTCCTTCCAACCCTGTTCCTCCCACTTCTCCTCCTTCCCACCATATTCTTCCCACTTCCCACCCTCTTCTCCTCCTTCCCACCCTGTTCCTCCCACTTCTCCTCCTTCCCATCCTGTTCCTCCCACTTCCCTCCCTCTTCTCCTCCTAACCACCCTGTTCTGCCCACTTCCCACCCACTTCTTCTCCTTCCCACCCTGTTCCTCCTACTTCTCCTCCTTCCCACCCTGTTCCTCCCACTTCCCTCCCTCTTCTCCTCCTAACCACCCTGTTCTGCCCACTTCCCACCCACTTCTTCTCCTTTCCACCCTGTACCTCCCACTTCCCACCCACTTCTTCTCCTTCCCACCCTGTTCTGCCCACTTCACACCCACTTCTGCCTACTCCCCCCTTCTCCTCCTTCCAACCCTGTTCCTCCAACTTCTCCTCCTTCCCACCCTGTTCCTCCCACTTCCCACCCTCTTCTCCTCCTTCCCACCCTGTTCCTCCCACTTCCCTCCCTCTTCTCCTCCTAACCACCCTGTTCTGCCCACTTCCCACCCACTTCTTCTCCTTTCCACCCTGTACCTCCCACTTCCCACCCACTTCTGCTCCTTCCCACCCTGTTCTGCCTAAATCCCTCCCACTTCTCCTCCATCCCACCCTGTTCCTCCCACTTCCTTCCCAGTTCCCCTCTTTCCCACCCTGTCCTACCACTTCTCCTCCTTCCGACCCTGTTCCTCCCACTTCTCCTCCTTACGACCCTGTTCCTCCCACTTCTGCTCATTCCCACCCTGTTCCTCCCACTTCCCATCCTCTTCTCCACCTTCCCAACCTGTTCCTTCCACTTCCTGCCCACTTCTCCTACTTCACACCCACTTTTCCTACTTCTCCCACTTTCCGCCCACTTCTCCTACTTGCCACTCTGTTCCTCCCACTTCCCGCCCACTTCTCCTCCTTCCAAGACTGTTCTGTCCACTTCCTGCCCACTTCTCCTCCTTTCCACACTGTAGAGAAGAGAAAAGAACAGGGGACGTCCATTTCCAAATAAACACTGCTTGATGTTGGACTACCACCAAAACCCTTAAGGTGCATACTCACAAAGATATCAGTTGGAGAATACCATAACCCAATTGTTTGTCTATCAGCTTGTCAGCTTTGATAAAGCGGTTTGTATACCGCGAAAAGCATGAGTGTTGAGCCGTCAAGCAGTTTTTACTGAATTCCTCCGCCTCTGTCCAACTGGATCTTTTACATTGAGTCTCCTCGGGCTGTGATCTCCATTGGCTTGTTAGTCAGACTTTCTGATAGCAGTGGTCTGAATACAATCACATGTGAGAACCTTTTTGTCATTTTATAACAACATTGCCATGTACATTGTTACACTCTTTTTCTTTATTCTGGAAATCCTTCCCACACTGTTCTACCCACTTCTCGATGACTTTGTGGCACATAGGTGAGTAAACCCCCCACCAGGTTAATCCCCACCCCCTTTATGACACAAATTGTGACATCCCCTCATCGGCAGCATATGAGCCCTCTCTGGGGCTCAAGGGGAAGAAGTATGACAATCGTCCATGTGAATGATCTGCACAGAGGCTCCATGTCCCGACATGTCGATCATTCTGATGCCTTTTCCCAGAGTTCTGTGCGTTTCTCAGGAAAGATGCAACGTGCTGGGGATCAGACACACAAGGCAAAAGTTACCTGTGTGAATTACTCCATAGGCAGCCAGCTGTTCAGTTTTGGGGGTAACAGAAATGCTACTCCAATGTCATGGCTTGAATCCAGCGTAACACAGAGCTACTCAATTATTGGTTGCTGGCTCATTGGAGATA
This sequence comes from Rhinophrynus dorsalis, assembly GCA_037306005.1. Lineage (NCBI taxonomy): Eukaryota > Metazoa > Chordata > Amphibia > Anura > Rhinophrynidae > Rhinophrynus > Rhinophrynus dorsalis. The sequence goes on along the minus strand of CM074728.1, from coordinate 122,789,005 downwards.
ATGGGAGTTGTTGTGGCTGACCATTGACTACCTCAGCTTTAACACCTCCTAAAAATGACCCACCACTTAACTTACTAAAGGTAGAAAATCTTAATGGCCCCTATGAATTTTGCCTTTGTGCCTATGTTTGATGAGATAACAAAGTCAATTGGCCCTGGATGTCAGATCCATGGGGGCGGACATGACAATTTCTTTCAATCTGAAGCAGACAGAGTACAGAGACAGAGGGATGTGCCACACATTGTACAGTAATAAGCTGCACGTTCCTCTGATCCTCAGGGACGGATTTTCCGTAAGGCAGAGTAGGCATCTGCCTACAGGCGCACCCTACAGAGGGGCGCCTGCCACTACAATTGATTTTTTTTTTTTTTTTTTTACTTGGCGCGCCTTGACATGCCGCACCGTGCCGCCCGCCGCCGCATTGTAAACTGTGAGCTCTCCTGGCTCTTTAGCAATGCAGAGCGCTGGGAGATGAAATCTCCCAGCGCTCTGCATTACTAAAGGGAAGGTCGCGCGGGAGCTCCAGCAGCTCCATGTCTGTGCACAAGCACAGATCTCTCCAGCCACTGGACCACCAGGGAGGTAGGAAACAGATGTGGGGGGAGAATGAGGCTTAACCCTTTGAGTGCCATAGTGGTACGCAGCGCATTGCAAATGCGTTGTGTACTGCTCTGGCACTCAAAGGGTTAATTTGGAGATAATGGGAGCAATGTGAAGTCAATATGGGGATGATGGGGGGCAAACGATGTGCAGCTGATGGGGGGGCAATGTGAGGGCAATGTGGAGCTGATGGGGTCAATGTGGAGCTGATGGTGATGGGGTCAATGTGGAGCTGATGGGGTCAATGTGGAGCTGATGGGGGTCAATGTGAGGGCAATGTTGAAATGATGGGGCAATGTGGAGCTGATGGGGGCAATTTGAAGGTGATGGGGGGCAATGTGAGGACAATATTTAGATTTGAAGCATTGTGGAGATGGCGGGGGGGGACGCTTCAGATATCTGTGCCTACAGGCTCCTGATGATCCTTAAACAGTTAAGATCACTCTGTGCAGTGAGTGGGTGGAGTTAGAAGACTGTCATGTCTGCCTCCACGGTCTCTTGAAAAGGACAAAATTCATAGGGATATTAGAATTTTTTTGCCATTGTAACATAAGTATATGTGTGTGTGTGTGTGTGTGTGTGTGTGTGTGTGTGTGTGTGTGTGTGTGTGTGTGTGTGTGTGTGTGTGTGTGTGTGTGTGTGTTGGGGGGTGTTTATTATTAGGAGGTGTTAAATCTCATTTAACCCTTTGAGTGCCAGAGGGTTACGCAATGCATTTTGTACCCCTCTGGCATTCAAAGCATTAAACAGCTAAAGGGACAGTAACACTTCATATGTAAAATATATGTTGTAGGGTTTATCCCCCTGAGAAAAACAAGGGAACTCTCACTGCTGAGAGGTGATTTATTCAAAAGTTATTGTAGGTATGTCTTGAATTTGTTTAAGTGCAGTATCACAATTGCCTGAAATTGTGCAGTGGCGCTGTTGCTACACCATCTTATGGACAGCTCTGGTCGGTTCACCATAAACATCATTACTCTGGTGTACCAACAGTTCCACTGTAACATTTCACGCCACATAGATACTGCACATAAACATGTCACGTTTGAGCTGCATTAACTTTTGAATTTAACATATCTCGGCAGTGGGAATATATATGTTTAACTATTAAGTGCTACTATCCCTTTAAAGCACTTCTCCTTCCTTATATAAGTCCACAAAAGAAAAAAGCTCTTGGCATAATTCTCTTTAAATGCTTAAATGAACTCATGCTCACAGATGCCCTGTTTGTGTTTCATTAGTACATCAGATTCTCAGAGGCTTTGGTCCTGTGCACTAGGCAATAATTACCTGGCTTCAAACCATCCCCTCACCAGCTGGTCTGGGACCTTCCGTTATTCTGACCAGAACTCGCTCGGCTGTCAGCCCTTTCCAGTCAACTGGACAGCTCAATCACTGGGAAATAGCAAATATGCTTGTTGTAAGGGCTTGCGCTGCACAATTTGTGAATTGCATTACAGTGTAGCTTAACCCTTTCGTACCTGCTTGTTACACATTTACAGCTGCAATTGTATTTATACTATAAATAAATGGAGGAATTCTGCAGCAAACTAAATGAACCAACAATACACGTTTCCATGGATTTAAATAGGTTTTAACCCCCTGAGTGCTATAGAAGTCTCCATCGCATTCCAGGACCACATACCTACCAAGTGTCCCTCTTTAGGAGATATTAGGGGTCCGTACATCCCTAATGTCCCTCTTTAGGAGATATTAGAGGTCCATACCTCCCAAGTGTCCTTCTTTAGGAGATATTAGGGGTCCATACCTCCCAAGTGTCCCTCTTTAGGGGGATATTAGAGGTCTGTACCTCCCAAGTGTCCTTCTTTAGGAGATATTAGGGGTCCATACTTCCCAAGTGTTGCTCTTTAGGAGATACTAGGGGTCTGTACCTCCCAAGTGTACTTCTTTAAGAGATATTAGGGGTCCGAATTTCCCAAGTGTCACTCTTTAGGATATATTAGGGGTCCATACCTACCAAGTGTCCCTCTTTAGAATATATTAGGGGTCCATACCTCCCAAGTGTCCCTCTTTAGGAGATATTAGGGGTCCATGCCTCCCCAGTGCCCATCTTTAGTAGATATTAGGGGTCCATACCTCCCAAGTGTCCCTCTTTAGGAGACATTAGGAGTTCACACCTCCCAAGTGTACGTCTTTAGGAGATATTAGGGGTCCATACCTCCCAAGTGCTCCCCTTTAGGAGGAACAGTCCCTCTTTGAGAACCAAATCCCTCTGTCCCTCTTTCCCACCCTGGTGTCCCTGTGTGGTGTGTCTGTAAGTGTATCACATTGTTCCACAGCAATAAATCTCACATTAATGTTTATATATAAACGCCTGTATATGTGTTTATAAATTAGTCTGTTTAAATAAAATACTTTGGTCTTGTTCTAAATCATTTATTCACAAACAGGTATCAATAAGTCATAAAATAACCTAAAAATCTTCAGTAATGCCCTGCCCACAGCCACGCCCACAGCAACATCCCCTAAACACAAAAGTGTCCTTCTTTGGCCATTTGAAATGTTGGGAGGCATGCAGCTACACTATGCGGGAGAAATTAATATCCCCACAACTCCTATTGATTTAAATGGGAATATTAACTTTTTGAATGCTAGAGAGGTCTCCAAAACATTGTAAAGCAGTACTACAGTTGCAGGGAATTATTCCTCTTTTTGTGGATAAGGCCCTATGTGTGCTTTATGTCACCAGGCCTGGGGGGAATCAGTTTCCCCTTGTCTCCCGTACATTGTGTTGTGACACATGATAGTGACCCAACAAGTAACCACTAAACGAGGAGTAGAAGAAAAGGTCTTCCCTAAAACTGCACAGAAACGTAACATTTACTGCCGAATTTCTTAAGACCTATCAGTGTATGGATATGTTTTCATCTGTATCTGTGAACGTTACAGTCTGATCCCTTCATATAATAGCAATTTGTGTCTTATCATTAGTGTTCCTTTAAGGGATTTCAAGATGAAAGTGGTAACGTAAGAAAACGAGCTGCAATCGTAAAATATCGTTTTTAGTGTTGAGTTAAATGCACACAAATAGCAGATGATGATCTCCTTCATTGCACTCGCATTCTCCCCAGTAATATCCACATGCATCTGAATTGCTTGCGCCCTCCTCTTCAGGTGTACATCTGAATAGAGATAGCTGAGTTAGTGTTTTTATAATTGCTCCCTTGAGTATTGGAGTCTAGAGCTTCACAACCATAATTTTACCAGCACTGATTCCTCCCCCCTCGGATTGCAGCTCTGCAAAATTAGAATTTTGTGTGGTTTTGATGCAAGGATTAACCTTTCGAATGCTGGAAATCCGTTATGGTAATACTCTAGTCCGGTAGTTCAAGAGCCCTTCCTCCTCAGTGGACCTCTAACAGGACAGGTCTTTAGGATTTCCCTGATTGTACACAGGTGAGATAAATACATTACTGATCCTCTGATTATCTCACCTGTGCACAAGTAGGGAAACACTAAATACCTGACGTGTTTGTGCCCCTGAGGAGGGGATCGGAAACCACTGATTTAGATGGAGTGTTTGCCCGCTGTGAATGCTACCTTGGTTTCTAACTCACTGCCAGGGGAGGGCTGGCAACATACGGCCCAGGGGGTGAATACAATTAAGTGGCCCATATCTACTATCACCCAAGCCCACTGTCCCAGCACACCCCTGTTTCCTTAATTTTAAAATTGTTCTTAATGCTGTGAATTAAAGCAAGTGATACCACAGAGCTTACTGTTGAAATGGGGCTACATTAGTGATACTGCAGTGCTTACAATTTAACCCTGTGAGTGCCAGAGGGGTAAACAACACATTGCTTTTTCAATGCGTTGTGTACCCCTCTGGCACTCAGCTGGTTAAGTAAAGATAGAATAGTGATGCCGTAGAGCTTGCAAGGGAAATGAATTATGCTACTAGCGCAGCTCTGTTTGGATTGTAGCTCTGTGGTATCACTTGCATATAGATTCATTTCATACGTTCTGTGGTATCACTACTGTAGCTCCATTTACAGCAACAAGTGGGAGATTGAGTGAGGCACTGGCCCACCATCCCAGACACATGGCCACCCCAGGGGGCAATTGTCCCTCTGCCCCCCAGGCCAGCCCTCCCCTGCTCATTGCAAAGTCCTGGGGAGCTCGCTAGCATTCAAAGCTTTAAAAAATCCATTTATTTCAATGGTAATTTGGGGATTTCTATTCCACCCCCCACCACGCACACACACACACGCACACACACACCCATGGTGCAGTTGTCTTGTTCCAAAATACCTCATCTTGTAGTTCCAACATAAGGACCTCAAATTCACTATCAGACACTTCTTGGACTGGTCCCCATCTCTGTGCCGTAATTGTACTTATTCTCCCTTTTGTATGGCACTATTAAATATGTTGCTTTCAACCAGTCTCATATATCAGACATAAGTGGTTAAGAAGATGGTTATTAGGTGTTCTTTTGGATTATGTACATACAGGAATTAATATGATTGCAGTCTCGGGGTGTCTCTTACTGGCAATACTTTTCATTAGTCTTTGTAATTATTGTTCCCCAATTGTACAGAGCTGAAAGCATATTTGTGCTTTATAAATAAGTAATAATAATTAGAATCATATGTAGAACAGAATTGTAGTAATATATCCACAATCTGCCCTGTAGAGTGGATAAAGCTGGTATAGTCTGGGGCTGACTGATTGCTGCAATTAAACTTTTAGGCCCTCGCTGCATTGCAGACATGCAAAGGGTTAAATGAGAATTATACCTATAGTAATAAGCAGCTCTCAGTTTCATTAAGAGAAGGACTTACTTAGGTAGATGTCCATCATACAGCAGTCAGGTATATATATATATTTATAATTAAAATTAAAGTGTGTAGCGGAAGCACCAACCTAGGTAGGAGTCCATCATACAGCAGTCAGGTGTATCTATATAATTACTGTGTGTAACAGAAGCACTTACCTAGGTAGATGTCCATCATACAGCAGTCAGGTATATATATATATATATATATATATATATATATATATATATATATATAATTAAAGTGTGTAGCGGAAGCACCTACCTAGGTAGGAGTCCATCATACATCAGTCAGGCGTATCTATATCATTACTGTGTGTAACAGAAGCACTTACCTAGGTAGGAGTCCGTCATACAGCAGTCAGGTGTATGTATATAATTACTGTGTGTAACAGAAGTACTTACCTAGGTAGGAGTCCATCATACAGCAGTCAGGTGTATATCTATATAATTACTGTGTGTAACAGAAGGACTTACCTAGGTAGGAGTCCGTCATACAGCAGTCAGGTGTATATCTATATAATTACTGTGTGTAACAGAAGTACTTACCTAGGTAGGAGTCCATCACACAGCAGTCAGGTGTATCTATATAATTACTGTGTGTAACAGAAGCACCTACCTAGGTAGGAGTCCATCATATAGCAGTCAGGTGTATCTATATAATTACTGTGTGTAACAGAAGCACTTACCTAGGTAGGAGTCCGTCATACAGCAGTCAGGTGTATATCTATATAATTACTGTGTGTAACAGAAGGACTTACCTAGGTAGGAGTCCATCATACAGCAGTCAGGTGTATCTATATAATTACTGTGTGTAACAGAAGTACTTACCTAGGTAGGAGTCCATCACACAGCAGTCAGGTGTATATATATAATTACTGTGTGTAACAGAAGCACTTACCTAGGTAGGAGTCCATCACACAGCAGTCAGGTGTATATATATAATTACTGTGTGTAACAGAAGCACTTACCTAGGTAGGAGTCCATCATACAGCAGTCAGCTGCATCTATATAATTACTGTGTGTAACAGAAGTACTTACCTAGGTAGGAGTCCATCACACAGCAGTCAGGTGTATCTATATAATTACTGTGTGTAACAGAAGCACTTACCTAGGTAGGAGTCCATCACACAGCAGTCAGGTGTATCTATATAATTACTGTGTGTAACAGAAGCACTTACCTAGGTAGGAGTCCATCATACAGCAGTCAGCTGCATCTATATAATTACTGTGTGTAACAGAAGTACTTACCTAGGTAGGAGTCTGTCATACAGCAGTCAGGTGTATCTGTATAATTACTGTGTGTAACAGAAGGACTTACCTAGGTAGGAGTCCATCATACAGCAGTCAGCTGCATCTATATAATTACTGTGTGTAACAGAAGTACTTACCTAGGTAGGAGTCTGTCATACAGCAGTCAGGTGTATCTATATAATTACTGTGTGTAACAGAAGCACTTACCTAGGTAGGAGTCCATCATACAGCAGTCAGGTGTATCTATATAATTACTGTGTGTAACAGAAGCACTTACCTAGGTAGGAGTCTGTCATACAGCAGTCAGGTGTGTCTATATAATTACTGTGTATAACAGAAGCACTTACCTAGGTAGGAGTCCATCATACAGCAGTCAGGTGTATCTATATAATTACTGTGTGTAACAGAAGTACTTACCTAGGTAGGAGTCCATCACACAGCAGTCAGGTGTATCTATATAATTACTGTGTGTAACAGAAGCACTTACCTATGTAGGAGTCCATCATACAGCAGTCAGGTGTATCTATATAATTACTGTGTATAACAGAAGCACTTACCTAGGTAGGAGTCCATCATACAGCAGTCAGGTGTATCTATATAATTACTGTGTATAACAGAAGCACTTACCTAGGTAGGAGTCCATCATACAGCAGTCAGGTGTATCTATATAATTACTGTGTATAACAGAAGCACTTACCTAGGTAGGAGTCCATCATACAGCAGTCAGGTGTATCTATATAATTACTGTGTGTAACAGAAGTACTTACCTAGGTAGGAGTCCATCACACAGCAGTCAGGTGTATCTATATAATTACTGTGTGTAACAGAAGCACTTACCTAGGTAAGAGTCCATCATACAGCAGTCAGGTATATGTAGATAATAATAAAATAGGTTAAAAGTCTTTTATGTTGCAGTTGTATTGCCCCAGAACGGTTCCCATTTGTCGTTATATATCAGGCTCCTTCTATGAAGCACATTGCTACGTTTCATGTGAACAACAGTATACAGGGTAACGTATTCATTCTGTACTAACTATTTAGTTGTAATTCAATCAATAAAACATGTTTATCAATTTATGAAAATAAAATAATGCTTTCAAAGTTTCAATTTGCAAAGAAGGGGTATTTTTTTTAGCATTAATAAGTGCACTTTTTTGAGGAAGATAAACTCAGCCACAGGATACCGAATTAGGAGCGGAAGTGAGATTATTGTGAAATGAGATAAATAAATCAGAATAAATCATTCTGCAGTCCAGAGATTGTTTATAATTGTGCAAATGTGCTGTTTGCAGTAACCATCAAACAGAAACCCACAGAGGGCCATGAATGTTAACATAGTGCGCTAATCAGTGTCATTTAGCAGCCGGCTAGCTTTGAAATCCTTGTATCCAGGTGGGGGAATTTCTAGCTGTGAAGATTGGTGTTTAATGAGAATATTGTATTTCTTCTATAAATACCATGCTTAAAAAATAATATGCCATTCTTTTAACCTCTTAACGACCTCCCTATCCGGCACGGGGCTTTTATTTAATTTTTTTTTTGCCGCATAGTATTCTGGGATGGCAGCGCTGCCATCCCAGAATTCCATATTGTGCCAGGACTGTCACCAGTCCTTTATCTCCTGCCCAGCGTGATGATTCTGGCATGGCATGGGTCTGTAAGTTATTAACCCCTTGAGTGCCAGAGGGATAGCCCTCTGGCACTCAAGGGGTTAAAGAGACCTTATCACCAAAAAAACAACCTTGGTGAGCTTCAAAGAGATTTCAAAATCACCTGTATGTCTCATTAACAATTTGGTTTATATAAAGCTATTTTTGGAGTTACTTAGATTAATATATTATGCTAATTAACCCTTTGAGTGCCAGAGGGGTATGCAATGCCTGCTTAGCATGCCTTAAAGGAAATGTTCCTCCTTCTAATAATAACCCCTCCACTTTTCTTACTACAGCCAGAAAATTCCAATGACCCCTCTGATTTTTTTTTTCTTTGCATCTTTACTCAATCAATCCGTCCTGGATATGACCGCTGATGGCAGGAGCACAGGAAACTCAGACTCTGCTCAGTACACTTGATAATCCTTAGCCTTTAACCCACTGATTGCCAGAAGGGTATTCAATGCATTGTATACTTTTCTGACACTGAAAGGGTTAAAGATTTGTTAATGTAACATCTCCTGACAGTGGGAATTACCTATGTCTTACTCTGCAGGAAAAACCTTGAACATATAGATAGATAGATAGATAGATAGATAGATAGATAGATAGATAGATAAATATGAGATAGATAGATAGATAGATAGATAGATATGATATTGATAGATAGATAGATAGATAGATAGATAGATAGATAGATAGATATGAGATAGATATGAGATAGATAGATAGATAGATAGATAGATAGATAGATAGATAGATAGATAGATATGAGATAGATAGATAGATAGATAGATAGATAGATAGATAGATATGAGATAGATATGATAATGATAGATAGATAGATAGATAGATAGATAGATAGATAGATAGATAGATATGAGAGATAGATAGATAGATAGATAGATAGATAGATAGATAGATAGATAGATAGATAGATAGATATGATATTGATAGATAGATAGATAGATAGATAGATATGATATTGATAGATAGATAGATATGAGATAGATATGAGATAGATAGATATTGATAGATAGATAGATAGATAGATAGATAGATAGATAGATAGATATGAGAGATAGATAGATAGATAGATAGATAGATAGATAGATAGATAGATATGAGATAGATAGATAGATAGATAGATAGATAGACAGACAGATAGATAGATAGATAGATAGATAGATAGATATGATATTGATAGATAGATAGATAGATAGATAGATATGAGATAGATATGAGATAGATAGATAGATAGATAGATAGATAGATAGATAGATATGAGATAGATATGATATTGATAGATAGATAGATAGATAGATAGATAGATAGATAGATAGATAGATAGATATGAGAGATAGATAGATAGATAGATAGATAGATAGATAGATAGATATGATATTGATAGATAGATAGATATGATATTGATAGATAGATAGATAGATAGATAGATAGATAGATAGATAGATAGATATGAGATAGATATGAGATAGATAGATAGATATTGATAGATAGATAGATAGATAGATAGATAGATAGATATGAGATAGATAGATAGATAGATAGATAGATAGATAGATAGATAGACAGATGATAGATATGATATTGATAGATAGATAGATAGATAGATATGAGATAGATATGATATAGATAGATAGATAGATAGATAGATAGATAGATAGAAATGAGATAGAGAGATAGATAGATATGAGATAGATAGATAGATAGATAGATAGATAGATAGATAGATAGATATGCTATTGATAGATAGATAGATAGATAGATAGATAGATAGATAGATATGAGAGATAGATAGATAGATAGATAGATAGATAGATAGATAGATAGATAGATAGATATGAGATAGAGAGATAGATAGATAGATAGATAGATATGATATAGATAGATGTATAGATAGATAGATAGACAGATAGATATGAGATAGATAGATAGATAGATAGATAGATAGATAGATAGATAGATATGAGATAGACAGATAGATATGAGATAGATAGATAGATAGATAGATAGATAGATAGATAGATAGATATGAGATAGATAGATAGATAGATAGATAGATAGATAGATAGATAGATAGTAGAGAAAGGATGGGGCAGCACCCGTGGGACTTTCCAATCAATTTATTGAATTACAAAAAGCGAATAGTATGGTCAATGTTTCGGTCCAAATTAAGGACCGTTCTCAAGACATCTTGAGAAAGGTCCTTAGTTTGGACCAAAACGTTGACCATACTAAATTGATTGGAAAGTCCCACGGGTCTGCCCCATCCTTTCTCTACTATCTACATAATTATAGGGATTGTGCACCTGGGCATTAGTTATTTCTGGAGCGAGTGCTTTCCCAATTAGTATATATATATATATATATATATATATATATATATATATATATATATATACATATATAAAAAACATTGACTTGACTACAGAAGCATTCTAGTATCAATCAGCCTCGTTCATTTCACCTCCTTAGATGCTAGAAAGGTCTTCAGAGGATTCTTGAGCAACATGTGGGAGATCCCTCCTGCATTTAATGACTTAAAGGGTTAGTAAGGTCTTATATAAAAAAAATAATATTGTAGTTAATCAAAAAAGAAATCCATCTATACCAGTCTGATCTCTCAAACATTTATGGTTTGATATCTAGAACGTTTTAAAGTTCCCCCTCCCTCCCCTTTCCCTGGCGTCAACTGTAAACTGACAGAAAGAGATCCTGGTCCGTGGACTGTCCTGCGGCTCTTCAGCAGAGCTGAAATAACCACAATCTAAAAAGAAATACTTGATTGGAACGGTCTACAAAATGTGCTTGCAAACCAGGCACACTTTGTAGACCGTTCCAATGAAGTGTTTCTTTTTAGAGTGTGGTGATTCAGCTCTGCTGAAGAGCCGCCTCGAGTCGCCGACACTAATTTCCTGTTGTCAGCTGACATCAGGGAGGGGGGAACTTTAAAAGGTCCTATCTCTCAAACCATAAAGGTTTGAGAGATCAGACTGGCTTTGATGGATTTCTTTTTTGATTATCTACAATATTACTTTATATTTATATAAGACCTTACTAACCCCTTAAAAATGTTTTGCACTTTCTGCCCTTGCAGTTTTGAGATCAGCAAAATAATTGTAGGTAGTGCATCAAAACTGTGTAGAAGCGTATCAGAACAACATCCATGCCTAGAGTTAGACAGTAACGAGAGAGAGAGCACGAGCAAGCACAATATGTTCTTCTTTTGGCTATATGGCAGCAGTTCTCAATCAGGGTGCCACGTGGAAATTTGGCATGCCCTGGGCAAAAGCTTAGGGTGCCACATCTTTCCTTGAAGACTTTAACAAAAATGTAAATGTTTACATTTCAGATGTATAATTACAGAAATTGTTATGCCCAATATCCTTGGTTTTGCCATTATTATGGTGAAACTTAAAGGGATAGTAATACTTCGTTTTATCTTTATTTTATTTTGTAGGCATTAAAAAATCATGAAGAACGATATAAGTCTTATCTCTCAAACCTTTATGGTTTGAGAGATATTCCCAAGCAAAGTATCCCCCCCTGTTCAACCAGATCAGAAGGGAGGTGCCCAGGTAGACTGCAGAGAGGGACAATCTTCAATTAAGATAAGGGAAAAACCTGAAAAACTTGTCAAGGGGGGCAGGACTTTCATTGTTCTCATAAGAAGAAGATTGTCCCCTGCTGTTATCTGTCTGGTCTATGGACTGGATTCCACATCTGAGAAGAGATGGCTTACACTAGGTAAAAGGGGCGGGAGGGGAAACTTTGCTTGTGAATATCTCTCAAACATAAAGGTTTGAGAGATAAGACTTATATCATTCTTCGTGTTTTTTTAATGCCTACAAAATAAAATAAAGTTAAAACAAAGTATTACTATCCCTTTAAATGGATAGTAATACTTTATGATTACTATCCCCCATGTTGTACATATTTGTAAAATAATTTAATAGCCCCCAGGTCCATCTCTCAAACCTTTATAGATTGAGAGATAACCGAAGGCAAAGTTCACCCCTCCCTCCCCCTTCCCTGAAGTCAGTGTTGTACTGACTGCAGGGATATCTGGTCTGACTTTCATCAGGTGGCTCTGCAGCAGAGCCGCGATCGCATTAGTGACAAAGAATTATTTCACTGAAACGGTCTTCTACATGTGCTTGCAAACCAATCACACTGCAAACCAAGCACAAACCAAGCACACGTAGAAGACAGTTTCAGTGAAATAATTCTTAATCACTAACGAGATCGCTGCTCTGCTGAAGAGCCGCATGATGAAAGTCAGACCAGATATCCCTGCAGTCAGCACAACGCTGACTTCAATGGAAGGGGGAGGGAGGAGGAACTTTGCCTTCGGTTATCTCTCAGACCATAAAGGTTTGAGAAATGAACCTGGGGCTATTAAATTATTTTGCAAATACCTACAATATGAGGGATAGTAATAATAAAGTATTACTATCCCTTTAAGAATAACTATATATTATGCATCTGCACCCCTCATTACAGCGATGACAAATCTCCTATAAAATGTTTTGGGGTGCCTCAAAAATTCCAGATTGCGTGTTAGGGGTGCAGTGACCAAAAAAAGATTGAGAACCACTGGGCTATGGTGTATGTTCAAGACAAAGGTCCTGTATTCCACAATGTGCTGGACTATGGCAATAGATGGGTAAACATCTCACTTTGCTTTCTGGGGTTTTACTGACGTTTATCTACATTGTCTGGGTGGACTTCATGCAGTGATATTACTGGGGTGTACGTCTGGTGTCTTGGGTCGGACACCATGCACATAACCATGTTTGGGAACTATTCAGCAGAACCTTCACCTTCTATAAAGTCGCCTTCCAATAATTAAACATTTGGCGACTAGCTTCATAATAGTCCTATTAGATCTCAGAAGCGCCAGAATCTGAATTATTTCTTAATATTCAGAGACCGGAAGCCAGGCATCAGAGCAGACATCTTGTCTTAGAGACATCTGTGCGCCTGCACTGTCAGTCCTGGTCTCCTCTAGGGGGCATTGCACTCTACTGAAAAGCACCAGAAGGGACTGACGGCACAGGCACACAGGTGGCACTAACCTGGCCTTCAGTCTCCGAAGATTAAAGGGATAGTAATACTTCGTTTTAACTTTATTTTATTTTGTAGACGTTAAAAAAACATGAAGAACGATATAAGTCTTATCTCTCAAACCTTTATGGTTTGAGAGATATTCACAAGCAAAGTTTCCCCTCCCGCCCCTTTTACCTAGTGTAAGCAATCTCTTCTCAGATGTGGAATCCAGTCCATAGACCAGACAGATAACAGCAGGGGACAATCTTCTTCCTATGAGAACAATGAAAGCCGTGCTCCCCTTGACAAGTTTTTCAGGTTTTTCCCTTATCTTAATTGAAGATTGTCCCTCTCTGCAGTCTACCTGGGCACCTCCCTTCTGATCTGGATGAGCAGTGTTACATCAGTAAAAGGGACGGGAGGGGATACTTTATCATTGAATTACTCTTGTACTTCAACTCTGACAGTATTGAAATAACACTCTCTATGGCCCAAATACCATGAAGATTAACTGGAGCTGCTGTTTTTGTGAAACATTACTGTCCCTTTAAGGATTACTTCAGAATCGGGTTTTTCTGAGATCTAACAGAACTATTATGAAGCTAGTCGTCATTTGGAGGATGACTTTATACAAGGTGTAAGTTCTGCTTTAACAATGAGCTGACCCTGAGATTTTTAGAATATTAACCCTTAGTGCTCTCTGTAACATAGATTATAGTCAATATGTCCCAGAGGTGCTTCAGTCATTGCTCTATTAAACTTTAAGATGCTAATACGTGGAGGTATCATTGCCTGGACACACACACAAGACGGGCAAGACGTCTCCCTCTGCTGTTCTGGCACAAATGGCACCAATTTAGAGACTAAAGATGCAGTTAATTTGGGCAGATATTGTAGTAGATAACACAGGACTGTCTCACCCTGAGAATCTGGTCTATCACCCTGAGATTTGGTTCAAAACCTCAAGTCTTCAGTCCCTGAAAGTTCCCAGATATGCAAACAACACCCCTATCTCATTATTTTGGACAACAGGTGTATATGTGATTTACTAGTATGAAAGCCCATATACACGGGCTAAAGTGCACCCAGCTGCCCCGGCTGCTGCCCCAGAGCTGGGAGCAGATACAGGACGTGAGCCGTCCGGAGCGGGGCAGCGCGTTTGGCGAGTCTCTACTGCGCATGACTGCGGTCATGCGTACTAGAGACTCGCCAAATGCGCTGATCCTTAGCGGGGAACTACAGACGGCTCACCGCATGTGTGGTTACGGCTCACAGTAAGCGATGCGTTCTACCACTTTATGTTATAGGATATTACCTTGTACCTGTGATATCCATGAAACATACTGTCTTCAACCCATTGAGTGCCAAGTAAGTACAGAATGCATCTGCAAAAAGTGTATCTCCAGCACCAGGAAATGCCATATATCCACTGGGCACCCATTCTCTTCCCCCTCCACTCCCCCCAAACCTTTATTTCTTAAAAAAAATGGATCAGACCTTATTGAGGGGGACATCTATAATGCTACCTTCTGGAAAAAATTGTGTAATCCAGCCTACAGGTAAAAAGGCAAGTTAGCCCTTTTTTGATGCAGGTGAACGTCTACTTCCCAAATGGTATGCCTTGCTTATCTTTTCTCATATATGTAATAGTTACGACAATTTTAGCTCAGGTAGGTCATTTTAAAGAAGAAAAGTGGGAGGTGTAGGTTAGTGATCCTGGAACCCCATTACAGCATGTGAACGAATACCAATGGGGTACTGTTTTTCTCAAGATGATATGAGATACTGAATACAGTAGGAAATTCCATGATTTTCAAATAACTAATATATCTGAAGTGGTTGAAATGTAAATACAGAAATATTCATGCCCAAGAGTCTAGGGAGAGAAAGGCATACAGCTCCTGATTTGATGCAGGTGAATGTCTACTTTTCTCAATGGCATATAATGTATACCTCGTCTTCATAACTTTAAAAGCTATGACCATTTTAGTGCAGGCAGACAATTTTAAAAAAGAAAACAGGTAGCTGTCTTATTGTGCTTCTGGCTCCCCTTATAATGTGTCAACATATATGAATTGGGTAGCATTTTACTCAGAAGAGCATCAGATAATGAATACAGTACAAAATTCCTTAGTTTTCAAGTATTTCAGTATATTTGAAAGGGTTTAAATATATAAAAAAAAATTTCTTTAGTGCAACCTTCGGGAAAGATTCCTGCTCACCAAGTTAAGGTTAAAAAGGAAAATGACCCCTCATTTAATGTATTGGTTATCTTCTTTCCAAAATCATAGCTTTGTCTACGTTTTCCTTTATTTCTGTAGTTGTTACAACCAATTTATTATGGGTAAGTTTTGCTTGAAAACGTAAGACAAATTAGATATTGTAGCTGGTGTAGTTTTGTTCTTCTGGCACATCCTATAGTAGGTCAACTCATACCACTGGGGTGTCATTTTTCTTATTTGAGTTGTACTCGACACATCACTATGAGGGGCTTGTCACCGGCAACCAATGAGATTACTTAAGCTTATATTTAAACAGAGACTGTTTGACGGCTACTCATCTACCGTAAAATCTCAGGTATACTACGCACTTGTGTATAATATGCAGGTGTATATTATGCCTAAGATTTTAGGGGAAAACAAGAGTGCCTATGTATAATACGCACCCTTGTTTTCCCCCTTACTACAAAAAAAATATAGTGTTAGCAGACCTCTCCCCTCCCTCCCCCGGCGCTCCTCTTTGAAGGTAAACCTTACTTTTGTGCAAGTGAACTGCCGAAGAGAAGGCAAAACTTCTTGCACTTGCTGCCCTAATACACAGGGCATTATCATTGGTTGGAGGCGGAAGCAGGGCCGGATTTACATCTCAAGAGCCTGTAGGCACAGAAATCTGAAGCGCCCCCCATTGGCCATCTCCGCTGGACACCTCCACAATACTCCTAACCTCCACATTACCCCCATCTTCATATTGCCCTCACACTGCCCCCCATCAGCTCCAACTTGCCCTCACATTGCCCCCATCAGCTCCAACTTGCCCCCACATTGCCTCCATCATCTCCACATTGCCCCCATCATCTCCACATTGCCCCCATCGTATCAACATTGCCCCCATAAGCTCCAACTTGCCCCATCAGCTCCAGCTTGCCCTCACATTGCCCCATCAGCTCCAGCTTGCCCTCACATTGTTCCATCAGCTCCAACTTGCCCCATGAGCTCCAGCTTGCCATCACATTGCCCCATAAGCTCTCACTTGCCCCCATAAGCTCTCACTTGCCCCCACTTTGCCCCCGTACCTATTTCCTACCTCCCTGCTGATCCAGCGGCAGGAGAGATCTGTGCTTCTGCACAGACCTGTAGCTGCTGGAGCTCCTGTGCCGTCTTCTCTTTAGTAATCAGAGCGCTGGGAGATGATGTCATGATGATGTCATCTCCCAGCGCTCTGCATTACTAAAGAGCCGGAGGAGCTCAGCAGATACAGGTCTCACAGCAGCTCACAGACCTTAGCATGAGGGTGGTGGGTTTCGCCACTTATAAAAAAAAATCTATTCCAATGACAGGCGCCCCTCTGTGGGGTGCGCCTGTAGGCAGATGCCTACTCTGCCTTATGACAAATCCGGCCCTGTGCGGAAGGTCCCGAAAGCCCAATTGAAGGAAGCGGGCGGCAGGGCGGCAAGTGCAAGAAGCTTTGCCTTCTCTTCGGCAGTTCACTTGCACAAAAGTAAGGTTTATCTTCAAAGCGGAGCGCCGGGGGAGGGAGGGGAGAGGTCCGTTAACACTATATTCTTTTCATTGTAAAAACTCCCGTGTATAATACGCACCCCCCACTTCACATAAGGTGAAGTGGGGTAAAATTGTGCGTATTATACCTGAGATTTTACGGTATATACTCACACATTATCTTTGTGAAAGAGGCTGTGAAATGCGTAAGAGAAAGGGCATCTGTTTTTATTGATATTAGTGTGTTGTTACACATGTGTTTAATATGTATCTGTGGATATTACCTTTGGAAGAGCAGCTGCGTTCTTTTATTATTTTTGGCAATTTCTCTGTATGCTGATTTGTCATGCACTTAGGAATATTCCTGTCTTGACCACGGTACATGTTAAAGGGATACTAATACTTCGTTTTAACTTTATTTTATTTTGTAGGCATTAAAAAACATGAAGAACGATATAAGTCTTATCTCTCAAACCTTTATGGTTTGAGAGATATTCACAAACAAAGTTTCCCCTCCCCGCCCCTTTTACCTAGTGTAAGCCATCTCTTCTCAGATGTGGAATCCAGTCCATAGACCAGACAGATAACACAAGGGGACAATCTTCTTCCTATGAGAACAATGAAGGCCCTGCCCCCCTTGACAGGTTTTTCAGCTTTTTCCCTTATCTTAATTGAAGATTGTCCCTCTCTGCAGTCTACCTGGGCACCTCCCTTCTGATCTGGCTGAACAGGGGGGGGGGATACTTTGCTTGTGAATATCTCTTAAACCATAAAGGTTTGAGAGATAAGACTTATATCATTCTTCATGTTTTTTTAATGCCTACAAAATAAAATAAAGATAAAACGAAGTATTACTATCCCTTTAATATACTATTATTACTGTTCACCTATTGCACTATTAGGCTTCTTCTTCTATTCTGTTTCCATACGTTATCCAACACTGAGGAGAGTGAGGCTTGAGGAGCAGCTATTAGCTCTTTCATCCAAGTTGGGAGCCTGTTAGCTGTATGTAGGGCAACATTTTATACCCTAAAGAAAGGAAAAACCCTGTGCACACTATAATCCAGTGTTTAAACCAGGAGACACTTAGGTGAAAGGTGCAGAGGCGTAACTAGTACGGTCCAGGCCCTGGTGCAAGAAGTGCCATGGGACCCCCCCCAACCCCCGAACACTTTGGCCCTGGGCCCTCCACAATGCCTCCATTTCCTACCTCCCAATCCCTGGTGGTCCAGTAGAGTGGCAGGAGAGGCGGGCTGGTGCAACATGCTCCCACGCTGTCCTCTTCTGTAATGCAGAGCGATGGGAGATGATGTCATCGCTCTGCATTACTAGATGATGTAATCTCCCAGCGCTCTGCATTACTAGAGCGCGGGAGGGAGCTTGCGGCGCCAGGAGGAGGGGGTCACAGGGGGCAGCCGGGCCCCTGGAGTGACGGGCCCGGTCGCGGTTGCGACCCCTATAGTTACGCCACTGGATAGGTGCTCACAAACGACAAATAGTAACTATTTAAGAGAAAAAGACACCCTGCAGAACCAAGCACACCATCTATACTCCACCCCTATCTGTCTCCAAGTCAGAGAATGGAACAAGGGGGAAATCTGGGAAAAATTACATGAAAACAATGTTTATTCAATCTAACCTAAAATTAACCCTAAGCTACCGGGTTAAACAGAAAACAAACAACATAAGCCGTTGTAATCAAATATAGGATGCAGTCAAACACTCTGAGATTACTCTAGGTGCTTGTCTATTCCAGTACTTATCGGGTTAAATTAACCTCTCATTTATGGCTGCAATGTACACATCAAACACTCTAAGATTACTCTAAGTGCTAGTCTATTCCAGTACTTATCGGGTTAAATTAACCACTCAATTATAGCTGCCATATACACATGTACCACGTTCTAAAAGTACATTTTAACATTTTAAACCCACCTCCATATGCAGGATCTCAGCTGCTCTGTTTGTGAGTACCCACCTATAGGTGTTTCTGATGGTGATGTGGATTTGTCATTTGATTTTGCCACTGTTTCTCCCTTTGCCCTTTTCCTATGTTTTTCTCATTAGAGGAGTGATTCTCAACCAGGGTGCCGGACATCAACTTAGGGTGCTCCGTGTTTTCTATGAAGACTGACAAAAATTTACTTTTAAATAAAGATTTATAGAAATTGTTATGCACATTATGTTTAATTTTGTTTTTATGATCGTAAGACCTAATAATAACTGTATATTTATGTATGGTACCCTCATTATCATACCTGGGAACTTCCAGGTGAGGGCTACCCGGAGGGGAGTCCTCTGTTCAGCAGGGGGTGACAGAAATTATGCTAATCGTGTCAAAAAGGGGAGGGGCTTGACGCGAGTTGGGGTGGGTGCTTAACCCTTTGAGTGTCAGAGTGGTACAGAATGCATTGCAAAGCAATGCATTCAGTACCACTCTGGCACTCAAAGGGTTAAAAGGTGTCACACAGAAGGCTGGGGACGGAGGAACAGCGGGAGAAAGAGCAGATGTGGCGGAGTTTCAATAGAAACTCCCCACATCCGGAGGAATCAGCCTCTGCCCCGGAGACCCGGTAAAGATCTGTCAGAACCGGAGTCTCCGGGCCAAATCCGGAGAGTTCCCAGGTATGCTCATTATGCCCTTGATAAAGTACATTAAATATGTTAGTACAGGGCTCAAAATTTTCACTCGCCACTAGCCAATGGTGAGTAGAAATTCAGCCCTGGTTGGTATGTTATGTATTGCAGTGGTGAGTAACTTTTCAGGTCTGGCTAGTAGCAAAGGACTTCATATTTTAAGCCCTGTGTTAGGGGTCCCCTGAATGATCTAGATTACGTGTTAGGGGTCCCCTGAATGTTCTAGATTATGTGTTAGGGGTGCCCCGAACAAAAAAAGATTGAGAACCACTGCATTAGAGTAGCAGCCAATGAGTAAAGTAGGAAGATCCATAGTTATCAAAGATTTCGGTACATTTGAAGGAATGGATATGTAAACAAATGACTATTTTTTTCTTTTAGTTGTACCCTCGGGGAAAATGTGTGCACTTTAGGCTAGGGGTAGAAAGGCAAATGACCCCTCATTTGATATGTACAGGAAATGTATGTTTTTATGGTATTTTTATGCTATGGGGTAATTATGCCTTCTAACTATGTTTATTACATTTTGGTTATCTGCAAGAGAAGTCACTTGACATTTTCATGACGTGCTGTTACCAATTTGGGGCCTCAGGGAAGGACACACATCTGCCCATGTAGCGGACCCCTAGGCCGTTACATGGAGGCCTTGTCAGGCCTTCCAAAAAAAACCCTGAAGAACTGACTTTCACGTTAAAAAGACTGGTTTTCGCAAAGAGAACAGAAACTGAACTCCATGGTCACAGAGCCCATAGACTTTGTATGTGAAAGTAGGCAGGCTGCTGATTGGCCACCACCCGTGTAATGAATGCAAGAGGTTGTCATTGGTTTTGCAGGGGATAGGAAGGTGGCCTGGGGATTGGTCCACCCTGTCCAGGCATCTGGTGACTCACTCGGCCAGGATTGGTCTTTGTATTTTGTCACCCTGAATCCTATTGGTCAGGATTCAGAGCGGCAAGATTAAATTATGCAGAATACCTGTCTTTGTGTACAGCCCATTGTGCCTTTTGTTCTACTGTTTGTTTCCTTGTTTAGATGTGTATTGCAGCCAGACGCTATTGATTCCCCCCAGTATGTCTTTGTACTACCCCCATTGTGTATTGTATGAACAACTGTATAAAAGAGCCGATTTTTGACTCAATAAAGCAGAAGTCGTTCGTCCTGTCCTTATTCTGAATGGTTTAAAGGGACCCCTCTGTCCCCCATTCCGGCCTCTGATGTTCCAAGGGTTCCAGTGGGCAGATTCCCTGTGTTCCAGCCTTGTCTCCAGTGACTGTCTCCAGCCTATTATCCAGCTACAGAGTCCAGCCAGCTTTCCAGCCTACATCATAACAGGAGAGATTCCAGCTCTTTATGGTAGATTTACCAGGCTACCCACTTGTAGCCGACCTCAGGAGGGAGAAACCCAGCACCACGGCCCTGGACAGCGCGGCGTCCTAGGGTTACCGTTACAGCCCACCTATACATATTAGACATTATTGTACTCAGGAGATATTAGGTATTTGTACTTCATATGAGTAGTTGTTATAGTGAGCCTGCTTGACATGCAGTACTGTAAATTATGACTTTAGTGTATATTTCTTAAACCTTTACCAAACTCTATTTTTAACAAACTTTTTAAAGTCATTATTTTGTGTAGGTAGAAATGTCAGGCATTATCTGATATGTACATTAGTCAGCGTTCAGGGAATATATACTTTTATATAATTATTGAACTGTTTTAGGGTAGTTTTACTATATAACTAATGGAATGTGCAATTTTAGTTAATAAAGATGAAAATATCCTTTTGGTCTCCTGGTAACTGCTTTGCGATGCATTGGATACGTCCCTGGCACTCAGATGGTTAACCACTGAATGCTTCTCAATGCAATGAAGATCGCTTTAGGGTTCAAGATGAAGTTAAAACCCCATTTAAAAAAATAGAGTTTGGGGCTTTTTTTTCTCCAGAATTACTCTCTTTTTTGTTCATGAATATGGCCCCATTTACAGGAATATACATTTTTTCTCCATTTTGTCACTATAAGGAGTTTTTGTTGCTAAACCCACAATCAGCCCCACTCTGTTATTTAGTCTTCTGGAAGCCAAAAGGGTTAACATTTGGGGTTTGGGTGGTTGTTCGTTTCTAAAGGTACATAAATATTCACACAGTCTGATTTCTGTGTATACGTATGCTAAGACTGGAGCCTGCTTATGCATGATGATATCCAAGCTAATTGCAAATAACTGTAAATAATCCCTTCTGTTTAGCATCAGATGGATCAAATCAGCAGTTTCTTGTGTACACCTGCTTGGCCTGGACCAGGAAACCGTGAGCGATTGGGAAAGGTCTGCAATGAAATGCGGAGAGAAAGCACAAGCTTTTCATTTCATAAAGTGTTACTTCTTCACTATTACAGCTCAGACAATGAAACGGGGTCTAGTCATGTCTTTCGGGATTGGGTTACGTCTACGTGCGTTACTGGGTACTGGCTGGAGGGCTTAAAGCACCAGGTCTCGTGCCTAAAGGATATTAATGCTAAATATGGAAAAAATCTACATTGCAGGGTTATCCTTCTGAGTACAACATGGTACCCCCACTTCTGACTAAACCATAGGTACTCCCACTGGTGAGTAAAACATGGGTACTCACACTGGTGAGTAAAACATAGCTGCTCTCACTTCTGAATAAAACAGGGGTACTCCCACTGCTGACTAAAAGGTGGGTACTCCCACTGTTGAGTAAAACAGTGAGCTATTTATTCCAAGGCCTGATCAGGTGACCAGGGGACACCCCTTGAGATTAGAGGAAAGGAGGTTTAGACTTCAGCAGAGGAAGGGTTTTTTTACAGTAAGGTCTGTTAAATTGTGGAATTCCTTGCCCAGGGAGGTGGTTATGTCAGATAAAATGGATACATTTAAGAGAAGATTAGATACATTTCTTTCAAAAGGGAACATACAGAGTTATACTGTTTATCAGTAGGCTGATCAGGAAGGTCTGATAAAGACTCATTTAATTGGTAGCAGGAAAGCTATACAATTCTCAGTTACTGAGGTATGAGGCGAAGGCTGAAGTTGATGGACTTGTGTCTTTTTTCAACCTAATTTAATATGTTACTATATTTACTTTCCCCTCTGAGTAAAATATTGGTGTTCCCACTTCTGAGGATAATATGGATACTCCCACCTTTGAGTAAAACATGGTACCCCCACTGCTGAGTAAAACATGGGTACTCCCACTGCTGAGTAAAACATGGGTACTCCCACCTCTAAGTAAAACACGGATACTCCCACCTTCATGTCTTGAAATGTTATGGCGGTGCTGTTGCTACACCTCTGACAGCTCTGGTCAGTGACAATAACTAGTGACAGCGCCACTGTAACATTTCAGGGCCAAGGAAGTACTGCACACAGAAAATATATCTCAGTACTGGGAGTGTATTTGTTTTACAAAGTATGATAAGCCCTACTATATATATATAAACATTACTGTCCCTTTATACATTGGCAGTAACAATGAGTAGTGTAACTTCCAGCTGACACAGTGGAGAGAGAAAACCTGAAGAAAACAGTTCTTCCCCCTCTGCCTCACCTGAGGCACCTGCATGCACAAGATGGATTCCCCCAGCACAGTGGAGTAATCAGTCATTGCAGGGACAAGAAGCAAACATTTTTTAGTCCCCTAACAAATAACTGGTCCCTACTGGACCCTGATGCAGATGGGGTCCTCTTGGGTGCTGGGTCTCGATACAACTGTTCCCTGTATATCCCCAGCACTGCACAACTGTCACAGCGTCACCCAGTCTTCAGTTAGGAGGAGGTAATTTCTGGTGGAATAAAACATATTTTCAGAGGCCACGCTATATTAACGGCTATATAACCCTTCTGCAATCTGGATGTGTATGTTTTCCATTAACCATTTGAGTTCCAGAGCAGTGTGCTTTGCATCTGCGTAAAGGTGGAAAAGGGTGACGATACAGTTAGAAAACACAAAACTATGTGTGACCGATCAGAGACTGAGTCTATTAGTCTATGGAACATTCCGGCTAGACGTTCCGGACCTGACAGCTAAACGGATCCCAGGATTCATCAACTCATTTATTTTTTACTGTTTAACCCTTTGAGTCCCAGAGAGGTACACAACACATTGCTTAGCAATGCGTTACGTACCCCTCTGGCGCTCAAAGGTTTAAGTTCAATGGACCGTATTTATAAAAGCAAAGTGGCGTTATTGTGGCGTAAACCAACTGCACTATAGGCGACAAATAAAATTCCTAAATTCATAGGCACTTGAATAGAGCCTTTTAACCCTTTGAATGCTTCCCAATGCATTGGAGACTTCTTAAGCAATCAAGGGGTTAAAAACCCAATTTAACTTAATAGGAATTGTTAGTTGGTTTACTCCAGGGTAACTCCACTTTGCGTTTATAACTACGGCCCAATGTTCTCTTTTTATGAAAGTGGAAATGAAATCCCTAAATCTTTAAAAAATAGAATTAAAATCAGCCAACAGCAGAAGTCTAAATATGACTTTTTGTACTTCTGAATTGTTTTAGAGTTAATTACGGTGTCTCCGGGAAGAGAGGGTAATTCTCCGACTTTGGTGAGTTTTCATTGTAACTCCTCCCACTTCTCATTATTCCACCCTGTTCCGCCTACATCTAGAGTCAAACCCCACCCTTTCTCCTCTTAATCCCACCCTCTGTTAAGCCACACCCATTTTATGCCACAATAAACATCATTTAGATACTCCAAATCTCAGCAGCGAGCAGGGGTGACCGTAGAAATTTTTCTAGGGGGGGGGGGGGGGGAATGCCATAATATGACCCCCAAGCCAGCTCACCCAGCCCCTTTGTTTATATTGAGGGGTAATTGTAGGGGGGGGCAAGTGTCCCTCTTGCCCCCCCCCCGGACGCCCATGGCAGTGAGCCCATGAAGAAAGGTCACAATATGTATTGTTTACCACCTTCTTCTCACAAAGCAGAGACGAGCAATTCTGGAGCAAACCAACTGCACCATAGGGTAGAAATGGAAAATGAACAATGATTTAAATGGCTTTTTTAACCCCTTCAATGCTAGAGAGCTCTCCAACGCATTGCAAAGCAATGCACTGGAGACCTTTCTAGCAATTAAGGAATTAAAAGCCCCATTAATATAAATGTGTATTTGGGGAATTTGCATTTTTCCTCTATGGTGACGATGGTTTGCTCCAGAATTGGTCCTCTTTATCTTACTGAACGCGACCCAGTGATTCTTAAAATATGGCAATACCTCCCAACATTTCAAATTGCCAAAGAGGGACCCTTGTGTTTTAGGGGGTGTTGCTGGGGGGCGGGGCAGTGTCGAGAAATTTTAGGCTATTTGATGACTTATTGCCGGCTCCTTGTATAACCTATAAAATGACTTATATCAAAGTATTGTATGTACACAGACGTCTATAAACACATATACTGACATTTAAACAAACAATAATGTGAGTTTTATTGCTGTAGAGCAGTATGATACATTTATATACATATCACACTATCTGATTTCCTAAAAGAGGGACATCAGGGTGGGAAAGAGGGACAGATGGATTTGGGTCTAAAAGAGGGACACTTGGGAAGATGTAATGCAATGGAAAATGATCACAACTTGTCCTGGAAAAAAAACCTGCTTCTTGTTTACTATGGACATTAACAGTATTCAGATCAATTGGAGTTTCTTAAGAGCCACATTTTATCTTACCACCTCTTGTCTGTAGGTATTGACTGAAATCAAACAGCCAGGAAATGTAACCTTATTCACACACACAGGAGTTAAACCTATTATCTGAGATGTAACAGTGACACCTACAGGTGGATGTCATTTATAGAAATATTTTATTTCTTTAATGTCCCAGAGGGGAATTGTTGAGTGAAAAGTGGTACTGAGAGCATTGCTCTGCAATGATATGGGCACCCTTCTGGCACACAGTTGGTTAATCGCTCATTTAAAAGCAAATGGAATTCCTTTACTGCAGACATAACATCTAATAATAGCCCCCACTTACGTTACTATGGTCCCTATTAATATTCCCTTTGTGTCTTTGTTCAAGGGAGGTTTAAAATGTTGGTTGCCTCAAAATGGTGCATTTAAATTACTGCCATTTAAAGCTTTCCTTATTAAGTTAGGAAAGAGTAGCATAAGTGTTGTCAGGTGTTAGGTTAAATGTTAGTTTAAGTGCCTGGTTATCTTAGATTTGGGTTAGGTTAGGTTAAGTGCTAGGTTATGTGTTAGGCTAGGTGTTAAATTAGGTTATGTTAGGTTAAGTGTTAGGTTAGGTGATAGGTCAGGTATTAAGTTAGGTTAAGTGTTAGGTTAGGTGTTAGGTTAAGTGTTAGATTTGGTGTTACATTTGGTTTTAGGTTAGGTGTTACCTTAGGTGTTAGGTTTGATTAGGTTTGGCTTTAAGTTAGGCATTAGGCTAGTTTAGGTAAAGTGTTACATTAAGTGTTAGATTAAGTGTTAGGTTTTAGCTCATGTGTTAGGTTTGGATACGTTAGCTAAACTGTTAGGTTAGGGGTTAGGTTAGGATAGGTGTTAGTTTAAGCGTTCTGTTAGGTATTTGTTAGGTGTTAGGTTAAGTGATAGATTAGGTGTTAGGTGAGGTTAGATGTTAGGTTAGATGTTAGATAAGGTGTTAGGTTAGGTGTTAAGTTAGGTTTTAGGTTAGATTAGGTGTCAGGTTAGGTGTTAGATTAGATGTTAGGCTAGATGTTAGGTTAGGTGTTAGATTAGGTGTTAGGTTAGATGTTAGATTAGGTGATAGATTAGGTGTTAGATTAGGTTTGATAAGGTGTTAGGCTAGGTGTTAAGTTAGGTTTTAGGTTAGATTAGGTGTCAGACTAGATAATAGGTTAGGTGCTAGGTTGGGTTTGGAGGTTCAATTATTAGGGTTTGTGTTACTTTTTGTGAAATTCTAAACAGCAATATTTTAAACTCGCCATTTTGAAGCAAGCAACATTTTAGACACAATTTTGTGACGCTCACTCACAAATCTGCAACTTTTTCCTGGTAAAATGTTCAAGAGATAAAAACCTCAGTCAGCCCGGAGGTCTAACTAGAGATCTGTAGAGTGACATGACCACTTCAATTTTTCTGCTACTAATACCCCTAGTTATACAACCCTTTGGGTGTGAGACGGGTGCCTTGATTCTCACTGTGTTGTGTATTCCTCTGGCACTCACAAGGTTAAGGATTTCTTAAAAATGATGAGACAAATGCAGAGACAAACCTGCCAACTATCCCAGATTTCCAAGGACAGCCCCTGGTTTTGGCTCCTGGTCCCTGGATTCTGCTGTGCAGTTTATTGTCTGTGGTTTTAAAACAGAATCGGATCCCCGTATTGTATGTGCTTGTCATTAAAAGGTTATTAGGTTATGAGCTTTCCCCACATATTACCATGGTTTATTTATGATCCCATATAGTATCTATATCTGTGGGTGATGTCTAGTCTACAGTGCAAGTACAGGTCTTAGTCTTTTGATTGAGGTTTTCTGCTGACGTTGCTATAGAATACAGTTGG
This sequence comes from Rhinophrynus dorsalis, assembly GCA_037306005.1. Lineage (NCBI taxonomy): Eukaryota > Metazoa > Chordata > Amphibia > Anura > Rhinophrynidae > Rhinophrynus > Rhinophrynus dorsalis. The sequence continues at coordinate 122,761,758 of CM074728.1, read as the reverse complement.
TCAAGCGGAGGCCCTCCAGTTGTCGTGAGTATAACGCCCATCTGGGAATGAAGAACATCGTAGTGCACAACAGCTGGAAGGCCTCATTTTGCCCATCTCTGTCCTACACGGCACTACGGACTCCATAGATGTTCTGTAACATCACTGCAAAGGGGAAAAGGGTCCTACAATTTTATTTATTTTTTGCGATTGTTGGCAAATATTTAATAGCGGATCGATTCTGGCGCAAACCAACGACACTGTAGGACAAATAAACATTTCCTTTAACTACAATGGGTCACTTAACCCCTTGAATGCTAGAGACCTCCAATGCATTGTAAGGTAATACGATGGATAGTTCTAGCATTCAATGGGTTAAAATACCAACTTAATTGAATGGGAATTTTAGACGTTTTTATTTGTTCCCTATGTTGCATCTGGTACGCACCAGCACATCTCCATTTTCCTATTAGTACATACACCCCATTTATATTAAGGAGGTCCCATCTCTATGGGGGGGGGGGAGCCTTCGTTACAGCTGTTGTCTGACTACATCTGTCCTCCACTGCCAGTTCACTATGAAAATATTGCAGTGGAAGTAGTGAGCGTCAAACAGCGACTTTACAATATCACCGGCATCGAAATGGCACCTTAAAAATGGTGAGATTTAAAATGTATCTGCACACTAAACTAAACTAACCTAAACTACACGGTAAAGTTAGTGTGCAGCGTATTGATTTACTATGAAAATGTTACAGTGACGCAGTACAGATTCAAGATGTGAGAGAATCAACAGCTTTCATTTCATCCTAACCTGTCTAACTACCCTAACCGATACTGCCTAACCTAACTACCCTGACAGACCTAACTACCCTAACCTAACAGATACTGCCTAACCTAACTACCCTGACAGACCTAACTACCCTAACCTAACAGATACTGCCTAACCTAACTACCCTGACAGACCTAACTACCCTAGCCTAACAGATACTGCCTAACCTAAATACTCTGACAGACCTAACTACCCTAACCTACCAGATACTGTCTAGCCTAACTACCCTGACAGACCTAACTATCCTAGCCTAACAGTTACTGCCTAACTTAACTACCCTAACCTAACAGATACTGCCTAACCTAACTACCCTAACAGACCTAACTATCCTAGCCTAACAGATACTGCCTAACCTAATGTCTAACCTAACAGATACTATCTTACTGACTACCCTAACCCAACAGATACTGCCGAACTAAACTACTCTAACCTAACCGATCTAACTACCCTAACAGATACTGCCTAAATAAGCTACCCTAACCTAAAACCTACTGCCTAACTTAACTATCCTGACCTAACAGATACTGTCTAACCTCACTACCCTGACAGACCTAACTACCCTAACCTAACAGATACTGTCTTACTAACTACCCTAACAGACCCAACTACCGTAACCTAACCAATACTGTCTAACTACCCTAACCCAACAGATACTGCCTAACTAAACTACCCTAACCTAAAACATAATGCCTAACCTAACTACCCTAACCTTACAGATACATAGGTTTACCCATCATCTTTCAGGACACATTTGATACAGCTCCATTCGTGAGGTGCCATTTTCATGGGTGCAATGTTTTAATGCGCCATTTTGATGCACTAGTTTAGGCAGTGACATTGCAGTAGGATACCTGCTCAGCCAAACATTGAATCCGTTTACAGACTGTAAGAAGCCCATTAGTGATCTGTAACGGTTCTGTATAAAGCTGCTGTGGAACACCAGGGCACAGTGTAGCACTGTGTCAGTCTCATGTAATGGATTATTGCCCTCTGCTGGTATGTCATGGTGTAGCAATGTGTTGGTCTCATGCAACATGCTATTGCCCTCTGCTGGCAAGTAATGGTGTAGCACTGTTTTTGTCCCGTGATGGGTTATTGCCCTCTGGTAGCACCTCATGGTTTATGTAGCACTGTGTAGGGTTATTGCCCTCAGGTGGCATGTCACCTTGTAGCACTGTGTCTGTCTCATGTAACTGTTTATTGCCCTCTGGTGACAGGTTATGGGGCTGCACTGTTGGTCTCATGTAACTGATTATTGCCCTCTGGTGGCACATGATGGTGTAGCACTGACTTCATGTAAATAGTTATTTCCCTCTTATTGGAGAAAAAGAAGAGAAGAAGCGCAACAATCTGAGAGTAATACAACAAGTGGCAGATGACAGGAAATAATAATTTCAACAGACGGTAGGTTATAATTTATCATCATGTACCACTTTTTGTAATAAGATTACTCGCAGATTGTTGCGCTTGTTCTCTTTTTCTTCAGTGTCTGCTTTAAGTGAAAGGCTACCGCGGACTGAGCTTCAACTTGGTTTCCTGTTTATTTCACTATATATTTAGGGTCTCCCCCACAAACAGTTTGTATTGGAGCGCTATATGTGTATTTTTCTTATTGCCCTCTGGTGGCACATGCTGTGTAGCACTGTGTCGGTCTATTGTAACAGGTCATCGCCCTCTGGTGGCACATCCTGGTGTAGCACTGTGTCTGTCTCATGTAACAGGTCATCGCCCTCTGGCGGCACGTCCTGGTGTAGCACTGTGTCAGTCTCATGTAACAGGTTATCGCCCTATGGTGGCACATCCCAGTGTAGCGCTGTGTCAGTCTTGTGTAACAGGTTATCGCCCTCTGGCTGCAGGTCCTGGTGTAGCACTGTGTCTGTCTCATGTAACAGGTTATTGCCCTCTGGTGGCACGTCCCAGTGTAGCACTGTGTCAGTCTCATGTAACAGGTTATCGCCCTCCGGTGGCACATCGCAGTGTAGCACTGTGTCAGTCTCATGTAACAGGTTATCTCCCTCAGGTGGCAAGTCGCAGTGTAGCACTGTATCGGTCTCATGTAACATGTTATCGCCCTCTGGTGGCATGTCCTGGTGTAGCACTGTGTCAGTCTCATGTAACACGATATCGCCCTCTGGTGGCACATCCTGGCATAGCACTGTGTCAGTCTCATGTAACCAGTTATCGCCATACAGTGGCACATCCCGGTGTAGCACTGTGTCAGTCTCATGTAACTGGTTATCGCCTTTTGGTGGCACGTCCTGGTTTAGCACTGTGTCTGTCTCATGTAACAGGTTATCACCCTCTGGTGGCACATCCCAGTGTAGAACCGCGTCGGTCTCATGTAACAGGTTATCGCCCTCCGGTGGCACGTCACAGTGTAGCACTGTGTCGGTCTCAAGTAACAGGTTATTGCCTGCTGGTGGCACGTCACAGTATATTACTGTGTTAGTCTCATGAAACAGGTTCTATTGCCCTCTGGTGCCACATGCTGAAGCATGGCCTTGGCGTCATGTAACAGGTTCTATTGCCCTCTGGTGGCACATCATGGTCTCACACTGTTTGTTTCATAACAGGTTATTTGCCCTCTGGTGGTAGGTCGTGGTATAGCATTGTGTCAGTCTCACATACTGCCTGATAATATACAAAGGTACTAGATCATTAAACAGACTTCAGATTTGGGACACACCCCAAAAAAAAAAAAAAAAAGTAGTCCAGGCTCAGAGACGATCAATATTTGCACCTTCCTAAGTGTCCAAATAATAACTACTAATTAAGTTATGGTCCCTAGAAATGTTTTCCTTATGCCTGTCCACCTACGATCACTCCTAAAGGTCAGGTCCGTGGAGGTAGACATGATTGTGAGGTCATGCCAGAAACTTTTTGGCCACTGTACAGGGTAACCTTAACCCTTTAAGGCAGGGAGAGCTGAAACTGGCACAGTCCTTTGCTACTAGCCAGACCTGGAAAGTTACTCGCCCCTGCAATACATAACATACCCACCAGGGCTGAATTTCTACTCGCCATTGGCTAGTGGCGAGTGGAAATTTTGAGCCCTGATACACACACTAGTGTATAAGCCTGTGTACATGGGCCAAGGTCTGGGTAATGTTAACCCTTTGAGTGCCAGAGGGGTACGCAATGCATTGTGTTGCAACCCCTCTGGTACTCACAGGGTTAAGCGGCTGCTACCTCACTGCTCCATGTGATGTAGTCTTGCGTCATTTCACTCATGCGATGCAATCATGCGCGGTAGAGACTGCCCGAAGTGTAAAAGCCTGTGTACACGAGCCAAGGTCCGGTGAGGTAGAGAGGTCAGTCCTGCTCTGCGTACTGCCGCCACCTCACTGGCAGTGCACCCGATACAGTCATGCACTGTATAGACTACCCCAATGCACAGAATGGCACAGAACTCCCAGCATTCCGTGCATTAGGGCAGTCTCTACTGTACATGACCAATCAGACAAACATTCTGGCCTTTTATATTATAGGAATATATTTTAGGTAGATAAAATTACCAAATAGGTCGGTACACAGTGGCAACAAAAAACACAAGACCCAATTTGTTTGAGGCTTGCTGAGGAGGCCTTCATCCTGCAGTGGACTGACAACAGCTGGTGGGGATATATACATATACACATTACAGTATATACATATACAATTTTTCTGTTTAAAATTTATTTTTGCTCTTTTGGAGAACATTTTTCTTCATGTCTTTCTACTTTCATAAGCAAAACGACCTGTGTATTCCACTGGAAAAGACTAAAAGGATAATATTCACCATCTCTTGGCAAGTTTAGAAGAAAAACCCAATGGATTATTTTTTTCTATGACTTCTTACAAGCAAGCTCGGGTTTTATAAGTCATATTATTGACCCATTTTAAGCATTTGATGAAGACAGGGAGAAGTAAAATTGATTTTTCAAACCTTAACCTCTGGCTGACGACTTTAGGTTTTTTCTCACAAGCGCTCAGATGTGGTCTCTGCAGTATGCAAATGCCTTTATGTTGAACATGTCTGAATGAACAAAAAGATTCCTTTCTAAAGTTCCCTCAATGTTCTCGATTCCCAGCGCAGTGGCAGATGTGCTATGCTTAATGGCGCATATACAAGACTCATTCCCTAATCCCTAAATGAACTTCTCTCTAAATATATACAAGATAAGCTTTATAGACTCCATTTCACCACCAGACTATTAAGTCTACCAGAAATGAATAGTTAAAAAAAGTCATTGTTAAGCACCTGTTCTCAGTATGCAAAGTGGAGAAAATAAAAATAACCAAGACCTCGATTCCTACATCTCCATTTACTAAAAGCTGGGAACATGAAACGGGGTGAGACTGAGCATCAGGGTCTTACATTCACAATAAAAATGGACCAAACCAATGTACCACCAGAGGACAAATACATATGTAAAACACATAGGGCATAAAATGACACTACAAACCGGTATTGTGGAGCAGGCCATAGCTTTAATGTTATTATTACACACATAGGGTTGCCACCTTTTCTTCCAAAAAATACCGGCCATGGCATTCCATCCATAGACTTAACATTGGACAGAAGCCAATTTTTTACCGGCCTGCCGGTAAAATACCGGCTGGGTGGTAACCCTATACACACATGTAACTTCTTAACTCAGACACTTCTTGTCAAATACAACTTATCCATAATCTAAGTATCCCAGCACCAAATAAACCAGGCTCTTTCTTTAAAAATAAAAAAAAACTTTATTGAAAACGTAAACGATACACAACCATAAAAACATTCATAGTAATAAAAATACAATAGTGTTCTACAGATTTACTTCTCAACAGCAGTGCAGCAGACATTTGAGATTGATAGTAACCTACCTCGTGTTTAACCGACTATTTTTAGAACATTCCTAAAACTAATTTAACAAATTACTCCAACTGGGCCAGATCAAGCCAGCGCCAAAGGGTAAGGTCACCACCCACAATCTAAGTTTGGAGGAATATCCATAGGGTTTCTCTTCCTAAGGAACCATCATCAATTTTCTGTTACCACTTAAACATAACCCATCAAAAAAGGCAAGAACCCATTACTGGACCCCATGACAGTATTAAAGGGATAGTAAGACTTCATTTTAGCATTATTTAATATTGTAGCCATTAAAAAATAGTAACGATATAAATCTTCTCTCAAACCTTTATGGTTTGAGAGATATTCGCAAGTAAAGTTTTCCCCTAACTGACGTCAGTGCTCTAGCTGACAGATTTGGAATCCGGTCCACAGATCGGTCAGTGGCTCTTCAGCAGAGCAGAAATCACAATCTTTAAAAAGAACTTCTTCATTGGAACGGTCTACAAAGTGTGCTTGCAAACCAGGCACACTTTTTGTAGACCGTTCCAATGAAGTAGTTTGCAAGCACACTTTGTAGACCGTTCCAATGAAGAAGTTCTTTTTAAAGATCGTGATCTCTGCTCTGCTGAAAAGCCGCCGACCGATCTGCAGACCGGATTCCAAATCTGTCAGCTAGAGCGCCGACGTCAGTGAGGGGAAAACTTTACTTGCGAATATCTCTCAAACCATAAAGGTTTGCGATAAGACATATCGTTCTTAAATATTTTGTTTAATAGCTACGATGTGAAATAAAGCTAAAATCAAGAGTTACTAACCCTTTAAACCCTTTGAGTGCCAGAGGGGTATGCGGACCAGTCATCTTTTCACTTTCCCCATAATCCTTTTCTATTGCACAATTATAGTGTAACCAATCATATGTTGCTCACCAAACCTTACTCCCAGCTTCTAATCCTACTTTTGCTCCGCTCAGTGTTGCAGAGGAGAGCACTGCCATCTTGATTACATCATAATGATTGGCAATGTTGTCCCGCTGCAGATCTGCCAATCGTCTTTCTTTCGCCTGCCCCTTGTAAAATGCAACCACTTTGTTTGCAGTCATACAACAGAGCTTCAGAAAGGCTCATGTCTGGCCATTAGGGTGACCACAGGTCCTGGAATGCCCGGGACTCCCTTACTGGGGGTCTGTGTCCCACGTCCCAAGATCACCCCCCAACGGGACAACAAAGAGTCTGGAATTGAGCAACATGCACCAGTCCAGCCAGCCAATGAAATGTATTTGCTATTTGGTCCTCATTGGCTGGCTGAGCCAGCCAATGAAGACCATATAGCAAATCTATTTCATTGGCTGGCTGGACTGGTGCGTGCGAGACAGCTGGGGTGGAGAAGGTATGCTGGTGCTGCAAGTGAGACCCACGGCTGAGGCTCCCGCCAGCGCTGACCATCTTTCTGAGGCCGAGTTCCCAGTGGGAAGCCTTAGAAAGATGGTCAGCGCCGGCGGGAGCCTCAGCCATGGGACTAGGATGACATGTCCCAGAATGGCAGAACGGAAATGTGGTCACCCTACTGGCCCACATCTTGTCCTGCATTGAATCCGTTGTAGTGACACATTCAGTGTAGGACGTGTGGTATGAATGCTGCTTGGTAAACAACCAGATTCCTTACGGCTCCCTGCTCAAACATTGGTGCAGGGAGCACACAGTGGATGGCAATGTCAGCAAGGGAGGGGCATTGGGCTGGACTAATTAGCCTACGGTAGAGCTCATTAGCTTGTGGGACTGCAGGCTACATCAGCAACTGCATCACCAGGTAGAGTTTTCAAGGGTGATTATCTGGAGAAGTGAAGATGTAAATTAAAAACTTAACATAGAATATTTTGTATTTTCTATTGATTGGGACAGGTCATGTGAGGGTGACAGGTCCACTATAACAGACACGATCACCTAAAAACAATATTTGCTATTTTGAAAGTTCAAACTCCCCTATAGGCTATATTATCTAAATTTAATTTAAAAAATATTTTGATTTATAGATTATGCCAATTAAGGCAAGTCATGCAGACCGTTCCGGTCTAAGCCCTACAATACCTCCTCTACTCAAATTAACCCTTTCAGTGCAAGCGTGCCGGACAATGCATTCGGTTATGTGAGGGAGGTAATGTGGGGTTAGAAGCGCCAGCAAGGCCTAAATTGGCAAAATCTACACTTCAAGATAAAAACTAGCTTTCTAAATAAAAAATGGCTACCAGAAGTGCTTTTGAATCTCTTTCCAATTAACCGTAGTTATTTTAGGCGACAGAATGGCTTTAAACCAGGTGAACGCTAAGAGGTTTTCATCACGTTGCGTTGGAGAAGTCAAGCATTAAAGGGGTTAAAAAAAAATCCCATTTAAAGGGATAGTAATGTTTCACAAAAACGGCAGCTCCAATTAATCTTCATAGTATTTGGGCCATGGAAAGTGTTATATCAATTCTGTCAGAGTTGTAGTTCAAGAGTAATTGAATGATAAAGTATCCCCCTTCCGCCCCTTTTACTGATGTAACACTGCTTACCTCAGAGCAGGAAGACTGTCCAGATGGATCACAGAGAGGAACAATCTTCAGTGATCATAAGGAAAAACCTGTCAAGGGGGGCAGGGTTTTCCTTATGATCACAGTAACAAGATTGTCCCTTGCTGTGATCTGTCCGGTCAAGTGACCAGATTCCACATCTGAGGTGAGCAGTGTTACATCAGTAAAAGGGGAGGGAGGTGGATACTTTATCATTCACAATTACTCTTGAACTACAACTGACAGTATTGCTTTAACACTCTCCATGGCCCAAATACTATGATGGTTAATTGGAGCTACCGTTTTTTGTGAAACATTACTATCCCTTTTAATAAATTGGCATGGCTATTGCTAAGTGAAGCTGCATATGCTGGTTACATTGTGTTGTCTAGTGCTTCATGTAATACACCATCATCGATACACAACCTTGCGTCTAACTCAGAGACAAGAATCCAATACATTGAATACCACTCTGGCACATATAGGGTTAATGTTCAAAGCATAAACATGTAATACACATTTTATTTCATAAATATCCCCATGAAAGGGAAAATACCCTGAAACATTTGCTTAATTGCTTGCGCGTTTTACCAAGCAATGTATTGGATGGAGATATGGAACATCCAGTGTACAAGAGAAGAGATAGTACAGATACCTGCATCTACGTGAACTCCACGTGTGGGATCATTTGGAGAGGGTAATGTATCATATAAATCAGGGCTAGTTATATACTAGACTGCAGGGAGCAGGTTCCTCTCCTGAGGAAGGTTCCACTGCAACCTAAACGCTACATCAATAAATTATTCACTTCTGAGCTAGGCCTTTTCCCTGCTGTACAGACAGAAATATAGTTATCATAAAGCCGCACTTTCTACTTACCAATTAATAGGAATATGTATAAAAAGAGCAAACTTATTAAACCGAGTACAATTGCCCCAAATGTCCACTGCTGTAAATAGGACTTTTAATCCCTTAGAGTGTAAAAAGGTCTCCAACTCATTGCTTTACAGTATATTACAGACCTGTAATCAGGGTTAAACAGTCCATTTAAACAGTTAGTAATGCGTCATGGAGTGGTAAAGCTACTGTGTGTCCGTATACTGTATACTAACTGCTCCCAGTCAGTGGTAATGCTGAAATTGCTATATTATACGAGAAATCGTATTAGAAATTGTCCCCCACCTGCCCCTTTTCAGTTGTATAACTCACCTCCTCTCAGATCTGAAATCTGGTCATTTGCTCTGCAATGCGTTGCGTACCCCTCTGGCACTCAAAGGGTTAAAATTATTTACCATTATCAGTGAATTGAAGTGAATTAAAGTTGGATTGAAAATCGATATGTCGAAAAAGCAGCTAAATTGTGTAAGAGTCAGAGTTTTTTCCCACCATATCCAATTTAAATCAACTAATACATTTCAGTTCACTAATTGTGCATATGTGAACTTTAAGTACATTAAAACTATATACAGTTTCTTAAAGGGGCAGTTTTAAAAGCATAGTGTGTGGCTATGTTCTTCTAAGCTTGCCTGCCTGTGTGTCCCTTTAATGATTTACACAGATATAATGTGGTTTGTAGTGTGGGTGGATTAGACCTATAAAGAGACTGTGCACTGATCAGTTCTTTTGGGTTCCTACTCACCTATTACAAATCTTTCCTGTTTGAAAGCAAGCCAGCCTCATCAAAAAATAACAGATTAGAGAGATGTGTTGGGTGATTTTAACTAGGTTTATAATTGGTTTTAACTATCCATCTTGCAACAGGTTTCCACAAAAGAGCTTTTTCAAGAGTAATTTTTACGTAATGATATTTATATGTGTTTGGTAGGACTTGCTTGAAACAAGGTACCTTGTCATGGTGAGCAAGCTTACACACATTTTGGCCAAACGATGCTACAAAATGCTCATTGTTTGAGCTAAATTATCACACGTAGGTATAATATCTCTCTCTCTTGCTTTTGTTGTAGGCTTTTATCTCGTTTGGGGATTTGGAGGGCCCCTCTTTGACACTTTCCATATTTAATTCACATGATATATATTATTTAATGGTGTGTTTAGCATGGTGAGTTTTATTTGTTTTGAATGGGGAAATATGCTTGTTCAAAGTAATAGTGCTTTCATTATCTGGCAATTTTGAGCCCTATGACCAAAGATAACAGAATTTTTGTGGCAAATACTACACAGAAAAATATATCCATTAATAAATTACCTATCACACTACATGTGGAATTTAATGGTTTAAGATTTCATAGTAAACATGTCTTAGGATACTGGTAGCGTGAAGGTGCTAAAGTCACTTTAGTGTTCAAGACCACTTAGTTTGCTTCAATAGTTGTGTTATAATGAATGACTGACACCAAAGTGGCCTTGACCACTTACTAACCTCCCGTGTCATCCACAGCTAGCACTGTACAACGCTTTACCTGCTTAGATTAGGAATACAAATTACCCCCTCCTGATACTGAAACATTATGCACTTGACACAAAGCTGAATTGTGCAGTGCCGTTTAGGAATAAAATGCAAAACTGTTTAATTAAAGTGTTTGTATAAATAAAATACATACATCAAGAACTATTTCAGCATCCGGCCTAGACTCAACCTTCCAAGTTAGGTGGCATCCATAGACAGTGTTGTGAAACAGCAGGTTCTGCTGAAAATCGCCAAAATGTTCTGTAAACAGCCCTGAAAGAACATATGAAGCATTCACTGGGTTAAAGGAACACTAACGGCCCCTATAAATGCAGCCCTTACACCTCGGTTCAAGAGAACACCTCGAATCAGTCCTAGATGTCATCTCCTAAGAAGTGGACACAGCCTTCTGTCCAGATGCCAAAGTCCACCCACCAGAACAGCCAGAGTGATGAGCTCACAGATAAGGTCAGTACCGCAGTGGGCAGAATTTGGGGTCCAGGAGACTTGCCAGGGAGATTTAAAACCATTTCTATGGACACTGCCTCTAGAACCAACTGAAAATCCCTCTTGCACAAGTGTTATCTGACCACAGTAAGAAACAGTGTGTGTGTGTGTGTGTGTGTGTGTGTGTGTGTGTGTGTGTGTGTGTGTGTGTGTGTGTGTGTGTGTGTGTGTGTGTGTGTGTGTGTGTGTGTGTGTGTGTGTGTGTGTGTGTGTGTGTTATTACAAGGCAGTTGTGTGCCATTAATACTCAAATAATGGATATATTAACCTTTTGTGCAGTATGTTGTCAAATGCATGCCAAAGCAACTCACTGGATACCCCTCCTGCACTCAAATGGGTTAATCTCCAAGTCATTAAATTCAGCTTTAAGAAATTGTCTCTGAAGTTCCATATGTGAATGTGCAATATACATACAGATCCAGACAGCACGTGGCCAGAATCAGTTGGAGAGGAGCGATAAAGCAATAGTGACATATGGAGTAAAGCGAGAGGATGCTGCGTGAATGTTGCCATTCCTTCATTGTGGCTGAATAAAATTATCAGCCAGACCTGTGGCTGGAACACTCAACGCCTCCGTCCATCTGGGAATCTCTCTCTTATTCCAACCCTGTCATCCCAAGACTTTTTTTTTTTTTTTTTTAAATGGACTAATGGAACACCTCAGTGTCTATTGAAATGCACAGAATGTTCCTATACACCCTCCTAAAACGTCCACAGACAATCAGAAGGCAAGCGTTGGCACCCCAGGAGGAAAGCGCACAGTGTGCTTTGGGAGTAGGTTGTGCAGCTCAGGTTGTCCGGAATGTACAGAAGAGGGCTGGAAAATGATTATTCATTAATCCAGAAGCCCTGTATTAATAGAGATGCTGAAAGCTTGTCGTTCCTCATGCTTCTTATAACAGTCTTGGCACAGTGTCCAGTCGCTGTCGGCTCACTGCAGGAGGCAGCGTTCTTGGCTGTGAAAATAGGGCATGCCCTCTGTCACTCATGGAGAGCAGCCCTCTCCAACTGTCTCTTTTCAACAACTTTATCATCAATCTCATTATTAACAGCTTCACTGCAGACAGAAAATGCAAACAAGGACCACGGCTCATGCCAAATTTCTAGAAAGCACAAGGCACCATACAATGGTAAAGTTTGTAGTTCAGCCTTGTGCCAGGAAACACACGATTCTGTAGAAAATGAGGAAAGTTGCTCCCTCCTTTATTTCAGCAGTTCTATTAGAATATTCATTTTTTGTTGCCTGGAGCCTTAATTTAGAAATTATCCAGAGCTCCAGTTGATTGAGAAAAAAAAAAAATATATAAAAAAATTATTAAAAAAAAAAATATAAAATAAAAAACTCAATTTTAAACCTTATTCTCAAAGAAAGTTCTAAAATTTTCCCCCTAATCTATTCTGCTGCCAAAACTCATTTTGGGAAATCATATTAGTCAAGGATACCTGATCTAATATACCATTCCACTTTAATAATTCAAGATCTTTATGCGCAAAAAAAGTATTTTATATGTCTTAAATGCCTTAGGACTGTACATTATTGCCAGGGAGACCCACATGCAATATTGAGATAATTGGCTCCAACGAACTTGAACAAATCTGTGCAGTGGAAACAAACAATTGTTTCAAGGAAATTCTTGAATATTCCACTCAATTTTCTAGAGTTCGTTTTCTTATTGCAGTAATGGAACCCTCGTTTCAAATTATATCTGACCAACTCAAAATAAAGATTTATAAAAAGTCATCTTAAATCCATCTGCAGGTTGGGCTTTAAAATGTCGCTAATGCATTGAAAGTCAGGTGAAGTTTATAAATGAACCATTGCAGCTTTTTAAATACGAAATATAATTGCTATTTTTCAATACATTTCCACCATTTTTTTTCCCAAAGAAATTATACCAGCTGTTAAAATTATGTTGCAGTTTGCAACATCTTTATAAATTTGCTGCACTTCTTTTGCCTGCTCAAACATCAGTTATACAAAAACCTTTAGAACTTCTAAAACTAAACATTTTTGAAAGGCCAAACTAAGTTTTAGCAGAGAATACAGACATTATTCCTCCTGACTCCAGTTCTATAAATTTCCCCTAAAAGTTACTTGGCCACCTTCTATGTTAGAACATTCTATAACTTATTGCATCACAATGCATTGGAGAAATCTCTAGCATACAAGATAAAACATATGTAGGTGTACCAGAAACCTTAAAGTGTTAGTAATGTCTAAAAAAAAAAAAAAAAAAGTTTTTTTGCATTTAGAAGAGCTTAAAAAGCTGATCTAAATGCAAAAAAGTATCTCTCAAACCGCTATGGTTTAAGAAATACGGGCGTTTAAAGTTTGCTGTTTCCTACTGACAGCTGTAAAGCTGTCAGCAGGAGATTCGTGTTGGTCATGGCACACGTTTTAGACCATTCCAATGAAGGGATTAGGCACACGTTTTAGACCATTCCAGTGAAGGGATTCCGTGTAAGTAACGAGATCTCGGCACTTCTCAAGCGCCACCGTGTCGACCGACACAAATCTCCTGCTGACAGCTTTACAGCTGTCAGTAGGAAACAGCAAACTTTAAACGCCCGTATCTCTTAAACCATAGTAGTTTTAAGAGATACATTTTTTGCATTTAGATCACCTTTTTAAGCTCTTCTAAATGCAAAAAACTTTAGACATTACTAACACTTTAATGAAAACACATACTGACCTTAGCCAGTTAAAGGGATAGTAATACTTCATTTTATCTTTATTTTATTTTGTAGGTATGAAAAAAAACATAAAGAACGATATAAGTCTTATCTCTCAAACCTTTATGGTTTGAGAGATATTCACAAGTAAAGTTTCCCCTCCCGCCCCTTTTACCTAGTGTAAGCCATCTCTTCTCAGATGTGGAATCCAGTCCATAGACCAGACATATAACAGAAGGGGACAATCTTCTTACTATGAGAACAATGAAAGCCCTGCCCCCCTTGACAGGTTTTTCAGGTTTTTCCCTTAATTGAAGATTGTCCCTCTCTGCAGTCTACCTGGACACCTCCCTTCTGATCTGGCTGAGCAGTGTTACATCAGTAAAAGGGGCGGGAGGGGGATACTTTATCATTCAATTACTCCTGAATTACAACTCTGACAGAATTGAAATAACACTCTCCATAGTCCAAATACTATGATGATTAATTAGAGCTGCTTTTATTATGAAACATTACTATCCCTTTAAGAAAATCCTAATGGCCACAGAGTCAATTCTTTGTGCGTCATATTATAATCCATTACACAATTATTCTTTTTGTGCAGATATGACTAAGAAAACACAAAGTGATAAATATGAAAAAAAGAAAAAAAAAAACAAAAAAAAAAAAACACACAATTTAGGTAGTATGTGCCTGAATGAAACAATAGTGCGAGTTAAATTTTTTTTACATTAAGTGAAAAAGTGAATTTTACTCACCAATATTTCCTTTTCTTCTGTGTTCTTCCACAGCTATGCGTTATGAGCATGGCCTCCACCCATCTGACAGGGTAGGACCATTCACTTCTTATTTAAGGAAGCCCTTTCACCAGAACTAGTAGTCTTCTCTATTGTCCAAGCTTAAAAATATTAATAGCGACAGGTTATGGGTAGGGTGAGCCATGGAAGGACACAAAAGGTTGGGGCAAATTTGAATTGCTACTATAGAGCCATCCCAAGCAAAGAGCCAATAGACCTACTTATAGTATACCAATGTGTTTACAGGAGGAGGAAATCGAAAAATACTTCTACCCAATTGTGGAATTACCGCCTGCAACGCCTTGTGAACAAATCTTGATTCTGCCAAAGCAGAGACATCTGGTCTAGAAGGCTTAATGAACATATAAGCAGATGTCCACGTTGCTGCTTTACACAAGTCTTCCAGGGTTGCCTTGGCTTTGTAAGGCCAAGATGTTGACATTGCCCTACTAGAATGGGCTTTAAATTGAATTGGTGGATCGGTTTTCACCTGCTGATGTGTCCTTAAGCTTTTCCAAGAAAACGTACAGACTCAGACTGTCCAGATAGATCGAAAGACACCTGACTACATCCAAAGTACATAGCCTCTCTTTTTAGGTTCCTTGGATTAGAACAAAGGGCAAATTTCTTGATTCGGGTGAAATTCTGATATCACTTTTTCCTCTACAGGAAGGTTTCAAGCAAAGTACAACTTTATCCTTAGGAAAAAACTGCTGAAAACAGAAGGACCAATTCATTGACTTTGCCAGTGTGATTGCTGTTAAGTTTTCAGTGTCAAATTTCTGATAGAAATTTGATCCATTGGTTCAAACTGACTGGAATCAGTCAACTATTTAAAATTAGATTTAGATCCCAAGGTGGAACTAGATTTGATTGTAGGCCTGGATTTTTCCATTGCTCTGATGAAGTGTTTGACTATCTTCTTCCACAAAGTCTCTCAAAATATTGCAGATAAGGCTGAGATTTCAACTTTAAAGCAGAACTTTCATATGATTAAGATGGCTCCGCAAAGCATAGTTACATTACCGATATAGACTTTATAGATAGATTTAGGTTTCAAAATAAAACAAATCACCTTTTAACTAGGCAGGCACAGGGGAACAGAGCAGACATCTTGCAGACCCGGGATTCTCTGTGTCTGCGATGTCCGTCCCCTTCAACTCCAGGATTGGTGGTTGACTGCCACGGAACCATATGGTACAGGAAGGGACTGACAGCGCAGGCACAGAGAGCTGTTCCTGTAAAAATCCCTGTCAGTGCCTGCCTGGTTAAAATGTGATTTTTTTCGTTAATTAAGCAATTAGTTTTATTTTGAAGCATAAAATCTGTCTCTCTCGCTAATGTAACTATGCTTTGCAGAGCTATTTTAAGCATGTGAAGGTCCCACTTTAAGGGATGCTTGGATACGGGTTTTCTAGAACCATCTTCATAACTCAGATAGCTCCTCAGTGGCCATCTGGGAGTTATCACCTGCACTCTGTCCATTCTTACTTTCCTCAACACTTGCCTTATTAGGGCAATAGGAGGGAAGACATGCTAGACAGAACTTCCAGGAATGCTTCAGGGCATCCTGACCCAATGATACAGAATCTTTCCACCAGGAGAAGTACTGAGTCCTGTGTGTTGGAGGTTGCCATCAGATCAACATCTGGAATGTGCAAACGGTCTTCTCTTTTGAGAGACTTCCTGATTTAAAGTCCATTCCCCTGGATCTAGCATTCTGCTTTTCAGTTTAATTCCTGATCTATGTAATGCCGATAGGTCTATCAGATTCTTTTGTGCCCATCAAAACAGTTGTGACTATGTTCAATGTTTCACTCTTTGTGCCACCTTAATACTTTATACGACTGTCGTTGAATTGTATGATCGTATGTGGACAGCTTATCCTTTCAGCATCTGTTGAAGACGCAGTAGACGTGTTACAGCTCTTATTTCCAAGATATTTATGTGTAGCTTCTTTTCTGAGCTGGACCATGTTCTCGGTGTTCTGGATTGCAAGATACCTCACATCTTATATCTTCCAACCATGTTCTAAGAGGGACATTTCTTTTTCAAGTTTTTCTGTGTGTTAGTCCCGTTTGCACCAACATATTTGTATCCTCTAATGGATTTTGAAGATTCCCTGTTCCATAATGTCAGGAAATTTTGAAGCTGCATCAAGTGGAACCTTGCCCACTGGACAACCTGAACAGCCAACTAACCAACCTATATTTCAAGTGATTTAATACAAAAACTGTACATTCTGGATTGGCCCTCCGATTGAGACACTATCAAAAGGTCATCCATATATGGAAGGTTATTCCTCTTTCCCTGAAGCGTTCAGTTGCTGCCGAGAACATCTTTGTATGACTCTTTGAACAGCTGTCAAGCCGAACAGAAGAGCCATGAACTGAAAATGATCCTTTATGGCAAATCTTTGGAGACTACCATCGCAGATTCCTAAGGTATGCAGGCTTTTTCTGGGAACATTCTGAATTCCAGCGGATACCCCATCCCCAGAATCTCCTGGACCCATTTGATAGAATGAGATTTGTTGGCCAGAAACTAAAAGAATCCCAGTTGATTCCCCAAACACACACACACACACACATACACACACACACTGGGATTAGAGACAGAGCCCGCTCACTCTTCATTGAAATTCTTAAACTGAAAATTCTTGGAGGGATCTTTAAAATCCTCCTCTGACCGACTGAGAACTTCTGATCATACCCGTTGATCTCTTTCGGGATCACAGGAATTTTGTCTCCTATTCCTGAAACCAAATGATCTCCCAGGAAAGATAATGGTCTTCTGTCTTGCCGTAGGAAGGTATTTTCACCCAGTCATTGTGATATCTTCCAAATTCTCACCGAATAGCATTTAGCCAGAAAAGGGTAGTGCTATCAGCCCCAATATTTTAGCCTTCGTGCTCAACTTTGTGACAGACAATGATGAATATCTTGCTAGGAGCCCAATATCTAGAAGCATCACAGGAAAAATAAAACAACTTTCATTAATAGTTGCAGTTTCTTTGATCCATTTTGAGAAATGCTGAAGACTTAATTTTTTCTTCCAATTCATTGACCCAGATTCCGATGGTTCTGGTGATACAGGCTAAGGCAGTAGCCGACCTTTAGTCTTGACCTAGAAGAGAATACTGTTTTTTTAAGAGCCATGTCCATCTTCTTTACCATAGCATCCTTAAGGGAAGACCCATCTTCCATGTGTAGAGTTGTTTTTTTAGCCAAACGTGCAACACCTGCATTAATTTTTGGAGGGGAGTACCAGGATTTCACTTCATCCTCGTTGAAAATGTACCTGTTCTCGTCAACTTTTCCCCCAGATTTAACTAAATTAGAGACTGAGTGGTAAATAGGAAAAAACAAAACAAAACAAAACAAAAAAAAAAAAAAAAAAAAGGTGATGCCTTATGATTTCCCATAAAGGCTGCATCAAGCATACGCAGTTCTTGCAGTGTGTCAGATAGACCAGAGGTTTTCCTTATTTTTAATGATATGCTCTTGCCATTCCAAATGTACAGACCCAAATTCTTCAGCGTGCTCTCCTTCAGATACAAGATCCTGCAAACTTGTCTAAATCTTCTAACCTTGCAGAGGTACCCTCTTCAGCATTGTCAAGAGGAGGACACCTGTTTGGAACTGAAGATTCCTGCATGACTGAAAAAGTATCCTGCATGGATGATTTCATCAGGTATTGTGTGGTGATATCCTGATCTTGTGTGGGGATATACTGCTGTGCAGAGATTTAAAGACATTCTGCACAGCATTTAGCATTCGCTGAGGAATATTTTTGTCACAAGATTTGGTTTTAGGCAAGGATTTTCATTACGAGAAGGTTTGCTCGGAAGCGGTGAACATACTTGAAATAGGTTAAAATACAACTTTTAATCTAAACTAGCAAAATAACAGAATGCAAACACAAAGAGAAGGGAAAATAAAAACCCATATACAGGATGGAACAGCAACCACCATCTTAATTTCCTTCCTAACAACAGTTGGCGAGCATGAAGAGAGACGTGTCCAAATTCATGCCCATGCCAAAACATCTATTGATCTAGTGGAAGTAACACACAAAACAAAAACACACAAAAACATTGAAGTCATTTCCAATTAAGCCCTGTGAGTAAAAAAATTCCATCCTGACTCCAAACAGGAGTCATAGTTCTGTAGAACATACTATCAGCATTGAAGCCAACTGTCAAAATTCTCAATATAGTTTTGGGATAGATTGGTATCCATTACTTTTTTTGAAGGCAGTAACAGTATCTGCAACCACATCCCGAGGCAAAGAATTCTATAGTTTTACCACACTTACTGTAAAATATACCTGCATTTTTTAGTCAAAAGCGCCTTTCCTCTGGTCTTAATGGATAACCTCTTTATTAGCGCCGCTCTTTGTGTAAATAATTAATTGGTCAAGTTCTTTGTATAAACCTTGAATATATTTGTAAATGGTAGTCATATCGCTACTTGGATGTCTCTTCTCTAATGTAAAACCCCAGTTTGGCTAGTCTTTATAATAACTTATTTATAACTCAGATTCATCTATCAGTGTTTTGTTTTTTTTTTTTGTTTTGCACGTCTGCACTTTCCAGTTCAATAACGTCTAAGAACTGGTGCCCAAAACTGCACTCCATATTCTAGATAAGGCCTCACCAATGATTTATAGAGGTAGAATATTAGCGCCCCATGCATCTACGCATCTTTATAGTAGGCTAGTACCCTATTTGTGCTTGCAGTAGCTGCCGTTTAGTCTCAGTACTCTAAAATGCTGAGGATTCCCCAAGTTGCTTTCCATGTAGAGTATATGCTCTACTGAGCAGCTAGTCACCAGATGGGGAATTATACAGGTCAACATTTTTTGAAGGGTGATAGTTCCGCTTTAAGTGACATCTGCCACTTTTCTGCCCACTCAGTTTATCTAAATCCTTCTGCAGACCAAAAAAAAATAAAAAAAAATTATAAAAAATCCAGCCCTGTATGTATTTCGTTGCACAGCTGTGTCATCAGCAACAAATGATCCATTACTTTCAATTCCCACTTCTAGATCATTAAATTAAAAGCATTGGGCCCAGAACTGAACCCTGTGACATCCCACTTACAAATTTAGATCAACTTAAAAAAGGTTCCATTTACAACCAGTTCTCAATCCATGCACATATAACGCCACCCAAAGCCTTTTAATTTATGCAGTAACCTGTTGTGAGGCACTGTATCAAAGGCTTTTGCAAAATCTAAGTATACTATATAAACAGCAGTTTCCTTGTCCAAATTACTACTTATCCTTTCGTAAAATGCAAGTAAATTAGTCTGACATGATTTATTCTTCATAAATACATGCAGACTCCTACTGATATTGTTTGTTGTCACATAATTCTGACTGTATTAGTAACCCTTCCGATATCTTACCCATTATGGAAGTCAAGCTCACAGGTCTATAATATCCTGGTTTAGATCTTGCCCCATTTTTGAAAAATGGAACTGTATCAGCTTTTCCCCAATCACAGGGCACTGTGCCAGATGAAAGTGAATCAAATATTAAAGGGATAGTAATACTTGAAAATAACTTTTTTTTTTTTTTTTAATGGCTACAATATAAAACTAAAAATGATATAAGTCTTATCTTCCAAACCTTTATGGTTTGGGAGATATTCACAAGTAAAATAAAGTTCCCTTTTCCTGGCTGTTTCAGTCAAGTCTGCCATCTAGTGGACAGATTTGGAATCCGGTCCACAGATCAGCCGGCAGCTCTTCAGCAGTGCCGAGTTCACGATCTTTAAAAAAAAATTTAAACTACTTAATTGGAACGGTGTACAAACTGTGCCTGGCTTGCAATCACACTTTGTAGACCATTTCCAATGAAGAAATTCTTTTTAAAGATCGTGATCTCGGCACTTCTGGAGAGCCGCAGCCGGTTCCGGATTCCAAATCTGAGAGCTAGAATGGTGACGTCACTCAGGGGGAACTTTGCTTGTGAATATCTCCCAAACCATATTATATAATTATTTATATATATATATATATATATATATATATATATATATATATATATATATATATATATATATAAATAAATTTTTTTATTTTTTTTTTTTAAGGGCTACAATATAAAATAATTTTATTTTCAAGTATTACTATCCCTTTAAATATTTTCTTGGTATTACTGACCTATGTTCCTTAAGTACAATTGGGTGTATACCATCAGGTCCAGGTGCTTTATTCACCATAACCTTATCCAGTCTCTTTTGGACTGTCCTCAGCAAGCCATGTAAACAATGGGGGAAATCCTGTGGTTTGTCCATAGCCATTCATTGTTCCTTCCTTTGTATATAACTGGAAAGAAAAAAAAAAAAAAAAAAAAAGAAAAAAAAAAAAAAAAAAAAAAAATGGATTTACGCATGCTGTGTCCACCTACCTAGATAAATACATGCCTGGTACCGGGAAGAGCCCGGGACCGGACGGGCTCACAGTGGTTTACTATAAGTGCTTCCAGGACATTCTCTTACAGCATTTTCTTCGTACTTTCAATTCTCTGACCCCAGGGGCCTTTCTGGCGAGCCATTCATTAGACGCCCATATTACGATATTGCCGAAAGAAAGGAAAGACCCTGAACAATGTTCTAGCTATCGTCCCATTTCCCTATTTAATGTGGATATTAAATTGTTTGCAAAAATATTGAGCCTTAGACTGCACCGGTTGCTCCCAGCCTTGATCCATGGGGACCAGGTGGGCTTCGTCCCAGGGAGGGAGGCTCGAGACAATACCTTGAGGGTTGTTGGCTTGATACATCATGTACGCTCCCGGGGCAAACCTGCTTTCTTATTGTCTACGGACGCGAAGAAGGCATTTGACAGGTTTGGCTGGCCATTTCTCTGGCATGTCCTTCAGCACATAGGCCTAGGCCCCCAAATATAGAGTGGCAATCCAGTGAAACATCACTCCCCGTCAGCACGAGTCAAGGTCAATGGGATTCTTTCAGAGCCATTCACCTTGTGGAACGGGACTCAGCAGGGTTGCCAGTTATCCCCACTTTTTTGTCTTGGCCTTAGAACATCTTCTTCACGCCATCCGTCTCAACCCTGATATTCACGGTATTCGACTTGGAGATCATTCTTACAAAATTGCCGCCTTTGCGGACGATCTTTTTACCCTCACGCAGCCACTACTCTCCCTACCCAATCTTATTCGGGAGCTTCAGACGTACAGTTCTCTTTCTAACTTTAAAGTTAATATGTCTAAATCTGAGGCTCTTAACATCTCTCTGCCCATAAGGCTGCGTGAACTCTTACAGACCTCGTTTCCATTTTGCTGGGCGTCGGACCGGATTAAATACCTAGGCATCTATCTCTCCGCATCCCCTACTGACCTTTTTGACTTTAAAGGGATAGTAATACTTCGTTTTAACTTTATTTTATTTTGTAGGCATTAAAAAAACATGAATGATATAAGTCTTATCTCTCAAACCTTTATGGTTTATGAGATATTCACAAGCAAAATTTCCCCCTCCCGCCCTTTTACCTACTGTAAACAATCTCTTCTCAGATGTGGAATGCAGTCCATAGACTGGACAGATAACAGAAGGGGACACTCTTATTCCTATGAAAACAATGAAATCCCTGCCCCCCTTGACAAGCTTTTCAGGTTTTTCCCTTATCTTAATTGAAGATTGTCCCTCTCTGCAGTCTACCTGGGCAGCTCCCTTCTGCCCTGGCTGAAAAGTGTTACATCAGTAAAAGGGGCGGGAGGGGGACACTTTGCATGTGAATATCTCTTAAACCATAAAGGTTTGAGAGATAAGACATATCATTCTTCATGTTTTTTTAATGCCTACAAAATAAAAGTTAAAACGAAGTATTACTATCCCTTTAATTATGCACCTGTTCAATCGGCTATTAAGACTGATCTGGATAGGTGGTCTAAACAACACCTGTCTTGGTTTGGACGAATGGTGGTAATTAAGATGAATATCTTACCTAGAGCCCTTTATATTATACAAACATTGGCCATTTTTCATCCCACGCTCCTTTTTTTCAGAGCCTTAAACGGCTTATCTGTAATTTCACGTGACTTTCCAGTGGCTGTCGCTTGAGCTACTCGTATTTGATTCATCGCAAGGAGCTGGGTGGGGTTGGTCTTCCAGATTTAGAAACATATTATAGAGCAATGCTCCTGGCCAGAGGGGTAGAATGGACTCTCTCTTCCAAAAAGAGATGGGTGGACATAGAACGGGAGTCTTTGTTGGTCCCATCTCAGGTGGCGGTGTGGGTTCGTCCTGGTCAGTGGGTGTGCTCAGATTCCTCTCATCCTATTATTCCTTCCACCCTGTGAGTTTGGAACTCTTTTCGCTCCTGGGGTGGCATCTTAGGCTCTCCTTCCCCACTTTTGTCTCTGACCTATAATGAGGATTCCCCCCCCCCCCCGGCTACCTCGCGGGCCTTTTTCGGAAACTTCTTCCGGAGGGAGTTTGCTACCCTAGACTACGGGATCTCTTGCAAGATAGTAAACTTAATTCCCTATCGGATCTCCTCGGGCTGCGGAATACCCACCCATCCTTGCCGTTCGTCTATGGCCAACTGCATCATTTTATTGGCTCTTTACCCACTAGATCTATGCCTTCTTCTGTCTTGACTCCGTTGGAGACACTGTCTCTCAGAGGAGCCACAACGTAGTCTTATCGCGACACTTACCAAACTTGTACTCTCCGTACAATACGCTTTCAAACCACACTTCATCCGGAGTTGGGAGGCTGACTGTCGGGTGGAGTTGTCAGAGGAGCAGTGGGTCAAGATTTCTACTTTGGCCCACAAATGATCAGTATCATCTCATATACAAGAAAATGCATATAAGGTATTGACACGATTGTCCCCGACACATGCTAGAGGTGCAACACTCAGAGGGGTGACTTCCTACACATCTGGTGGTCTTGTCCGAAGATTCAACCGTTCTAGTCAATGGTTGTGCACACAATTAGAGGTGGCGGATCCCCAGATTCCCATGACCCTTCTTGTACACCATGCTGCACATCCTATACACAGGTACACTCGTTCTCTTGCTGTCCACCTGATAAATGCTGCTAAGGTGCTGATCCTTAGACACTGGAAGCAATCTGTCGTCCCTTCCTACCGTGAATGGATTGCCTCCGTCGACTCCGTTCATTCCGCGGAGGCCTTGATGCACTCTGTAGAAGGAAGGGTTTAGGACATGCTACTCGTTGGTTTAGCTGGGATGACTATTTAGAAGGGGACTCCTTCCGTCAGAGGGTGGAGGATGCTGCTTCCTGACTCAGCTCCTATGGCGAACCCTGACACCTAATGCCCAGGTGATACCTTAGACCCTCTATCATTTCCGCATTACTTTTTCTCCTCTATATTTTCATTACACATGCCCATTTTCCCCTTCTTTCTTTATTCTCTTTTATCTCCCTTCCCCGTCTGTGCTTACCCTTTCTTCTCTCTGCCTGTTGCTTTTCTGTGGGTTGGGCCGCTGCCCGATCGTCCCCTTGAGGGTGGGGGGGGCCACCGGGCCATGGTTCATGGATAGTTATGAAACTTCGATCCCAACAGCCCTCTCGCAGTTATTCCTTTAGCCTCCAAGGATGGCGTGGAGGCCGAGATTTAGAGAGCCAACCTATTTATAGGTTATAACAGAGGGACGTGCTTTATATTGGTCATGGTACCCTGCAGAGTACACTTCATGTTTGTGCAGATTTCTCTGTCTTATTTTGTATCCGGATTTTGTCACCTGTATTGTCTGTATTTTTCTTGTGTGTTTTCTTTTCAAAATCTAATAAAAAGATAAAAATAAATAAATGTATTTAGGGTGTCAGCCATACCCTTATCCTCACTAATAAATTCACTTGTCTCAGCCTTAATAGGATCAATATCAACCTTACGATTTTATAAAAGGAAAAAGCATTCTGGGTTTCTCTCTGTTTGGTGTATAGTTAGTGCAGCACACTTACCTTTTCATCTTTCTGGATCTGCAAGTCCTAATCAGTCATGCAAATGTGAGTTCCAAACGTTAAAACACGCATGACGGTAGCTGAACTTCCGGTTCTTGTATTAACTGCCGGCAGAGAAGGGGAGCCAGAAACATAGGATGTCCACAATATTTCATCCCCTGTTATAGTTACTCTTCCAAAAGGAGGAATTCAGGGGGATTCCTCCCCCCCCCCCCCCCAGATTGGCAAAATTGAAGTCCTGCCACACTGATGCATAAATTAAGCTGCAACATGGCCAAAGCACTACACCCAGCTTTGCAGGGCCAGATAGACTACCAGCTCTGGAGAAAGTGATCGTAATACTTAAAATACTACTAATCCCCATATTGTAGCCATGATGAAAAAAAGATTTGATTTGTCCCCAGGTTCATCTCTCAAACCTTTATGAGGTGAGAGATAACCAAACGCAAAGTTCCCCGCTCCCTCCCTTGAAGTCAGTGTTGTACTGACTGCAGGGATATACGGTCTTATTTTCATCAGGATGCGCTGCAGCAGAGCAGAGATCACGTTATTTAAAAAAATATATTTCACTGAAACTGTCTTCTACGTGAGCTTGCAAACCAACAAGATGTAGAAGACCGTTTCAGTGAAATAATTCTTTACTAACACTATCTCGGCTCAGCTGCAGAGCTTTCTGATGAAAGTCAGAACGTTGACTTTAGGGAAGGGGGTAGGGAGGGGGAAACTTTGCTTAGTTATCTTTCTTACCATAAAGGTTTGAGAGATGAAGCTGGGGACAAATCAAATCTTTACCATAGCTACAATATGGGGATTAGGAATATTTAATTACTATCCCTTTAACCCCCTTAACAACCCATGATGGTCCTGGACCATCATGGGTTGTTTTGCCTTAAGGATCCCCGACAGTCCTGGACTGTCATGAGTTAAATGATCGCAGAGCACCTCCGTGCACGCTGCTATGATTAATTCCCATCTGAGACTGAACTATCCGGAACATTCAGTCGCAGCCACTTTCACAATTGCCGCGTCATGTGATTGCTGCAGCAGCGATACCATGTAACGGCACTGTGAAAGAATGAACGAAGCAGCGTTACATACTGATTCTTGTGTTGATCCTCCGCCTGTCTGTCACTTACATCAAAGTAAGGGACAGAGAAGCAGAGAGGAGACACCTAGTGGACAAGTAAAATGCAGCAGCTGGGGGTATTAACCCCTTCACTGCTGTGCTGGAGGCTGGCTAAAAGCAGTTCAATTTTTGACCTGCTAAATTCAAATTTTTTTTTTTTTTTACACACTAACCAAAACATTATATATTAAAAAAAAAAAAAAAAAAAAAAAAAAAATCACTACAACAAAAATTGTGAGATTGTTGTGGAGCCATGTAATACATTTATACACACCGCCAAATGTCATCAATAAAGTGGGAAAATAGGGTGGGAAAAAGGGACATGGGTTTTTTCTCCCAGTTGGACAGTGCCCACTTAAAACTGTCCATTTTGTAGGTATGACTGACCGGTCATATCTTTCATGCAGTGTCCATAAAAATTCAATCCATTGTGCCCAAATGATCCCAAGAGAAAAAAACAAACAAACAACCGCCATTTTCTAATTTTACCAAAATAAATGGTGGGCTATCCATATAATTATGATATCAAAAGAAAGGCCCATTTGTGCATTAAAAAATGGTATATGATTTTCATGGGTAAAATAAAGTACTTAAAGGGAAAACACTGCTGAACAGACAGTCAAAAGTGTCAGAATTGCTCCGGTCCTTTAGTGAAGTCTCCCAGATTTTCCCGGTTCTTAATGACCCTTGACGGTCATATTACATCAAGGGTTGATCTGACTGAACGACCCATGACATACTATGAACGTCATGGAGTTTCAGGCTCCCCCCGCAGCTGTACACCGTTTGGGGAGTCCGGAACCAGAAAAAAAATAAATAAATGTTCCACAGTCATTAAGTCGTGTCACAGCGACGATCGGCCGGTCATTGAGGGGTTAAGGAAGAGGCTCCTGTTAAGACTTTCAATGTCCCTTTTTGTCAATGTCTGAGCCTCTGAAGCATGGGATGATTAACACACCTGTAACTGCAAAGCGGCCTCTTTCCTCCATCTCCCCTTGCTCATCTTACTCTAGTTTTGTTCTTTAATGTGACCTTAGTACCCTGCAGATGTAGTCCGTGTGTCTACTTGTGTAAGCTTTCCAGAAGGAAGGTTCTTCCACAGAAAATAACTCCTTGTGTTTGTATT
This sequence comes from Rhinophrynus dorsalis, assembly GCA_037306005.1. Taxonomy (NCBI): domain Eukaryota; kingdom Metazoa; phylum Chordata; class Amphibia; order Anura; family Rhinophrynidae; genus Rhinophrynus; species Rhinophrynus dorsalis. Next base: position 122,734,980 of record CM074728.1, on the reverse strand, counting down.
TATCTGAAAGCCTTTCTGCACAATTCAGGTTTTTCCCATCCTATGCATCAAGCTGCTTCTTTTGGAAATACTGCAATGGAGCTCCTATTCCTTTTGTATTACTTTCTAATCTTTTTTTTTTTTTTTTGGGGGGGGGGGGGGTCTTGCATTCTTAGTTAAGAAAATATACCACTTCATATAAACTTTACATAAAGAGAATAAATACTCATATTATACACACACACATCTATAGCTTTCTAGACCAACACCGGTTATGAGTCATGTTTTTAGTTGGTTCCCCAGTGTTAACACATCTAGAGCCAGTCATACCCAACTCTGTTGCAATGCATTAGATACCTCCTCTTGCACCCAAAGGGTTGATTTTTAATTGGTACCGTACATTATGTCCCATGGAGGTGACCATTTCTGCTGCTGGACCCCACAGAGACATCTCCAGTCGCTGACCTTTTCTCCACCTCTCCTGAGGACCGCCTTCTTGACTTCCAGTGCGTCTGAAGACACCACTACTGGGGCGGGTTCCTGTGCCGAAAACTTGCATTCCTCCCCCCAGTCCGGTCAAGGACTTCAGTGAACATGCCCTCCCTCTACTGCTAGCCTGTTGGACTGCATAGAATTTCCTTCAGCTGCCCATCTTACGAGGCAGCACATGAATGGGACATAGAAATGGCACTGGTAAGACACTGAGAATTAAAGGGATAGTAATACTTCGTTTTAACTTTATTTTATTTTGTAGGCATTAAAAAAACATGAAGAACGATAGAAGTCTTATCTCTCAAACTTTTATGGTTTGAGAGATATTCACAAGCAAAGTTTCCCCTCCTGCCCCTTTTACCTAGTGTAAGTCATCTCTTCTCATATGTGGAATCCAGTCCATAGACCAGACAGATAACAGCAGGGGACAATCTTCTTCCTATGAGAACAATGAAAGCCCTGCCCCCCTTGACAAGTTTTTCAGCTTTTTCCCTTACCTTAATTGAAGATTGTCCCTCTCTGCAGTCTACCTGGGCACCTCCCTTCTGATCTGGTTGAACAGGGGGGGGATACTTTGGTTGTGAATATCTCTTAAACCATAAAGGATTGAGTGATAAGACTTACATCGTTCATGTTTTTTTTTTAATGCATACAAAATAAAGTTAAAACGAAGTATTACTATCCCTTTAAAGCACCTTTGCCATCTTTAACCTGTGCCATTTGTAAGTCCCATTCTAGCACTGCCTTGTGACATGGAAGCAGAAGGCAATACTGTAAGGGTTACTGGCAGAGATGATGATGTACAGGGAGGCTTGTGAGCGACCATGTAAGGAAGGCAAGTGGGAGGCGTTAATTTGCCTTGTGGGCGGGCTTAGTGTAGAAGGGGGAGGGAGAGCTCTGTCAATCATACTAAACGTAATCAAGATGGCAGTGCTCTCCAAAGAGATAAGGTTAGATTTTTTTAGCATGGGGAAAATCACAGGTTTCCTGGACATTAAAGGTTGGGGCCCTACATCGAATTGGGGGCAGAGCTGGAACCTGACAGTTCCACTCTAAAGCTTTTGGCGGAACCAAACAGGATTCAGTCATAGCAGCCATTAGACATTTGTCCGGATTAAGATAAGTGGGGGTTGACTGTGCTTCTAAAACACATTAACAAATTTATTTTGTACCAGTAATTTAAAGGATCTCAAACACTTTCTAATGACAGCCTCATCTTAAAGGGATAATTCTGAATAGACTTATGCTGTTGCAGAATATGTACAATGTCCTGACAATGTGCTATCGCCTGCAGTACTGAATGCTCTGTTTTTACATTGTATCACTATCCCTCCCTGCAGTAGAGTGCGCTACACCAATTTTTTTTTTTTCTACATCGATGATTGACAAAGCTCTCTGGAAACTGCCCCAGTGTGGCTCAATGTCCAGAAATATATAACAGGTGGAAATAAAAACATACCGTAGGTGATCCGACTTTACATTTTATGCTCTTAGACACAAAACAAATATTCCTGTCCCTTTAACCTGTGCAGAAAATATGGATTGGTTACCCAAAAATAAGCTTCGTGCTGGCTATCATATCCATGAGTTAAAGGACGTTACCTCTTCCTGACAGTTTTACTGAAGTCAGCTCTCTAGCCGACGGTTGCAGAATCCAGTCATCTGACCGGACGGAGGCTCTTCAGCAAAGTCGAAATCGTGCTCTTTAGAACTAAATACTTAATTGGAATGGCCTACAAAGTGTGCCTGACTTGCAAGCACAATTTGCAGGCCATTCCAATGAAGGTTTTGATTCTAAAGAGAATGATTTCGGCTCTGATGAAGAGCCTCCGTCCGGTCAGATGACTGGATTCTGTAACCGTCGGCTAGAGAGCTGACTTCAGTAAAACTGTCAGGAAGAGGTAACTTTAGAAAGGTATATCTATTAAGCCATAAAGGTTTGAGAGAAGACTAAGATTTTTTTTTAATGTCTACAACATGAAAAACTTAAATTCAACTATTACTATCCCTTTAAAACTCCTACCACTGAAGGGGTGTAAAGACAGACTAGTGAGGAGTTTAAAGGGATAGTATTATTGAAAGAGAAATCCTTCACTGGAACGATCTACAAAGTGTGCTTGCAAACCACGCACACTTTGTAGACTGTTCCAGTGAGGAATTTATTTTACAATAACACGATCTCTGCTCTGCTGAAGAGCCTCCGCTTGTCCAGGGACCGGATTCCCCTGCAGTCAGCTAGAACACTGACGTCAGGGAAAGGGGAGGAACTTTCAGTACGATTCTCTCTCAAACCATAAAGGTTTGAGAGATGGGACTGGGGGTATTTAATGTAGTTTTTTTTTTCTTTTCCTTTTTTTTTTTTTTTTTTTTTTTTTTTTTTTTTTAAGGCCTACATGATTATCTGTAACATGGCAGTACTATCCCTTTAAGGTACTGAAGCACAAAAAATAAATTACAGCCGGTCTAAACAATGATACGAACTGCACCACAAGAGGAGTGAATTCCTCAAAACCCAATGCCCTTTATGCAGCCATTCTGTGTGGATTGGTTCCCAACATTAATCTCATTTGTACCAATTTTGGGTCGAGATGTTCTTGAAATACGACTCCAGGACCCCAAATTGCACCCTACTAAAATGTTCTTAGTAAGGAACCTTCAGTGGGAGGAGTCAGTTTTTGTTCCTGTTCCACAAATAACTAATTGGTCATCACTGGAGGCAGCCACTTTAAGATTAGTTTTGGGTGACCAATCCACACAACTGATTCTCAGTGAGAAGAGTTTCTGGGTCAGAAGAATGGAGACTTCATCCCGCCGAGTGTCAGAGGGGCGTGCAGTGAATAATCCATTCCTCCACCACAAAGGCTCATGGATTTCCACCATCTTTCAAAACCACTTCCCTGGAGTGGTTCAATTTCCAGAAAATAAATAAACTGAACCAGCGGATTGTGCTGTTTTTTTATTGTTTTTTTTTCAATGGAGAAATACATCTGTTTACAAAATATATCTTGAAAAATACAAGGAATACAGGGACTATAAAACAAAGCAAACTCCAGTCATGAGACAATACGAACATCATGCGTAAGCAACAGTCTGATCCTCAGATATGGGAACCTAGAGTTAAAATGTCACCAACACAGGGAAAAAATAATGGGTCCAACATTTCAACTTGGGAAAAATCTAGTTTATGTACTTCTGGAACATAAAATGGGGAGGAGGGGGTAGAGAAAACGACTGTGTAAACAAAGAACGAAACCAACTTGGAGCCACGTCTACAAGAATTAGTTCACATTAGCAACAAGCAGTTCCTCAGAACGGATCCGATCACAGGTACAACCACACAATAGCAATCTAGTGTGGCAGCAGGTTGCCAAGGTGAACTAGGCCTAATATCAAAGTGGAGACATTTGGGGAAACATTCCACAACATAAAGGAACAAATCCATACTCCCACTGACTTGAACTTGGACCTTTAAACTTTTGAATGTTAGGTCTCCATCACATTGTCCCCAATGTGTTGGAGACCCAGCATTCAAAGGGATAAAAAGCTCTAATTAAAATCAAATTTTTATTTGTCCCATTTTGTGCAGTTTATTTGCCCCAAATTGCTCCACTTTGTTTTTATACAAACCTTGTGTGGGAACACTGCCCTAAGTTGTGTAACTACTCAAATGTATACTTGTATCCTGCAGGTGTCGCTCTGAGCGCCCATCGTTACTAAGGAGAAATGATGTGTGAGGGGATGCGCCATGCTGCACATGCTTGAAAAATTAACCATTTGAGTGCAAAGCAATGTGTATCCCCTCTGGCATTCAAAGGGTTAAAGACAAATTGTAAAGTTTACATTAAAGGAAAAACAATTTAAATTTACAAGAGGAAGATCTGTGAGTTGGCAAGCGAGCCGAAACTGCTGTGATCCAAACTCCTCTTGTAAAGTGGCAAACTCTAGCCATTTGGTTGCCGGCAAGTTTACAACATTGCGAAGCACTGCATACTCCTGGCATTCAAACAGATTAACCCTTTGGGCACCAGAGGGGTATGGAACGCATTGCTGTGTGTTCCGTACACCCCTGTGGCACTCAAAGGGTTAAATTCCACCCACAGCAGCACTCAATACCCCTTTTTCAGTTGTACCTACACATCACATGGCTGCATATAACATTTGCAGTATTAACGTTTAGATAAAACATAAGATTAAATGTTTAATTAAAGAACTCTCCCATTTCACACCAAGTCAAAACCCTCATGAACCCCTTCCTAGCATTCTAAAACGGTTTGGAGGGTGGTGAGATAAAAAGTTTTAGACTTTTCTTCAAAGATACATGAATCCCACGTGACAAATGGTTAGGATTTATATAGAATATTCCTTTGCCTTCTTAACAAGTGACAGGCATAACCACACGACTAACGGGGGGGGGGGGGGGTATTAATCTGGGGAACAGAACACAAACTGGTTGTAATTTGCACAAATGGGTGATTAAGATTATAAATGTTTATGGTGAAGTAAATTCGAACAGTAGGGGTAAAAAAAACAAACAAAAACCTGGGGAACTAAAGGATACGTCAGCAATACAGAATAGTTCATTATACCATAAAATTACTGGTAATTAAGCCCCATAAAAACTTAGGGTCGTATGAAGGAAGACAGAGCGGTGCAAATATGGAACAAACCAACTGGTGGACTATGGGTTTGAAATGAAAATTCTTCACATTGATTTAATTGGCGTTTTATCTCCTTGAATGATAGGTGTCAAATGTAACGTTATGAGAGCTAGCATTCAAGGTGTTAAAAGACCCAAATGAACCTGTAAGAATTTGGCAATTTTTTCCATCCCCCATAATGCAGTTGGTTTGCACAAGAACTGACCATTCTATACCGACATACGGACGTTTGTTATATAGAAAAGCTCATGAACTGGTCTAATTCTGACCAAACAGTGCCGGGGTGAGCGTGCTACACAATTCGCCACACACCTTCTCCGGAACACAAAGGGGGAGGAGAAACCATAACAAAACCACAACCACCTGAATAACCCTCTGAGTACCAGTTATATCCAATGCTACTGCTACCCCAAGGGTTAAGACAGCGACATCTTCAGGATGTGGCGCTCGTTTAGCCTACACATGAAATCAAACTTCCAGTGTTGTGAACCAACATGCAAACCTCAAGCAACAGAAGGAAATCCGAATTAAAATAAAGCCTTTTAAAATATGTCCTCACTACAGTTAAAAGAAAAAAAATTAAACATAAAAGTGCATTGACTGAAAGGATTTTAGGCCAGCTGTATTGTAAGAAGGATTTTTTTTTTATGCAAAAGTTACATCAACCATTAATTCAGTCAGAATGCTTAGTACAGATACAAATTATTATCGATCTCTTCAACGGCTTGAGGCCATATGCACACGATAAAATTAGAGATGTTATGGGGCAAATCAACTGCACCATGTGGAGCAATTAAAAGCCACCACCGATCTAAACAGCTATTTTAACACGTCTAATGCTATTGGTCTCCAATGCAAAGCAATGCACTGGAGACCTCAAGCATTCAAGGGGTTAAAAGCCAAATTTAACTGAATGGGAATGGTAATTACTCTCCTAATGGTGTATGTGGTTTGCTCCAGAATTGCTCCACTTTCCTTTTCGTGAATACGGCACTTTGAGTCCTTTCCAAAAATCATAATGGATCTGCCAAAACATTACCCCCTTTGAGTGCCCGAGGGGTACGCAAACTCCTCAAACACACCAAGGGTAAATCGCACTTTATACACATCACTCCAGCCTGGGCTTCAAGTGCTGTCATGGCTGCCTATAGCCCAAGGCGGCTTAATGAAACACGTCTAGACTGTCAGAGAGGCTGCACCTACTGCGTTCCTCCGTTCACTGACTCCGCAAGTAGAAAGACTATTGAACTGGCAGATATATTGTTTATGGACCCTGAGGAGAGAAAGTTTGTTTTACCGGTTCAGTCTCAGCTTTATAGAATTCTTGATAACAGGAATAGGATTAGCAGGTAGGAGAGAGATATCAGATAGGTCTGTACTGGTCGATCGCTGGGGAAAGAACGGAAATGGGAAGAGAAAAACATTAAGAAAATATTCTTTTAACTCTTAAAACTATTAGGTTTTCAATTTCTTAAACTTTAAAATGGTTAAAGATTTGTTAAAGCAACATAAGCTACTAATTCACATAGAAGGTGCCCAGTTGTGTGATATAGTGAATACAACTATAATATGAATTAAAATTCAGCTACTCAAGTGTGGTGGTCAGCCTAGATTCAAAGCCTGACAAACGGGTAGATAGTCTCCCATATCCGCTCAGGAACTTCAGTAGTGGATCCAGGCGGATGAAGGAAGAGGTGGCGGCTGATAGCTGATGTACAAATATTTATTAAAAACAAACAAGGACACATGTAACATTAAAATAAGGTAAAAGACCTGAAACCACCAACGCATTTCATGGCAATACACAGCTTTCTCTGAGCAAGACCAAACAATGTATAGATGATATATTTTTGGACTTACTCTGAAAGCAGTATGCATCACCACAAAAAATTTGTTTTTTTCAGCCCTTTTACCTTATTTTAATGTTGATTATGTATTTGTTTTAATAAATGATAAATATTCGTAATACTCACTGTTATTTGTATTTCTTCTGTGTCCCTACACGGCATAAAGAAATGGGTAATGTCTCCGCCCTCCAGCTGGGTAGGACTTCCTCTACTATTTAAAAGTGTGATTCCGGTAGAGGCTTCAGTTCTCTTTTGACCAAGCTATAAAACAAACAGAAATAGTGAAAACAAGATGGGTAGGGTATGCCGTGTAGGGACACAGAAGAAATACAAATAACAGTGAGTATTACGAATATTTATCATTTCTTCTGTGTCCCTCCCCGGCATAAAGAAATGGGTCTTAAAAAGCAGTACCCATATCCAAGGGAGGGAACAAGGCATCATAATGACAACAAGAAGGGATCCTACCCGATCAAGAAGGAATGACTGCCTCTAACACCTTCCTTCCAAACTTGGCATCTGCCGAGGATTGGACGTCCAGATGATAGTGTTTGGTAAAAGTAGATAATGAGGACCAGGTTGCTGCTTTACAGATCTCAGATGGAGAGGCATCTGCTTTCCTGGCCCAGGAGGTGGATAGAGCTCTAGTGGAGTGTGCTTTTAGGCTTCTAGGAGCCTGTTGACCCGCTTCTTTGTAGGCCAGCTGAATGCAAGAGATGATCCATCTTGATATAGAAGCTTTGGAGACTGACTTGCCTTTAAGTCTCCCTTGGAAGTATATGAACAGAGAGTCAGAATCCCTAAATTCTTGAGTCCTTTCCAGATAGATCGAAAGAGCCCTTACCAGATCCAGATTATGAAACTGGTGCTCCTTAGTATTCTGAGGATTGGAACAAAAAGATGGTAGAACAATCTCCCAATTTAAATGGAAATCCGAAATGACTTTACCTCTAAAGGATGGCTTGGGTTTCAAGACCACCTTATCTTGATGAAAAACCATATAAGGACTGTTGCAAGAAAGACTGTAATTCATTAATTCTGCGAGCAGACGTGATGGCTGTAAGAAAAAGGACTTTAAAAGACAAATATTTCAGAGGAATATCATTCAAAGGTTCAAATAAGTTTGATTTAGATAGCTGTTCCAGAACCAGATTAAGATTCCAGGGAGGGAAAATGTCCCGGATAGTCGGCTTAATTTTTGATATTGCCCTCAGGTATCTTTTAATGAGTTCATGATCAGCTAACTGAGTAGCCAATATAGCTGATAAGGCAGAGACTTGAACCCTGATGGATGCTGGTCGCAATCCCGCTTGAAATCCGTCTTGCAGGAAATCCAAGATTTTAGGAATAGATATGCAAGTATCCTGGGAAAAATGAGATTTGAACCAGGATAAAAAGGTAGACCAGACTCTGTTATAAACTGTTGAAGTGGATTTCTTCCGGCTGGCAATGATGGTGTTGGCAACCGGGTCTGACAATCCCTTGCTCCTCAGCATGAGCCTCTCAGCCTCCAAGCCGTCAGACGTAACATACTGATGTGTGGGTGAGATATTGGACCTTGAGTTAAGAGGTTGGGAACCAAGGGAAGTTGCCAAGGCGGTTGAACTGACATGGCAACCAGGAAGGAATACCATGGTCTTCTGGCCCAGTGCGGTGCAATTAGAATAACATTTGCCTGATCTCTCCTGATCTTCCTGACCACATCCATCAGGATTGGTACAGGAGGGAAAACATATGCCAGATTGTAAGTCCATGGGATTCTCAGCGCATCTTGTCCTTCTGCCATCCTCTCTTTCCACCTGGAAATATACCTCTGGCATTTCGTATTTTTCCTGGAAGCCATGAGGTCTATCTCCGGTTGACCCCATCTGAGGCAGATTTGATTGAAAACTGCTGGATTCAGGGACCACTCTCCTGGGTCTAACGTTGCCCTGCTTAAGTAATCTGCAACTAGGTTGCGATTTCCTGACACGTGTGATGCCGAGATGCTTTCCAGATTCCTTTCTGCCCAGAGAAGAAGTCTTCTTGCTTCCTTGTAAAGGCTGAGACTTCTGGTTCCTCCTTGATTTTTTAAGTAAAATACTGTGGGCAGATTGTCTGAATACACCAGGACATTCTTTCCTCTTAGATTGTATTTCAGTAACTGAAGACAGTTCCAGACTGCCCTCATTTCTAGGATGTTTATATGGAGACGTTTTTCTGAAGACTTCCATTTTCCTTGAAGAAGCGTTGATCTCCACTTTCCTCCCCAGCCTGAAAGGCTGGCGTCTGTGAACAGATTTTCTACATCCTGTTCCTTCAAGGACGCTCCTTTCCTGAGGTTTCTCCTTGACCACCATGCCAACTCCTTTTTTGTGGCTGCAAGGAGGGGTATCTTCTGGTAAGGATTCCCAGAATCTTTGTCCCAGAAGTTCAAGAAATTCCACTGGATGGGGCGAATGTGTAATCTTGCCCATGGAACTACCTGACTGGTTGATGAAAGATTGCCTAGAAGTTCCATGAAATCCTGGGCTGTGTGACTCCGATCCTTCTTGAAGAGAGCTATCCTCTTGAGCACTCTGGATATCTTGTCCTCTGTTAAGGTTATCAGGTTTTTCTTTGAATCCAAATTCATACCCAGGAAGGTGATCTCTCTTGAAGGGACAAGCTGGCTCTTCTCTTCTTTTATCAACCATCCTAATTGGTGAAGATGCTGTAGACACTTTTGGGTGTTCTGGATTGCTTGAGACTGGGATTCTGCCAGGATCAGAATGTCGTCTAAGTATGAGATGACGTGGATTCCTTGTTTCCTCAGAGGTTGGATGGCTACTGCCAGAACTTTGGAGAATACTCTGGGTGCTGAAGCCAGTCCAAAAGGTAGGGCTGTGAACTGATAATGTTTTTCCTTCACAGCGAACCTCAGGAACCTCCTGTGTGATAATCTCACTGGAACATGATGGTATGCGTCCTTGAGGTCGATTGAAGACATGAATACTCCTGGAAAGATTGCCTTCATGATTGATGCTGTTGACTCCATTTTGAAATGTGAAACCTTGATTGAATGATTCAATTCCTTGAGGTCTAGAATCGACCGACATCCTCCAGAAGCCTTGGGAACCAAGAACAGAACTGAATAGATGCCAGAACCCCGCTGATGCAAAGGTACTGGCTCTATCACATTGTTGTGAAGTAAGTCTCTGACAGAATTCACCAAGGTTCTGGCTTTGTCTGGCTTGGAAGGGAGTTTTGATTGAATAAATCTGTGACGAACAGGGGTCTTGACAAATTCTAGCGGGTACCCCAGCTGTAAAATCTGCCGAACCCAGCGATCTGGAGTTGCTAGTTGATCCCAGATTGGCAGAAAAAAACTCAGTCTGCCCCCAACTGAGTCTATGGCCGGGGCCCGCGCCTCTTCATTGTGGTTCTTTCTTGGATTGAGATTTCTTGGAGAAGTCTCTTCTGAAACCTCCTCGAAAGTTCTGGTCAAATCCCTGTTTCCTGCGGTAAGTTCTTCCCTGAAACTTGGTAGAGTCACGAAATGAAGAATTCCGTCCTCTTGAACCAGAAGGCTTGGGAGAGGAGAATCTTTGACGCTTGTCTTGGGGTAAAAAGGAACTCTTACCCCTGATGCTTTCTTGATAATCTCATCAAGGTGTTCACCAAACAAGGAGGAACCCGAAAAAGGAAGAGAGACCAGCTTACTTTTTGAAGATGTGTCTGCATTCCAGGATCTCAGCCATAAGGCTCTTCTGGCCGCAACCGACAGTGCAGATGATCTAGCAGTAAGGCGGATGATATCTGTAGAAGCATCGCAAGAGAAATTTGTAGCCTCTTTCATGACTGCGACTTCCTTCAGGAGCTTTGATCTGGAAATATTAGACTCAATCTTATCTTCAAGATTCGTTAGCCATATCCTCATGGTACTAGTCAGGCAGTCTAGTGCTGTAGCAGCTTTGAGGTTATGTCCCAAAACCGAAAATTGACGTTTTAATACTCCATCTAGCTTCCTTTCCATTGGATCTTTGAGAGACGTGCCGTCCTCTAACGGTAGTGTAGTGCGTTTAGCCAGTTGTGCAATTGAAGCATCCACCTTAGGAGGTAAAATCCAAGGATTAGTATCTTCTTCTTTAAAAGGATACAACCTTGAAAATCTTCTGGGTACAGTAGATCTTCTATCCCCCAATTTCCATTCTTCCTTTACCAAATTTGTAATGGACTGATGTAAGGGAAAAACAGGAACATCCTTTTTCTTCCCTAAAAAAGCCGCGTCCATAACATTCAGGTCTTGTGGCGCCTCTGACAGGCCCAATGATTTTCTGATAAGGCGAATCAAGCCATCAATTCTATCCATGTTGAATGAACCTTGGTCCTCACTGACCTCACCTTCCTCTTCAGAGGAGAAATCTGACTCAGGATCAAAGATACTGGATTCACGTATCTCTCCTTCTCTCATGGCGGACGTACCTTCCCCAGGATCCATCCGTTGACGTTTTCTGGCCGGTTCTCCTTCTTGCATGGTTCTAAAGGTGTCTTGCATTGAGGACTTCATCCAGGTCAAAAAATTGGTAAATTGTGACGTCATATCTGAACCAGCGGCATTCTTAATACATTCTTGGCATAATTTTCCTGAGTCAGTAGAGCTTAATTTGGAATTGCAATTGAGACAACTCTTAGATTTGGAAACATTCTTATCTTCTTTAGATAATTCAGATTTTTCCTTCTCTTTTTCTCTGTCCTTCTCTTTATCCTTCTCTTTATCCTTCTCCTTCTCCTTATCTTTATCTTTGTCTTTTTCTCTGTCTTTATCCTTCTCTCTCTGTACTTTAGTAGCAGACATTTTAAATAAACTACCAGCAAGAAAACTACAAAAGATCTTACCTTATATACCCTTCATGACAGGAATAAGGGACTCTGGGCGCTTCACAGCCATTTCCATGAGCCTAGTATGGCTTCCGGTCGCGTGCGTTCCATTCATGGAACGCAAGTTGTTAAAAGGGAACTTCCGGTTCCTATTTCCGCCGCCTGTAATGCCGCGCTGGGAAGTGCAGGAACGGCGAAATGGCTGTCTGCGCGTCCTGCTCGCCATCGAAGAGGGCAAGGAAGGAGGAAAATATATACCGGGCAAGATGCACTGGTGTCAGGCAGGTCATGTAGAGCCGCCGCACCTCTTGCCCGACGGACAGACTGAGCGGCCCAGGAGAGGAGAAGGAGCATGAGAAGGCAAGGTAAAATGTCCTTCCAGCTGGGTAGGACAAAAGAAACTGAAGCCTCTACCGGAATCACACTTTTAAATAGTAGAGGAAGTCCTACCCAGCTGGAGGGCGGAGACATTACCCATTTCTTTATGCCGGGGAGGGACACAGAAGAAATATTTGTATATCCGCTATCAGCCACCTCATCTTCCTTCGTCCTCTTGAATCCATTGCCAAGGTTCCTAAGTAGAGAAGGGAAACTGTCTGACAGGTTTTGAATCAAGGCTGACCACACACTTGTGAGTAGCTGAATTTTTCTTCACACTGTATGTGTGGCAACTACATTGCATAATTTCGGCACCACCTACGTTTTGTTTTAACTTTTTTTTTATGGTGAGGAGAGAATTTTGGAGGAGCGGCCCTTCCTGTTCACCGAATCTCTCAGCATTTTGTTGCATCTGGGGCAGTTGTGAATCCCAGATGACTCATTTAGCAGTTTGCCAAATAGGTGGTTTTAAAGCCAACATTTTTGTGAGCACTCCCTCACGTGATGTATTAGTGGTGGTGGATCCTTTGTCATCCGATCCAGCAGGAAGGCGCCCCCCCCTTTTTCCCCCCCACATAAAACACATTTAACTTTGTATGTGCAAAAATAATTAATGACCACCATGAACATTTGTGTGTTGGACTGGTTCCTTAAAATAAAGCGGTTGAAAGCTGAATACGTTGCACAGACGAAGACTAATTCAGGACTTCAGTGGCCCATAGCCTCATTCATGCTGAAGTGTTAGAGAACCAAGGTTTGAGACTGGCAACAGTCATGTAATTCCATGGACATGATATCTAGTAGCAATTACAGATTCATTTTTGGGAAGCGATAGATTCAATGTGGCCATTAATATTTTCTGCCCAGAGGACCGTAATTGGGGGGGCAGTATAACAGTTATATTACTTTTTCTTAAAACAGACCGGAAGTGAGAAAATGAACGAGTAGGTTTACATTTCACGTAAGAGTTACATTTTGATGAATAAAGCAGATATCTGGCGACAGGTTTTAAAGGCAGATTGCCACATTTTTACCAAATATAATTTTCCATCTGTGTGACAAAATACAATTCATAAAAATTACATATATTTTCCTACCTGGTAAACAGGCTTACCAAGTGTCTTCAAGATTCATTACTGATGGGTTAAAAGGAAAGATTAGCAGGCAGAGATAAGATGTAATTAATCTCCCGGAGTCTGGCATTTAATCCTTTGAGTGCCAGAGAGGTATGTACCACATTGTGAAGCAATGTGGTACATACCCCCTGGCACTCAGATGGTTAAGGGTCTAATGAGAGACCTTGTTGCCTAGTTAGCAGTTTCCTTCACCAAGGACAGCACTAGTGCTTCTATCACACACGTCTAATTCCAGTTAAAGGAGGACACCTAATAAAGCACCCATCTCTACCATGGTCAGAAAGTCCCAATGGCCCATATGTATTTATCCCTTGCTCCTTGGTTCAAGAGACGTCTTAACCCTTTGAGTGCCAGAGGGGTACGGAATGGATTGTTCCATACCCCTCGAGCACTCAAGGGGTTAAATCAGTCCTGAAACTTCTATCCATGGAGGCGGATAAGACAGTTCCTAGCAGGACCACAAAAACTCTGCTCAATGCAGGAGACAAGCTTAACACTTTAACCCCTTAACCCCTTAGTGACGGCCACGTGCAGACGCGGCCGTCACTTAACGCCCGTCTAACATTTTTTTTTTTTTTTTTAACAATCCGGAGTCCCCGAACGGCGCACAGCTGCGCGGGGAGCCGGATTTCCGGGACGTACATGTACGTCCTGTGTCACGAAGGGGTTAAGGACCAGATGACATGCTATGACTAGAAAAGGTGCAACAAGTTGCTTTGCAAAGATCCACTCACCAATCTGGTCCTCAATGAGTTAAATGGTCTCTGGCTTCAGTCTTTTTTTTTTTTAATAAAAAGGGTCAGTAATGGTCATGTCCGCCTCGATGGCCAGGACATCCAAGACTGAGGAGAAAAGGTTTCCACTTCAAGGGCACAAGGAAAAAATTCATAGGGCCATTAAGATCCTGTGCATACTTGTGTGCACAGCGAGTGTGGGGGCGCTGTGCTGCAATGGCTCATTCACATGTAGAGAGACTGCAGTGTGAAATTCATTATTCTACTAAAAACGTTTCTGCTTTATAAATCCAGTTTCATGTATGTAAGAATTCACGGTAACCTCCACACACTACAGCATCGATCACGTGTATAAGCCATCTGGGCTGTGTGGACCCCCTAGAAGCGGACCCGCAGATGCTGGCACTGTACTGAATCGCGGCACAAACACAGGAGAGAATAGACGTCTGGTAAGTGCCCCCTAGTGGGCTCTATAGTAGATACTGTAATCATGACTTGTGGTGCAATTGTGGAGCAAACAATACTGCACCATAGGGAACAAACACCAATCTGACCATGCGTTTGAGCCCTTTCTTGCATTCAAGGGATTAAAAGCTCCATTTAAAGCCACGAGCGTTCATTTCTCCCTTGTGGAGCAGTTTTGTACAGAATTTCACCTCATGCCAAGACACCATGGGCTTGTCTTACACCAGAGGTGGTGCTGCTCAGGAGCACACTAACTGCATCATGGGAGGCAAGTCGCCATATTTCCACCGATTAAAATGAGGCTTCAATTTATGTTCAAGTGTTGGAGACCAAGTATTCAAGGAGTTAAAACCCAATTTAAGTAGGAATTGTCATTTCCCACCTATGTTCTAGTTGGTTTGCTCCAGAATTGCACCTTGATGAATAAGGTCCATAGTCCTAGCCATAGACTTCAAGGGACTGGCCCACTAAAGACCTTAGACTCTATAGGACTGGGCACAAACCACCCACAGATTTTATCTGCAAACATACTTGTGCCAGCCCCCATTACCAAGATACAGGTCAAGCACAGAAAATGTCCACTTTCAGCACTATCCCTAAACTCCTGATACTGCTCTGTCATTTTCGTGGTATTGGCAGTAATTCAGTGGTGAAGCACTGCCACCTTGTGGGCAATGCCAGCTGTAACACCTTTCTCATGGAGAACAGAACTGTTGCAGCTCCCTGACCATTCTGTCACCCGTGTATCTTTAATCGCCTCACTTGTACATTTCACCTCACACTGAAATGCAGGGAAGGACTGCTGTCTGCTGGCCGGCTCAAACAAGCCTCAGCATATACAGGCCAGTGCTCACGTGAGCCTGCAAATTCATTGGTGGCTGTGAGGAGGATCTCAACCTCCAATGCCCTTGGTATGACCCAATTATAAAACATTACCGTGTTCCTGAGGGTATACAGTAATACAGCTCCACAGACCTCAGTACAGATCTTCCTTACGGTAACTTTACTGCATTCCTGAGGCTGGAATACAGTAATAGAGCCCCCAAAGTACTCTGTACAGGCCTTCCTTACAGTAAACTTTACTGGGTTCCTGAGGGAATACAGTAATACAGCCCCATAAGCCTATGTGCATATGGGCCCAAAGAGTAGAGCGCACAAAACTGTACTATAAAATTAAGGAATTCTTTGCCTTACAATGCTGTGATTGCATATACTGTAATTGCTTTCAAAAACTAAAGTATGCCCTATCTAGCACAGAATATTGAGAATTATGACAGTTTGCTTCCAAGCAGACAGGATGTTGATCCAGGGAAATCTCATATGGAGTCTGGAAGGACTGTTTTATTTACACTTCACTTTGGGCTTAAAGGGATAGTAATACTTTGTTTTAACTTTATTTTATTGTGTAGGTATTAAAAAAACATGAATGATATAAGTCTTATCTCTCAAACCTTTATGGTTTAAGAGATATTCACAAGCAAAGTATCCCCCCCCTGTTCAACCAGATCAGATGGGAGGTGCCCAGGTAGACTGCAGAGAGGGACAATCTTCAATTAAGATAAGGGAAAAAGCTGAAAAGCTTGTCAAGGGGGCAGGGCTTTCATTGTTTTCATACAAAGAAAATTGTCCCCTTTTGTTATCTGTACTGTCATACAACCAGATTCACATCTGAGAAGAGATGGCTTACACTAGGTAAAAGGGGAGGGAGGGGATACTTTGCGTGTGAATATCTCTTAAACCATAAAGGTTTGAGAGATAAGACTTATATCATTCTTCATGTTTTTTTAATGCCTACAAAATAAAATAAAGTTAAAACGAAGTGTTACTATCCCTTTAATTGAAAATTGCTTCAGTGTCTTCAGCAACAAGGGTGATATGGCATGGGCTGAAAAAGATACAGAACTTTTCCAGCATCAACTACGTTACTGTATAGTCTCATCTTTCTGCAGTAGAGTACAGATTAGAATGGAGAGTACAGAGAAGAGCGCACACCCTGGTAATTTTAGATACAAGCTCAGTGCAGACTGAATACAAGGTTATCACACGATTCCTGCAGAGTAATGAGCAGTAGAGAGTCTGGAGATTCCCTTTTCCAATTCTTATTACTTAGAAGGAATACAGCTGGGATGAAATTGTTCTGAACACCGTGCCAAAGGGGCCTAACATTGCTTTTCCATGCACTGAAAACTCCTTTGAAAGTTATGGGTTCATGCAATCGTAATAGCAAGTTAGAATGCAAGTTATCCTTTGATATCGCATTCTTGATCAAAGGTGAGCATAACGCGGCTTTCCAAATGATCACTTTTGTATTATAACTATAGCTGAGGATTGTATATGTAGTTTTACATCTGGAGTACCACAGGTTCCCTACCTGTCCTAAAGCGAGACCAAAGTAAGATTAGCAGTTCTTAAATGTTTAAAAAGACCAAACAATTGTTAATCAAAATAAAAGACATGTTAACAGGTTAATACCCCATATCAGGAGTAAATGAGTCCAGCCATTAACCCTCAGAGTACCAGAGGTATCAGACTCATTGCAGCTCAATGCATCAAATTCCTCTGGCACTCAAAGTGTTTAGATTCACTAAAGATCCAGATCTGTAACGTTTCCTTAAAGGGATAGTACTGTTTCACAAAAAAAAAAAACCAAACAGCTCCAATTAATCGCTATAGTATTTGGGCCATGGAGAGTTATTTCAATACTGTCAGAGTTGTAGTACAAGAGTAACAGAATGATAAAGTATCCCCCTCCCGCCCCTTTTACTGATGTAACACTGTTCACCTCAGATGTGGAATCCGGTCACTGGACCAGACAGGTCACAGCAAGGGACAATCTTCTTACTGCGATCATAAGGAAAACCCTTCTCCATTGACAGGTTTTTCCTTACGATCACTGAAGATTGTTCCTCTCTGTGATCCATCCGGACAGTCTTGCTGCTCTGAGGTGAGCAGTGTTACATCAGTAAAAGGGACGGGAGGGGGATAAGTTCTCAATTACTCTTGAACTACAACTGACCGTATTGAAATAACACTCTCCATGACCCAAATACTATGAAGATTAATTGAGGCTGCTTTTATTTTGAAACTTTACCATCCTTTAAAGAGCTACAATTACCCCATGGGATTGCTAGGACTCCAAGGATTACCCCAGCACCCCAAGGATTAACAAACTGGAAAAAGCTTGATCACTACTGACAACTTAGGTTTATGCTGTTCCTAAAATCTGAACAATTTGCGGACCTCTGGGAAAGAGCTTCACCCCCCTCCCCCCGATTGTACAGACAGTGCAGGGATACCTGAGAGGATGGCAGGGAGCCGGGCACAGGGGACAAAGATATCTCTTCTGCTTCTGCAGCCTGGGAACAAAAGGTCATCACATTAGTCTGACCAGAAATTACATTATTTTTGCTTATTAGAGACTTGTGTACAACACATAAGTGGAACATTTCTGGGGTGCGCGTGTAAACAGCAATGCATTGGATACACTCTGGTAAGTTAGTGGCCAATCGAAAGCCATTTAACAAAACAGTTTTTCAATCACTTCTTGGCTGATGCCTTTTACACAGGTTAAATGTTACTGCAAACGTCTGGTATTGTATATTATAGGAGACTATTTATATACACAATTATATAGACACAGTGTTAAGTCTCTGAACGATTCAGTTAATCTAAGGATGGACAGAATAAAACTACCGCTCACCACCACATCTTCCGTTTCCGGTTTCTGTTCATCCAGCTCTAAAGAAGCATTCCCCTCGCTTTCATCCTGCAAAACAGGAGATCATTATGGGATGTAGAACATTTAAGACAATTTGCAAGTAGTAGAAGCAGCAGATCTGGGGCAAACCAAATGCACCATGGGGGGGGGGGGGGGGGAAGTAAAAATTAAATCTTCATTGCTTCCAACGGCACAATAAATTCCTTGAATGTCAGGAATGTATCCAGCTCACTGCAACAAAGTGTTGGAGACGCTTCTATCGCTCAGGTGGGTAAACATCCATTTCAAGCAATACATATTTTTATTTGGCCCCTATCGTTCTCCTCTTTACCTTATAAAAATATATGTAAACAAACTTGGAGTCAAGATGGAAAACAGACTACCCTTATCACTGCGCCTCTTCCCACCGTATATACTCACACATACTTTTGAATCTTAATTCTTTTCCTTAATTATATTAATGCTTATGAGTCCAATGCTGCATGCTTCCAAGGAGATTGGGTTTCCACTCCAAACTTGATGAACTAGAAAAGAGGAAAAGGAAGAAAAGCGGCGCAGAGGAGTCTCTCTAAGCGTAGTATGTTGATCACAAGAGATAGGTCCTTCACCCAAACACCGTGGAGCAAATCATCAGAAAACTACTCACATTTTCCAGAGGCACATGACCTGCCTCTTGGTTCTTGCGCTTGCACTGGCTAACACCCCAGTATAGTGATCTTCTCCACTCTGGGTTATAGATGGATACAGTCCCTTGTGAGGTTCTCCAGTAGACGTGATAGATAGTATATGTATAGGTTTGGCCACTCAAGTAGAGGATATATAAAATAAAATCCAATGCTTATAATAGGCTCAACCTAATATGATCTTATAAAAAGTATATTCACTTTTGTTGTTCAATAAGGGAACTGCTATTCATATAAAACAAGCCAGTGTTCAAAAAACAGATATGAATAAAAGTGAGTGTAATCCAAATAAGAATTTATTTATCAAGAAAGATAAAAAAAAAAAAAAAGGTATATATACCAAATAAAATTTCTATGACTAAAATGATCAAAAATAAAATGGTTGAATGTTGGATCAGTAATTCAACTAAAATCAATAAATGCCCATTGGGCAGAACAGTGTAAATATACAGCTGACGCGTTTCGTCACTATATGTGACTTTCTCAAAGCTAAACAGCGTCAGCTGTATATTTACACTGTTCTGCCCAATGGGCATTTATTGATTTTAGTTGAATTACTGATCCAACATTCAACCATTTTATTTTTGATCATTTTAGTCATAGAAATTTTATTTGGTATATATACCTTTTTTTTTTTTTATCTTTCTTGATAAATAAATTCTTATTTGGATTACACTCACTTTTATTCATATCTGTTTTTTGAACACTGGCTTGTTTTATATGAATAGCAGTTCCCTTATTGAACAACAAAAGTGAATATACTTTTTATAAGATCATATTAGGTTGAGCCTATTATAAGCATTGGATTTTATATATCCTCTACTTGAGTGGCCAATCCTATACATATACTATCTATCACGTCTACTGGAGAACCTCACAAGGGACTGTATCCATCTATAACCCAGAGTGGAGAAGATCACTATACTGGGGTGCAAGCCAGTGCAAGCGCAAGAACCAAGAGGCAGGTCATGTGCCTCTGGAAAATGTGAGTAGTTTTCTGATGATTTGCTCCACGGTGTTTGGGTGAAGGACCTATCTCTTGTGATCAACATACTACGCTTAGAGATTCCTCTGCGCCGCTTTTCTTCCTTTTCCTCTTTACCTCAGAATGCCTCTACTTCTGACTGCACGGAGCATTATCCAATGTAAGATATAGACGTGGGCCTATCCGTACCTCTTCAGTTTTGGTTTTTTTGGGACTCTCCTCTTTCTGGGGAGAGGACGTCCGTTTTACCCCCGATACCGGACTAGTAACTTTTGTCGCTGTGTTGGCAAGAGGTTTCTGGACTTGGTTGACCAGTCGGGTGGAAGAGACAACTCTGGTCACCAAAGGTCGCGGTGTTGGGGAGGTGGCTGGCGACGTGGCAGTTTCAGGAATGCTATCATTTAAGCTACCTACAAGAGAACACCAAACTGGGATCATGTACAAAGACAGAGGGGAGAAAGCCTGAGGCAAACCAACTGGAGACAAATTCCTATCAAACAGGACTTACACCCTTGAATGCTACAGTGGTCTTGAAAGCTTCACACCTGTAGCATTCAAGGGGTTAATATACCATAAATTGTTATACTATGCATTTAGACATAACCTTAACCCTTTAAATAAACAAAACGAGAGCAGAGGGAAAGGGAATCTAAGTGTCGTATCCAACACTTTTTTAAAATGTTTATTATTTAAAAAAAAAAAAAAAAAAAAAAAAAGGGGTCCCCTTCAGGGGATCTACTCACAAGATTCAAGATAGTAAAGAGCACATCAACATAGAAACTTCAATCCAACATAGGGATAATTTCCGGGATGCACGTCCCCTTTACTCTTCTCAGGCGTCCTCCACACTTGTTCACCACCCGTCTCCATCCAGTGACGTCACTCCGTCAGGACACTGATGTCTTGCGAGTTCAGCCTTCTTCTCAATGAAGAACGGGGACGTTCCTATTCGATCCCCAGTACCTTCACTTGTCTCTATTGTCTCCTGAGAAGAGGAGTAAAGGGGACGTGTATCCTGGAAATGATCCCTATGTTGGACTGAAGTTTCTATGTTGATGTGCTCTTTATTATCTTGAATCTTGTGAACAGATCACCTGAAGGGGACTTTTTTTTTTAAAATACATTATATATATATATATATATATATATATATATATATATATATATATATATATATATAGTGTATTTTAAATACAAGTGTCCATTTGATGATAAATATAAAATGTGGATACAGTGTGATTAGAACAGGGGTCCTCAATCTCGTTTTGCTCAAGACACCCCTAACAAGCAATATGGAATTTTAAGGGCACCCCTAGCATTCTATAGGTAATTTCCTACCAGTCTAAAGGAAGGGGACACTTTTATAATTAAGCTTAACTACCAGTTAGAACAGGATATTCTGTATACATTTCAATAAATATGGATTAGAAACTCAATTTTAAACATTGTTCTAGTCTACACAGAAAAAGTGAGGTACCCCAAGCTACTGTCCAAGGCCGACAATGGCACACATCTGTAAGACTATTCACAGAAAAGTGTCCAGAATGCAGCAAGTTCAAGTTGCTCAGTTTACTTACAAATAACGTAATTGGCACCAACAGAAAACTAACCAGATAAAATGTATTGTTCTAAGGCATGGTGGCCTCAGCGGTGCTACAAGTCATGTTTTTCACTCCCATGTGCCATGGCAGAGGAAATTTCCATATCAGACTGGTCCTGCCCACAGACAGGCCAACTCAAACTTCAGTCAAATCCTCTGCACAAGAGAACCAGCAAAATCACAGACATAGGTCATGACCTATGTGTGGGCCACTGTGTGGTGCAGCTTGCTCCCTCTAGGAGAGCAGGAGACCATGCCTGGGAAACCCTTCCTCTTAGGCAGACCTTCAACAAAGAATTTGACGATCACATCGAATGCGAGTTGTAGCCCCATTGAGAGGCCACCATTCCTTAGACCAAGACACTTAATTCATCCTGTTGGTTCTTGATGGGTGCTCATCACATTGTTGCACGATTTACTAACCTGCTACCTCCCTGTATTCCACACAAGCAAAGTGCAGAACATTTTTCAACAAGACGCAGACATCTGCATCACAGGTCAGAAACTGCCAAAGTGAACAGCTACACAAGGGCTTAAGGTGCCAACAAGAACAAGGTCTTAAAGGTATTTGTGGGCCAAACCAACCATAACCAACTGCAGGGGTCAAACAAATTCTCAGTGAATTAAAAAGTGATTCAGAACTGAATATGTTATAGGACTCCAAAACTGAAGAAATGCTTTGGTGTCCCCTAGCAATCAGGCTGCTAAAGCCCCCCACCATAACTTCAACTGGGTAGTTAGTTTGCTAAATAATTACTCCCTTTAAAGGATAGTAAAACAGACATTTAACATTGTCTTACAGACAGACAATGATCTTTGTCCAGTAGCTGTAACTTCTATAGGTTTTATTGTAAAATCCTTCTAACGTCCCCCCACCCGCCCCTTTTATCCACATCAGCGCTCTAGCTGATGAACTAAGATTCTGGTTGCGGGACCAGACTGCTCATCCGCAGAGCCGGAACACTATACAAAGAGAATCTTCATGAGAAAGGTATACAAAGTGTGCCTGGTTTGAGGCAGTAGGCCATTCTCATGAAGCTTCTCTTTATATACCACGCTATTCAAGCTCTGCAGACAAGCCGTCCGGTCCCAGGACCCAAACCCTGGTTTATCAGCTAGATCGCTGATGTGGGTTAAAGGGGCGGGAGTGGGGAATTTTAGAAGGATTTTACAATAAAAACTATAGAAGTTACAGCTACTGGACAAAGATAATTTGCTTTATTTCTTTAATAAGAATATTAAGCTGTCTAAAGAAAGTAATACTATGCCTTTAATTTGGAATATAAGGTCCCTGGAATAAATATGGCTGATTACATTTCTAATATAGTCAGACTAGGGTGCTGTGGCTCAGACACCCTCTTGGGGTTCCCCTTTCTTTAAAGACAGGTAAAACCCGTTTATTAAGAGTTTAAAAAATAAAATTATAGAAATAGTCATGCACAATAGGTGCTTTAGTTCTACTGACTGAGAAATCTAAAATTACCCATTTATGCATATTATTGATAAACTATTAGGGTTATCTTCTGCAAAAATTTGAGAACCACTGAGCTAGGCTTATCCACAAATCCATGTACATTTTGTTTTTAATCAATACTAGTGCATTTTAATTGGATTTTGGTCTTACCCCCTGAAGATTCAATGGAATTGTGTGGCACAATTACGTCAGTAGCCTGCATGTTGGTCACAGAAGCGGATACTGGTGTAGCTGGGCTGCTTCTGCTGGGAAGAGAATGAGCAGTTATTCTACTAGTCCGCTAAGCTAACCATTTTATTCTTCGGTATATTGTTACACTGAATGTACAGGTCTGTTAGGAGTTTTACACTTAAAGGGATAGTAATACTTCGTTTTAACTATTTTATTTTGTAGGCATTAAAAAAACATGAAGAATGATATAAGTCTCATCTCAAACCTTTATGGTTTAAGAGATATTCACAAGCAAAGTTTCCCCTCCCGCCCCTTTTACCTAGTGTAAGCCATCTCTTCTCAGATGTGGATTCCAGTCCATAGACCAGACAGATAACAGAAGGGGACAATCTTCCTATGAGAACAATGAAAGCCCTTCCCCCCTTGACAAGTTTTTCAGCTTTTTCCCTTATCTTAATTGAAGATTGTCCCTCTCTGCAATCTACCTGGACACCTCCCTTCTGATGTGGCTGAACAAGGGGGGGGGATACTTTGCTTGTGAATATCTCTCAAACCACAAAGGTTTGAGAGATAAGAGACTTATATCGCTCATGTTTTTTTAATGCCTACAAAATAAAAAAGATAAAACAAAGCATTACTATCCCTTTAAACCCTGCTTAGAACATGGGAGTCCAGCATAGTGGGTAAACAATCAAGCAACAGGCACTTCGTATTAATCTCTTGAACTCAACTCCTCCCTCTCTTTAGCTTACCGCTCTAGGTTCAGCTCACTATTCAGTCTTCAATCTAGTAAAGCACATTGCAGGGCACCCCACCCCATACGAACTCTGCACTCAGCATGGGATGCATGATACTCTCTTCCCATGTGATAAGAAGAGGATTTATCAGCAAGTATAACACTCCATTCTTCTCTGGCAAATAATAGCCTATACAGGTGCAATACGATTCCCCACCTCAATCCCAAAAATGTGAGATTGAAAAGAAAAACTGCAGTCATCTTGTAATACTAGGCTAACAAAACTGAAGTACTGAACGGTGTAAAAAGTATGAACTGAATACCATATAGCAGATTTACTGCTCTGTCCTGCAAATGTTTGGTTTCCAGTGGCCTAGATGTGTTGACAAGCCCATTCTACAAGGTCTATCTACCAGTAAGATTTCTTTAACAGGCCATGTAATCCAGAAACAAAAGATAGCCATTGTAATCAGTCTCTATGATAGAAGGTTCTTAAAGGGATAGTAATACTTTGTTTTATCTTTATTTTGTAGGCATTAAAAAAACATGAACGATAAGTTTCTCAAACCTTTATGGTTTGAGAGATATTCACAAGCAAAGTTTCCCCTCACTGACCAAAACGGTCAAGTCTGCCATCTAGCTGTCAGATTTGGAATCCGGTCCGCATATCAACCGTTGGCTCTTCAGCAGAGCCGAGATTGTAAGATATAAAAATATTTCATTGGAAGGGTCTAAAGTGTGCTTGCAAACCAGGCACACTTTGTAGACTATTCAAATGAAGTAGTTCTTATATATCGCAATCTTGACGCTGCTGTAGAGCCACGGCTGGTCCGCAGATTGGATTCCAAATCTTTACAGCTAGATGGCAGACTTGAACGTTTTCATCGGTGAGGGGAAACTTTGCGAGATAAGAATTAGATTGTTCATTTTTTTTTTTTATGTCTACAAAATAAAATAAAGCTAATTGCAATTCTTAAAAGGCAAATCGGATATAAGACAGGATAGTGGTGTGCAATTTAGCTCTGTGAGAAATGATCTTAAAATATGAGGGGAGAAATATAATGTCACACAATTTAAATGTAACAGTTCTGAGATAAGCTCCTTCCGCTACCTTACAGAATGACGAGACAGAATGGTCTAAGCCCAAGCCTTAACATTAATAAAGCAATCCGCTATTAAAAAAAAAAAATTCTGGTAAATGTTCCTACCTGTTAAAAGGTGTCAGATATAAGCTCTTCCCCTGTCCTGCGATTTGTCCAGACCTTAACTAGCTTACTCTGAGGAGTCAGTTAGCTCCTCCCCTCCCAATAATAAAAGGGGATCAGAAAGTTTCTGAACAGGCCCAAGCCTCAAGCACATGGTAAATTAACATTTTCACTAACCCGCTAGAACAGCATGCATAACTTCTCTAAATGATTTACTCAATGGGACCCCTGGAAGAGGAGCACCTCAATGCCTCACCAATTTAGAAGTTCATGCCATATAAGTAAGCTATTCAGCCAATATACCAGACCCCACCATTTTTTATATACTGTGGATTGATGGGGTCTTTGGAGCAGTACTATCATGTATACCTCATCACTAAAATCTAATAATCCTGTTCGCTCTGGTACTCAGAAAATAGATAGAAGTCAAACCTTTAGCACTGAGAAACAGAAATTATCACTCTCAAACAAGCGTTCTCACAGCTAAGTACCCTGCTGAGACTGCTATTAATGCTTAAATCACACAAGAATGTTATTTGCCAACTTTCAACTCTGGAATTAAAATATGCTGGTAGGAGACATAGCTATATATACACACACTTACATGAAAATCATTCATTGGGTAGAGACACAGGCCGCCCCATAGTCTATTAGACCATTTAATTCCCTATAATCAAAAGGACAGACATCTTCCCTCCATTTGCACCTTTCCACATTGAAGGAAGAAGTTTCACTCCACATTATCTTATTCAACAAGGAGAAAACCAGACTTTACTGACCAATAAATCCGTTCCTTAGTCCACAGAGGAACACAGGGCTTCCTGCCCCCACCACTGTGAGAAGATGCCCTGCCATTGTTGGTAAATCTGTTTCTATTCCCTTCCTTAGAAGAAAACTGGAAGCAGATAGGCAGTGGGAGGAGTTAGGTAGAAAGGGAAAGGAGGGTTTTTTCACCTCCTATACATGCTGCCTAACCCCGATGGTCCAAATGTCCCCATGGTCCCTGTATCCCTCAATGGACCAAGAAAAGGATTCAATCTGTAAGAAAAAAAATAGGATTTTAGTCTTACCTGACCTGTATGGACTAAGTGAAAAGGATTTAACAGGTAAGACTAAAATCCTATTTTCACTGTCGTCCAATACAGGTCACTGGTACTCTGGGATGTACAAACATTGAGCTGACCCAGAGGCGGGAAGTAAGGCAAGGACCAGGCGCAAGGCCCTAGTCACTAGAACTGCTATGAACCAGCTAATTACATAGCCCAAACTGTAAGTGTCAACGGAACCAACCAAGGGAAACAATCCCTGAACTAACACAGCACACGGAACTAGAGCCAACCGGGCTCAACAGCAAGGAAGCACTAAGGATCACAGAGCGGAAGACCTAAACAGGCAAAACTGCCTCCAGGACCTTCCTACCAAAACTGGCATCAGCCGAAGCCAGTACATCAACTCGATAGTGCTTTGAAAATGTGTGCACAGAGGACCAAGTGGCCGCTCTGCACAGCTGATCCGCAGATGCCCAGGAGGCCCCAATAGATCTGGTGGAATGGGCAGTCACCCGGAAGGGAACATGCTTATTCCTCAACTTATAGGCTTCACGGATGGTAGCTTTAATCCAAGATGCAATAGTAACTTTGGCAGCCGGTCTCCCTGCCCTAGGTCCCTCAGGAATGACGAATAGAGCGTCAGACTTCCTGATAGACTCGGTGCGATGAACATAAAACTTGAGGCAACGCACCACATCCAACAAATGGAGATCACGTTCCTTGACAGATGAAGGATTAGGACAGAAAGAGGGAACCACAATTTCTTGATTGATGTGAAACTCTGACACAACCTTGGGTAAGAATTCCTTGGTAGTGCGAAGCACAGCCTTATCCTTGTGGAACACCAGGTAAGGAGGTTTACAAGACAGAGCTTGTAACTCTGCTACCCGGCGAACTGAAACAATAGCCAAGAGAAAGGCCATTTTCCAAGTCAAGAGACGTAATGGAATGGAAGCCAAGGATTCAAACGGTGGTCGCTGGAGAACTCCCAGCACCAAATTGAGGTCCCACTGGGGAGTAGGACTCTTGAAGGCAGACCGAACATGAATCACACCTTGAAAGAAAACTTTCACATCAGGAAGGATAGCAATCCTTTCCTGGAAAAACACAGACAAGGCAGAGGTCTGAACCTTGAGGGAACACAGACTGAGCCCCTTATCAACACCGTCCTGCAAGAAGGCCAGGACAGTGGGAAGATGAAATTCAAGTGACAAATTCTTATCAATGCACCATGCAACAAAGGTTGACCATATGCGATGATAGATCTTGGAGGACACAGGCTTACGAGCACTGAGCATAGTAGACACCACAGAAGGAGAAAATCCTTTCTTTGCTAGAATCGAGGATTCAACCGCCATGCCATCAAATGGAGAGTGTGAACATCCTCCTTCCACAGATACCCCTGAAGAAGTAGGTCCGGACGGGCAGGAAGTGGGATAGGATCCGCCACTGAAATGGCCATCAACTCCGGAAACCAGGACTGGCGAGGCCAGTTTGGAACGATCAGGATGACAGGACAACGCTCCTGCTTCAACTTCTGGATGACTCTGATCAATAGAGGAAGAGGAGGAAAGATGTAGGCCAGGGAAAAATCCCAAGGGATCGACAAGGCATCCACTGCTAGAGCAAGGGAGTCCCTCCACCGGGAGCAAAACACCGGAACCTTCCTGTTGTGTCTGGAGGCCATAAGGTCCACCACAGGCATCCCCCACCTCTAGGTGAGCAAGTGAAACACCACTGGATGAAGAGCCCATTCTCCGCTGTCGACGGTGTGACGACTGAGAAAGTCCGCCATGACGTTGTCTACGCCTGGAATGTGAACTGCAGAGATGACAGGCACGTGATCTTCTGCCCAAGACAAAATATCCTTGACTACCAACCAGGCGGTGCCGCTTCTTGTGCCGCCTTGCCTGTTGATGTAAGCCACCGCAGTGGCATTGTCGGACTCCACTCTGATCGGACGACCGGTCAGTTGAGATTCCCAGTGTCTCAGGGCAAGCCGGACAGCACGTAGTTCCAGAACATTGATGGAGAGAAGAGATTCCTCCAGACCCCATTTCCCCTGAGCACTGAAGCGACCCAATACAGCCCCAAAGGCTGGCATCCGTTGTGACCGTGGTCCAACGAGGAACTAGAAAGGATCTCCCTTTCAGGAGATGAGAGATCCAACCACCAGTGCAGACTCGACTCGACATGAGGAGGAAGAGAGACTGACAGATGTAGATGATCTGGATGATTCTTGCACGTCTGGATCACAAATCTCTGAAGTTCCCTTGAGTGGGCCATGACAAATGGCACTGCTTCGATCGTGGAAATGAACTTCCCCACTAAAGACGACAACTTCGGTACCGGAACTACGTCCATGTCCAGAATCCCAGCCACTCGGATGGCTATCTGGTGAGCCACATCCTCTGGAAGAAACACCATGCATTGGTGAGTGTCGAACAGGAGACCCAGGAACAGAAGTCTCTGAGATGGGACCAAGTCCGACTTGTCCAGATTCAGGATCCAGCCATGACGGTTCAGAGTGTGCATACACCTCTGAAGTTGCTGATGGAGAAGCTCCGCAGAGGAGGCTTTTAGTAGGAGATCGTCCATGTAGGGGGTCACTCTGATTCCATCCTGATGAAGCACAGCTATCAATGAGCCCAACACCCTCTGGAAGACCTGAGGGGCTGAAGTAAGCCCAAAGGGGAGCGCTGCAAACTGAAAGTGTCCCCTGTGGCAGGCAATCCTGAGATACCGCCTGCTCTCTGGATGAATAGGGATGTGGAGATAAGCATCCCGAAGGTCCAGGGAGGCAAGAAATTCCCCCGGAGACATAGCTGCAATCACAGAGCGCAGGGACTCCTGGCGGAAGTGGGAAGTCACCACATAGGCATTGAGATCTTTGAGATCCAAAATGGGACGAGCTCCTCCGTCCTTTTTGGCTACCACAAACAGGTTGGAATAAAATCCTGAACCTGTGTCCCCTTGAGGAACCGCCTCCAGGACCTCTTTGTCCAAGAGATCCTGAATAGCGTCGAACAGACGTCTCTTTGTAGGTTCCTGAGAAGGACGAGTAAAATGGAACCGAAAAGGAGGAAGGGAGCAGAAAGGGATCCTGTAGCCCTCTGACACCACCTGGAGAACCCACGGGTCCTCCACTGACTCCTCCCAAATCCGGCAAAAGATGTGGAGACGTCCACCTACAGCCGGATGCGGACCCGGGTTCGGCGAGTCATGCCGAAGCAGTCTTGGAGGTCTTGGCCTTGGGGGCAACTTTGGGCTTCCAGGAATGTTTGGGCTTGGAGGAGGAGCGTGTAGCGGGAGGACCCGCCGGGGTCGAGGAGCGTGTCTCAGTCTGAAAGGAGCGAAAGGACCGATTGCGTTTGGCTGGAAACGTTTTCTTAAAGACTGATGGTAGAAGAGTACTTTTACCCCCAGTAGCCTCACTGATCATTTGTTTGAGTTCAGACCCAAAAAGCAAACTCCCCTGGAAGGGCAGGGAAAGCAAGGCTTTCTTAGAGGCTGTATCAGCAGACCAAATTTTCAGCCAAAGGGCGCGCCTGGCCACCACAGAAGAAGTGGAGGCCCTCGCCATCATGCGCACAGCATCAAAAGCAGCGTCAGCAACATAATTCTGAGCTTCAGTAATATTAGCAAGAAGCTGCAACTGTTCAGACACTGGTGCATCCTGGCGAACTGCTTCAGTCAGTCGTTCAGTCCAGGCCGCGATAGCCCTGTTAACCCACGCCACTGTAAAGGCTGGACGCATGGCAGTGCCAATAGAGGCAAAAATGGACTTAAGAGAAAGTTCCAGTTTCTTATCCGTCCAATCCTGCAGGGCAGAGGCATCAGATACAGCCAAAGCGGTAGACTTGGATAGCCTGGAAACAGGGGCATCCACCTTGGGAGGATGCACCCATTTAGCCAGCTCAGTCTCAGGAAAAGGGTACAGCTTAGCAAACTTTTTGGAGACAGAGGAAGACCTATCAGGATTCTTCCATGCCTCAGAGACTAGACGGGCAAGAGTAGGATTAGTTGGAAAACAAACAACAGGCTTAGATGGCTTCTTCTGAAAAACATCAGTAGGATCATAAGTGGATTCCTGAGTCAGAGGAAGGTTGAGCGTATTCAGAACAGCTCTAATCAGACCCTCAGCCGAAACTTCAGGGTCACATTCATAGGGGTCCCCAATGGACCTGGTAGATTCAATAACAGTCCGTTCCTCAGCATCAGAATCCTGCAAGAGTTCTTCCTCAGAAGAATCAGTCACATCAGGAGCCCCCTGTGGCTTAGGCAGGGAGGTCCTGATGGTAGAGGGGGTCTGCCAGACCTGGAGAGCCCCCTGTACCTGAGAGGGAAAGAGTTGAAGAGCGGATCTGAGATCCCTAGTGGCAGCTTTAAACTCCCTCACCCAAGATGGCTCAATAGCGTAGCTGGGAGGCCCAGGGTTGCTATCTTGACCAGTACAATTAGGGCATAGATCCCCCACATTATCGCTAGACAGCCCAATGTGGCAAGAGGAGCAAAACGCCATGGGGGTAGCAGACCCCCCATCCTCCTTAGACTTGGGTCTAGCCCCTAGCTCCAGTGAAGTAGACATGCTCACAGCGTCAATATACTCCACTAATGACACTATCACCCAGAAAAAGTGCAAAGGATTAAAGTTTCACCCCAGAAATGTCTAAATTCTGACTTATCTGGCCAGCGAAGGGTTAATCTGTTGTGGAGAGAGAAGGCTCGGTCCCTGCGTAGTGTACTCGCTTAGGAAAAGTTCCACAAAATGGCGGCCGTCATGACAGCCAATCAGAAACAAGCGCGAACCAGGCGCTCATGGGAAATGTAGTTTTCCCTTACAAGTACCCCAAACAGTGCCCGAAGCCCCCCTGAACACCCCACATAAATAAAACACATTCCAGATGATAGAGCAGGAGCCTAGCATTAAAATGAGCCATCTCTGAAGTTGCTGAGACAAGCGGTTCCAGAGATATGTCCCACACTGTGAATTCCCATAGAGAGTAAAGGAGCCATAGCGTTTGAGCGGGAAATTTAATAAAACATTAAAAATAGCCCAAACAAGTATAAAACACATAAGAAACATAAGTAAACTAATACCCAAAGCTCCAAAACCCAGAGAATACCACAGAAATTGCATTAAACATTGAAATGCAAATAAAAACACCCTATGAGTGCTGGAGTGCATTGCAAACTCCCAAATACAAGCCCAGCAAAGGGACACTGTGGGGACAAGTGGACCTTCAGCACTCAATGGGTGACTCACCTTTCTGCAGGACTTCAGTCTTCAGGTGACCATGATAAAATGGAAATAAACCAGAGGTAAATTCCCCAGTAGGGAAGCTGCTTAACCCAAGCTGTTCCCTCTTCAGGGCATAAGGTCCACAGAAAATCCCTGGAAGCTGCACCAGCCACTTTAAAGAGGGCAATTCAAAGCCATGGTCACCCTCCTAATGGTGGTATTCCATATTTGAATAAAAAAATAACAAAATACTAAGTTGAATGCATAGATGTTCTCTACCTGGTGTGCAAAGCACTCCAGGAACAAATCAATCTAAAGTGGCTCTGGCCAGAAGGTGGCTTAAGTAAGAGGGGAGGCTCTGGCCCCTGCAATTATTTGCATAATTGTTCCTGCCTATTAAAGGGGACTTATGCCTCCCAGAGTACCAGTGACCTGTATTGGACGACAGTGAAATCCCATTTCTCTAGCATCACTGAGGGATTCAGGACCATGGAGATGTACCAAAGCCATAGCAAAAAGAGGGAGGGAAGAAAACTAATGAACAATGGCCTCCCAATGGTCCCTGCACCCCTCAGTGAAGCTAAAGGGGTAATTCTGGAGCAAATTACCATACTTCTCTTTATGCTATGTCTACACAGGTTTTACAGAGCACTGGAGGCCTCTGCGTTCAAGGAGGTTAAAGGGTTAGTAATGTCAAAAAAAGTTGTGTGCATTTAGAAGAGCTTAAAAAGCTGAACTAAATGCAGCAGAGCCGCAATCTTCTTAGTTGAAACGAGTCCCTTCATTGGAATGGTCTAAAACGAGCGCTTGCAAACCAGGCACACGCTTTAGGCCATTCCAATGAAGGGATTAGTTGTCAATAACGAGATTGCGGATCTGCTGCAGAGGCTCCATATCAGCCGACACAGATCTCCCACTGACTGCTTTACAGCTGTCAGTAGACATCGAACTTTAAATGCCTGTATCTCTCAAACCATAGCGGTTTGAGAGACTTTTTCATTTAGCTCAGCTTTTTAAGCTCTTCTAAATGCAAAACACTTTTTGGACATTACTAACACTTTAAAATGTGTATTTTACATCAATGGAAAGGTCTCATGATGCAGTTCCTTGGAAGAGAATCTCTTCAGACTTCTGGGCCCACTTTGCCTTTTTGTCCACGTGTAATCCATGATGAATATATCTGCGAGGTGGAATTTTTTATTTTTGAATAAAACATTTTGTTGAAGACTAAAGTATAAAATGCTTCAATCAAGTGCATATGCAAGTTATTACCACACGTGAATCTGACATAATGCAGTATCATGTGGAGATAAAGAAAAGCAAGGAGGGAAAGGATAAAGGAAAGGGAGGTAGAGAGCTTGATTCTACATACAGATTTTATCTTAAATACTTAACTGACATGTAACTAGCATTTCACTTGGAGATCCAGTGTTCTAACAAACCAATAGGAAAAAAGTCTAATCTAGCTATTCAGGACTTAACCCTTTGAGTTCCAGAGGCAAAGGGTTAAAACAAGTTTTGTTATTACGATTCATAAAGATACAGAACTAGGGCAGAGGTGTGTACTTAGTGCTATTTGTACACTATATAGACCAAATCCTACATTATAATTCACTAAGGATGCTTATGAGAAGCAATCATGTGCAGTAGAGAATGCTGCGTATGCAGCTGATACGGAGCGGGGCTCCCCGAATTCAGACTGGAGTCCTCACTGCGGGACTACGGTCTGAATTCAGAGCACCCCTCTCTGCATCAGCTGCGGCGCGGGCAGTTGGTACTGCGCATGACTGCAGCGCCGCCAGTGTTGGCACGTGTACACAGGCTTTAAAACTAAAATATATTCGAATAAAAAATCAAAACAAAATGGTGGAAAGCACTCACTTGTAAGTTTTATCTGCCCAGGTGCACATTCCCAAGGTAGAACGTAGAGATGTGGAAAAAGTGGCCAGCACCCGGGGGACTGCTCAATAAAGTGTTTATTATAGAGATGCACCGATAACAATTTTTTAAGACCGAGTACAAGTACCGATACCAATTACCGATACCTTTTTTTTGCGGTCATTTGCCAGTTTTCTAAGTACCTACATGTTTTAGGTACTTGGAAAACTGGCAAATGACCGCAAAAAAAAAAAGTATTGGTAATTTGCATTGGTGAGTACTTGAAAAATATTACATACATACACACACACCACCTCTTGACTCTCCCTTTTTGACTCTTTCTCCCACCTTTTGCTTCATTCTACCCCCTTGAGCCCCCTTCTTTTGTCTTGGCTTTTGATCCCCCTTTCTCCCCCTCCTTGACTCACCCTTTTGCCTCTCTCTCCCTCCTGATCACCCCTCCTTTTGCCTCTTCTTGGCCCCCCTCCTTTGGTCTCCTAATCCTTCCTCCTTTTGACTTTTTCTCCCTCTTCAACCCACTGTCTGCCTCTTTCACCACCCCCTGCCCCATCCTGCCTCCTTTACTCTCCTCTGCCGGGTGCTCGCTGTTCTCTCGCGAGCCCCGGCAGAGGTCAGCGTCGGAGCGTTGCCATGGTAACCCACGGCAATACTCCGACACTGTAGGAGGGAGAGAGGTGACCGGGGAGCATTGTGAGCAGCTCCCCAGGTTCCCTCTCTGCAGCACCGACCCTGACACAGGGTATCGGTTCTGGCATCGGCCGCATTTGCGCGAGTACAAGTACTCGTGCAAATGCTGGTATCGGCACCGATACCAGTATCGGTATCAGTGCAACCCTAGTTTATTAATTCAATTGTAGCAAAACACAGGGTCAACGTTTGGTCTTAGTCTTGATAAAGGTCTACTAAGACCAAAACGTTGACCCTGTATTTTGCTACAAATGAATAAACGCTTTGAGAAGTCCCACGGGTGCTGCCCACTTTTTCAACATCCAGCACGCCATAACAGAGTCTGAAAGTGTGAGTTTTTGGTAAACAGAGGAGTGCCTCAGGACAAGTATTATATAACCCTTTGAATGCCAGAAGGGAGCACAACACATTGCACTCAAAGGATTAAAATACTTATCTCTTAGACAGAGCGATTGGTGCTCATCACCCTGGCACATGATATGTACAAAACCAAGAAGTGTCATAGCCACCACCCAACGAGACACAAAAAGGGATGCAGCCTCCATGTGTAAGCGGATATTTCCTTACCCCTGAGACAGGCCAGACGTATTCAATGGACTGGTTTTGCTAGTGTTGGTGGGAGAAGGCACCGACATGCTGTTGTCACTGTCCATGGATAAGTCCAGACTGTTATCGTGCAGACCAGATATCTTAACACCTTCAACTGAATGCTACAACCAGAATAAAACCAGAATTATTAACAGTTATGTCTACCGATACAGACACACGAACTAGATACACTACACAAAACCTGGAACAAAACAGTTTTGCCCCAGGAACAGAAATTCCCCACCCCCCGTAATTTAAAGGGATAGTAACGTTTCAGTATTAACACGACAGGCCTTCATAATAGTGCATGCTACTATTCAGTTACTTCAGTAATGTTCACTGAATTAGAAATTGCCCCCCCCCTGCGCCCCTTTTCAGTATGCCAGGCCACATCTCCCGAGTTGCAGTCACTTGAACGGACAGATCGCTACAACGCGCAATCTGCCTTCACTCAGTATAAGGAAAACCCTGCTCCTCTTGACGAAGGACGGATGGTTTTCCTTATACTTAAATATCGCCCCATGTCGTGATCCACTTCCGAGGAATGAAGGATGACGTATGTATAAGGGGCGTGAGGGGGACAATTTATACTATTTCAGTGAATATAGAAGGATTTCAGTAAGTGAACAGTAGTATACACTACAAGGAAAGATTGCAGTATTCATACTGAATCAGCACTAACCCTTCGAGAGATTCTCAGTCCCCTGAATGCTTGAGGACACCATACCTCTAATGTTCAAGGGGTTAAAAGCCTTAAACCAACTGGATTTTGATATATTCTTATGCTGCAGTTTGTTTGCTCCAGAACAGAGCCAGTTTGGCTTACTGAATAGACCTTGAGGCCTTATTTGCATTAATAAAAAAAATACAAAACAATTTTGTAGCTTAGAACTGCACCACTGAATCTGGACTTTTCAAGCATTCAACACTAGAGGTCTCCAAAGCACAGCAAAAAAATGTCTTGAGACCTATCATTCAAGAGCATCACAAACAGCCAACTTAAATCAGTGGGGACTGTGGGAGTTTGTCAGACTGCAGTATATTATAGATCGAATTTGTATTAAAGTATTTTATACATCAGTGGCCCTTCTGTGAGGCAAATATCCAGTTTGCTGTGCAGTAGCGGAATCCGTACCCAATAAACATGCATTTTAATGACCATGTTAAACATTATTATAAGAGCACATGACATGTATAACATTACTAGTAGTACGTTAGGGATAATCAGCAAATTCAGAATAGATTAGAAAACAGATTTAGGGGATGTCAATGAAGGAAACAGTGGGAGTAAGACTTTTTGCTTAAGAGGCCCAGCTCCTAGCGAGAGGCGTTTTAACCCCTGGTCATGGTGCCCCCACTCAAGAGAAAATCCGCTGTTGATCTGGCGATGACGGGCATTTACCTTTTTCTTTTTTGGGAATACATGAGTAGGTAGAAGCTGATGCAGCTGCTTCCTCTTCACATGCATCGCTGCGATTTTCATGTCCACTTCAAACATCTTACTGCTTATTGCTTGTCTGTAGACTTGACATGGAAAGAACAGCATGAACACAGTATCTGGGATTGACCTCAGTGTGCAGCAGATTGGGTTATTATTCCCATGGATGAGGTGGTCTCCTGTGCACTGGCTCACAATGCACTTCAGACCTCCAGGAATCCGAAGCACAACAAATTATAACACAAGTGCCTTAGTTTAGTAAACAGGATAACAGAAGTAACCTAAATGTAACACCCAATTTACCTTATGACTAGAATACCTCAATGGTCCCCATGAGGTCCATTCCAGGATGTCAGTGACCAGGAGGCAGACATGACAGTCACTAGCAGGACCACTGGACCTCACACACTGCTCAATGTATATGGTACTATTAACCCTTTAAAGGGCCAGAGGGATGGCTGTGCACACAGCAGGCACTTAAGGACCATCTAAGACCACCTGCGCATGGAGCCCTGAAATCCATGACGTGCCAGGACCATCATTGGTCCTTTAGGGAGGCTTTACCACAACTGTCCTGGCACATCATGGGTTCTTAAATGGCTTAAAAGATTAAGTAGGCTTTGGCGTTCTGCCCGTTAACTGGCAAATTATACACAACATTTTATGAAATGTATACAACGTAAAGTGTGTGAAAGATGAGGCAAGTATTGGCAAGATTATGCATTTACAGGATTATGTAGAGTCAAAGAGGAGGTTCTTTCTAAAATGGACAACAAACCGGCGCTTCTCTATGTATAAAATGTGCCCTGTGTTTAGCATATATAATAATATTTCTAAATAAATGAAATAAGTGAGATATTAGCTTTCACAAATTGGCCAAGTTGCGGGTAAGCTTGCCACCTCGCCAAGGTTTCTCACTGTACGGCAAGTCCTACTCTATACATCTGTAATGTCCTATCTAAAATAAAATAAAACTTGAACTTCCCTGAGGAGATGTTATTATAAACACGATGGAGAGCAAGGGACCCTTTAAATGTGCTCTTTTTATCGCTTCTGGGACCCAGTGTGGTGCAATTAAAAACAGGAGACCTACATTATAATGAAAAGATGTACATAGTGGACTTACTTAATACAAAAAGACCCTAATGGATCTGCATTGTGAGAATATGAGGGAGCTGTGGATCCAACCGCTCACTCTATAATAATGTGACCTTTATATCAATATCTAAAATGAAGCTTGTTACCACGAGTGAAATGGAAAGGACACACAACTTCCTATTTGGCTTTACATATTCTTAAAGCGTACAAAATGCAATGTTTTTGTTAAACTTTACAATAAAGGTCCCTGAAAGGGAGCCAACTGAATTTGTTTCCAGAGATTTCTGTGTGGGATTGTGAAAGCAGAGTAACAATGAAACTGTTCACAGAACGTATAAAAGCCGCTTCTACCACACGCAAATCACTCAGAGGTTTGACTCATTATCCTGTGTTGGATACCTCTGGGTTAAAGCCTAGACATGATAATTAACAGACGTGTTAGAAAAGTCTCCAGAATTAAAGTGGTGACATGTTTTGAGTGAAAAATCAAAGTCTAGATCTACCAAACAAAAAAAGTGCTTTGAAATACACATACGTAAAACATTAAACATTCAAAGCCAGCATAAGGCAACAAACCTGTATCAGTGAAGGACTGAATATCGTAAGTCAGATCAACACTCAAATTTTCAGAGTTTTCCATCTTTTTGAACACCAATCCAATGACCCACATTGTACGGAATTCTTCCCTAAATACAGAAAGGCAACTCATCATTTGGGGAAGGACTAAAGAGACACTAACGTCACAAATGGTGTGTGTACTGGTCCTCCAAAATGAATTACCTGTGGATACCAGGTCCATCTGGAGGACCCGAAAATCTTCCCACCAAAGCAATATTAAGATGACTCCAGTGGGAGATGTTGAGTCCTGCAACAAATGTCTGTCCACAATATCAAATACTAGTTAAAGGATCCAACGCACCACATAGCTCGAGAGAAATGTGTTTTTATCCATTAGTTTGCTCAAGTGAACTGCACAACACTTGACAGATCTCAGGGATGCTTGTTGATAAAAACCTGCATAATCCAAGTCATGTAAAGGCATGTTCATGAATGACTTTCCTTGTGTGAAGAACTCACTGTGCATGTGCAAAGAACTCATTTTAAAGTAACTAGGCCCGGTTTCAAATATTTAAACAGCAAATAAAATTAGACCTCCATAACGTGTGTGAAATCTGATGTCTATGCATTTAGTAGATTTGGCTGCAGTCTTGATTAAGGTTTTGAAATGAAGTTCTAAATGTGGAAAGTAACACATTTCTGGACAGTTGGGGGTACCCTCATCACATAGCATTTTTAACCATATCTGCATGGATTTTTTGGGACACAGACTCCTAAACTGTCACATTTTAGGTTAGTTATTGTAAACAGACATTGTAAGTGTTCAAAAAGCAGCATTTAACACAGAACTGCCACTTGAACTCAGAGAATGTGAGCAAATGTAACATATAAAAGGTAAGTTCTGAACATTAAGACAAGTAGGATTGCTTTCCGCCTATCAATACTATTTTGGTTTTTCTTTAACCCTTTGAGTGCCAGAGGGGTACGCAACACATTGCAAATCAATGTGTTGCGTACCCCTCTGGCACTCAAAGGGTTAAAGGTCTCATTATCTGGGTTATAAACATACCTTGCACCCTATGAAAGCCTCCAAAATGTATTTTCTCTGTCGTCCAATACAGGTTACTGGTAAATTTGGGTAGGCGATCAGCACTTTTAATAGGCAGGAACATTTCTGAGAAGCGACTGCTGGTTGGAGCCTACCCCCTCGTTAGCTTACAGCTAGCCAATCGCCATCCAGTAAGATTTGTTCCTTGGTCAAGACACAGGGCGAGAGAACAGTTCTGCTAAAGTTTTAGCTTTTTTATTTTTCTGTTAGATATTGAATACCACCATTAGGCGGATTACCATCACTGACAATTCCCATCATCCAAATGTTGATAGCTCACTTTACCAGGTGCTTTCTGTGGACCTAAGACCTGGGAGGAAATCTTGGCTGCAAGTTCTTTCCCCAGGAGGTGCCCACTGAGTCTCTTGATATACGTTAATCTGAAGACAGAAAAGCTGCTGAAAAAGGTGAGCACTCTGAGTGCTGAAGTCCACATGCCCCATACTTCTCCTCCACACAGGGGTCTCATTTGGAGTTCCTATTACATACTCATGCACTCATTGGGTTTATTTCTGTATTTCTGAGGTGTTTGGAGCAAGTTTCTGTGGCAACTTAACCCTTTTGTTGCTGGTTAGCACCTTTTTGGGGGGGGGGGGGGCACTTTCCCTACTGGGACCAGTGTTTATTTGGTCTACTGATTTATTATAGTGGGCTTTTGATTGGTTTTACTTTGTTATACACCTTGTTAACTTTATGGCGGGCGTTTACCACATAGACACCATTGCTCCATTCACTTCTATGGACTTTACAGTTTGGGAAACATCTCTGCAAGCACTCCACGTAGCAAAGTCAGATGGCTCATTGTTGGTTTGCCTTTGCTCTCTCATTCGGTCAACATTCTAGGCATGTTTGGGGCCTTAGAGAGCTTCAGGCACTGTTGGGTACTATGTTAGAGAAACTGATTCCCATGAGCACTCGCTCCATGCATTCGTTTCTGATAGGCTCCTGCTGCGGCAGCCATTTTGTGTATTCGCAAATCAAGTATCCTATGCAGGGCAAGGACTCTCCTCCTATCCTCAGCAGTTTAACCCTTCGCCTACCAGACAAGTCTTTAGCATTTCTAGGGTGCAATCATCACTGTTTTGTGGGTGTTTTGATACTTTGATCGTTTGACTGAGAATGTCAATTATGTTGAAATAGGACAGTCTACATGTGCATTAAGAATGAAAGTTTCAGGATCAGATTCTGGGGATAAAATAACTGAATTTTATAGATGTTAGCTGGAACAGTCTTTAAACTTCTATAACTAATTTTTAGGTGCTAGTGTTCATTTAAAGATACGTTTGGAGGACCCAGTGTACTCCGTATAGAGTCAATGTGGACAATTAGTATTTTCTAATAATATTAACCCTTTAAAGGACGAGAGGTGCTTACAAAGCATTGTTTAGAAATGTATCACACACTCTTCTGGTCATTACAGTGGGTTACCAGGTGAAAGTGTTCCCATATATAAATCTGCACAACTAATTAAAACAGAATAACTATAGTTGCAAACTATATAAAAACAGTGAGTGACAAACCTGGTCATCACCCCCTCATTAACTGGCAACATGAGAGCAAAGCTGTTGCCAAGACGACTTAATTTTACAGCTTTTATTTTTTGGGGCAGGGGATGTTTTACAAGTTCAGTGGGAATTGCCTCCGTTCAGCGACATTAATCCCCAATGTGAATGGCACATAATGGTATAACGTAAGTAAGCCTTACTTTTCTGGGTTTTCGCCGGGAGCTGGGAAAGATTGTGGGTTCACGTGCGCCAGCGTGATGAATTCGTTCTTCTCCAAGCTTCCAACGAGGATACGGATTTTGGATTCCACCAATCCCACCCTGTGTGAGGGAAAACATTCACAAGTGACAACTAGAACAATATGCACAAAACAAAAAGTAAATCTGTGGGAAACTGCACCACAAGGAAAGATCCTATTGACAAATGAGGATTTTAACACCTTGAAGGTTAGAGCATTCAGTCACTTAGGGCCCATTAAAGGGATAGTAATGTTTCATAATAAAAGCAGCTATAATCAATCATCATAGTATTTGGACTTTGGAGAGTGTTATTTCAATTCTCTCAGAGTTGTAGTACAAGAGTAATTGAATGATAAAAGTATCCCCCTCCTGCCCCTTTTACTGATGTAACACTGTTCAGCCAGATCAGAAGGGAGGTGCCCAGGTAGACTGAAGAGAGGGACAATCTTCAATTAAGATAAGGGAAAAACATGAAAAACTTGTCAAGGGGGGCAGGGCTTTCATTGTTCTCATAGGAAGAAGATTGTCCCCTGCTGTTATTTGTCTGGTCTATGGACTGGATTCCACATCTGAGAAGAGATGGCTTACACTAGGTAAAAGGGGCAGGAGGGGAAATTGCTTGTGGATATATCTCTCTAACCATAAAGGTTTGAGAGATAATTATATTGTTCATGTTTTTTTAATGCCTATAAAATAAAATAGATAAAATGAAGTATTACTATCCCTTTCGTAAATTCGTAAGTTGCAGCTCAGTTGTCCTAGAATTACTCTAAATAATGTGTACCTGTCACCTTAAGATGGATTTTTTTTTTTTTTTTTTAAATAAAAATGTACTATCTTGTGCAGTTTGTAAAACTAGTTTGTCTATTAGCTGGTTTTGAATAGGATTCATTACCATACAGAGAAGGGAATCAACAGGAATTCTACACCCTGCCACCAACACAGAATTATTTCTCAAACTACTTTACACCAAACTGTAAACATTTAAATTATCTGTAAAACAAACAGAACTTATTTTGGGGTAACAGATCCACTAAGTGAAGGTGAATGTGTACACAGAGTTGGAACGGGATGCATCAAATGATTTA
This sequence comes from Rhinophrynus dorsalis, assembly GCA_037306005.1. Classification (NCBI taxonomy): domain Eukaryota; kingdom Metazoa; phylum Chordata; class Amphibia; order Anura; family Rhinophrynidae; genus Rhinophrynus; species Rhinophrynus dorsalis. Next base: position 122,693,381 of record CM074728.1, on the reverse strand, counting down.
CTGTAACACCACATTAATCAGATTGGATACTAGAGATAAGACATTCATTGCTTCCCATTATAGAGAGGTTTATCACACTTCCTCACAGTACACAGTGGTGTAACAATAACATCCTATAGATAAGCAGTGTGGGTATTCAGCAGATGCATCAATTCATATATAGACCATTCCTGGTACACATTGCACCATATATAAAACGTGGTTGTAAATTAAATATACTTCAGCTGAATGTTTGAGTACTTTGAATAATGTTCTCAACTAGTGGTACTCAACTGAGATACAAGAATGTTCTATAGGAGATGGAGGGGTGAGAAAAATCCCTCTTCACTGGAATTTAAATGCATAAAGCCCCAGTGACTTTGCAGGTCTTGTGTGGTCCCTTTCAAGGCAAGAGTCACAAATGCTCGAACAGCCTTCCAGTATGACAACTGCATAGCAACTCCAGTTTAAGGGACTGAATGGATTGTGTAACAAATGCACCCCCTTCTTGCCTTGCCTGGCTTTGCTTCACTGCTAAAAGGCACCACAACAGTGGTACGCCCTTCCATGTTATATCCATTGTTTGTGGTCCTGTAGATGTCGGAGTGTGCAACACATCTGAACGAGGATTTTCTCAAGCTTACATTAGATGAAGACTGGGAAATTGGGCACAGTTTAGTTTCAAAATATTAAGTCACAAACCCCTAAACAAGTGGACAGCAGTGTCATGACTTCACAAATAATCCCATGGTTTAACACAATGTTCAAGCCATTTTGTACTTACCATTCAAGCCTCTGCTTTTCTGTGGGTGCACTGGCGAGAAGGAGAATATAATGCCTTTAAAGATAAAGACAATAGGCTATTTATTCAAATGGACACAAACACCAACTTTTGCACTTCTGGTTGTGTAAAAAAAATAAATAAAATAAACTTAAAATGATACGATTACCCAAGTACTACAGCTATCACAGTTTATCCATTACCTAATACTCAAACTCTGCTCAGTTTCCACACCAGGTCACATTTTGTCCATCAATTATAGCATTTCTATGGTCCAATCCAGCGGTTCTCAAACTTACTGTGGTGGAGGCCAAAAAGGAGTAATTTTGGAGCAAGCCAAATGCACTGCAGGCTGCAAGTACACAGTTCCCTGGATTTACACTTGCCCCTGTGGTGTAATGTTTCGATCAGCTTTATCTTTATATAAAAGTCTTATGGCATTACCCAAGTATCAGCATTAGAAGTTTTTGAATACTATTTGAGAACAGAATTAAGAGCGAGTTATATGGGTATAATATGTATCGTTTCCTCAGTTTAGACAAGTTATTCTAAAATCTATAGAAATGCTTAAAATAAATTCTATATATTTAATAAGTGAAGTCCCACTAATGAGGATTGTTTTATTCAAGCTAACAGGTCAAACTTGTATTTTCAGGGTGCAGAATTTCCATGCCCTGAAATGTTATGGTGGCGCTGTTGGTACCAGTTTATGGACAGCTTTCGTCAGTTAACCAGAACGTCAATAGGATGCTGCAGAAACAGCGCCACTGAATTTTAGGCAAAAGGAGGTACTGCATTACAAAAAATAAAAAGGCAGCTTTGGGCTGCAATAAGCCTGTGCAGGATAAGCCACACAATGCATCTCCCACATTAAAGTGTTACTAAAGTATTACCAGCATACTGTATACACATCTCTACCATTCAAGGTGTAAAGTTAAAGAGCAAATCTGTCTCCATTCAATGGTGGTGGTGGTGGTGGTGGTGGTGGTGGTGGTGGTGGTGTTGTATGTGAAAACTGGGAACAGTTCTATCAAACCATATTCCACAACAGTTATGGCAAAATCCAAATCAACTGAAAACTGGGCATGATCTCACATTTTCAGGACTTTTCCATTTTCATAACTAGAGCTTGTAAGATTTCTATATGCAGGAAAGAATTACACCATATCTGTGCTGTTTGTATGGACAGATGTATTGAAGAGACATCCTATGTAATAATTCACTAGGATATTTGTCAGAAGTAGTCATGCACTGTAGAGACTGCCTGAACACAGAATGCTGGGAGTTCTGTGCTGGGAGCATTCTGTGCTTTTGGGCAGTCTCTACAGTGCATGACTCAGTCGGCAGCAGGATGCAAAGCAGGGCCAGCCTCTTAACCCTTTGAGTGCCAGAGGGGTACGCAAAGCATTGCAAAGCAATGCATTGCATACCCCTCTGGTACTCAGAGTTATCACCTGGACCTTGGCCTGTGTACACAGGCTTTTACTACCAATATTGTGGTAGAAGCCATTTCCATGTAAGGTTATCTACAGGAGATGAGACTGTTGACCAGATGTGGTTCTCATATCTATCAGTCCAGGACATAATACATCCCTGCTTGGTTAGGAATCAGGAGGACTAAGCTGTCTGACTTACCTGTGCTAATGCAGAGAAGTCCTAAACACCTGACCTATTAGGGGTCCATGTAGACAATTAGAAGAACCACTGATTGAGAAGAGGTGTACCTGGTACTGGAGAAGTATCAGTGGGGTTCAGTCACAGAACAGTATTTTAATTGTTTTCTGTTTTTACCAGTGGAAATTTATGGAGCTTGTAATATCCTTAGATGTATTTATACCAGCGCTTCTCAACTCCAGGCATCTGTACACACCAATAGGTCTAGTTCCACTGATATTCCTGATTAACCCATTGAGTGCCATAGGGTACACATTACAAAGCAATGCACTGCAAATCCCTCTGGCACTCAAAGGGTTAAGTACCAGTAGATTATTCCATGAGGCAGACATACTATAAACTGGAACAGAATGTGTCATGGGGTAAATTCCCCACCTACTGAATTAAAGGGGCTTTTAACAGTGTAAAGACTTCAAATACGTTGCAAAGCAATCCATTTGTGACCAAGCATTTAAGGGGTTTAAGTGATAGTAATACTTAACATTCAACAGATTTAGTTCTGTAAAAATTAAAAAATAAACTGCACCGTTACAAAGAAATACTTCATTTGAACGGTCCAGAATGTGTGCTTGCAAACAAAGTATTTCTTTGTAACTACTGCTATCACGGCTCTGCTGAAGAGCCGCAGGACGGTCTCTAACTTTGAAAGCGGACGTCAGCACAAGGGGAGGGAAGGGGGAATGTTGCAGACTGGTATCTCCCAAACCATAAAGGTTTGGGAGATCAGAAACTGCGCAATTAATTTTTTTAAGTAGCTACAGAACTAGATCTATTGAATGTTAAGCATTATCATCATTTTAAAAGTTACCTAGAAAAAAAAAAAAAAAAAAAAAAAAAGTTGGACTTGTCCAAAGAGGACGTTCATTTCCCCCATAATTGCTCCATTTCTTTTCTGTACATCAGCCACCATATCTAGGCAACTAATTATAAACCTTTTCTCAAGTAAAGAGCCCGATAACTGGTTGGTGCACCAATTTGTCAGAAGTTGCTAGAAAGATTCCCAGACACAGAATATACTTCATTTTGGGGATCAGAATCTTAAAATTCCAGGGCAGTTGGACATTTATATACGCACAAACGATCAACCAATTAATCCGACAGCTTATCCGTTTCGCAGGCAAAATGTACCTTTGTCAATAAGAACCAAGAAAGTGCCGCAGGGGAAGGGAGGGGTGAAAAAACACAGATTAGTCTTTTAAACCTTTGAATAGTTGGTGTTACAACACTTAACATTCAAGGAGCTAAAAACCCCATTTAAAACCACTGGACATTGTATTACTCATGTACAATGGGGGACAAGGACTTTGGGGTAAGGGTACCTCCAATAGAAGGCAAGGCTCTTAAAGGGACAGTAATTAAAAAATTACTATCCCCTATTTTGTAGCCCTTCAAAAAAGGAGTAAAATCAGCCCAGCGGCAACTTTCAAACCTTTAAGGTCTTTGTGTGTGCTCGGTGTGCAAGCACACACAGAAGACCTCATATGTTAAGGGTTTGTTTGTTTTTTTTAACCACAATCTCTGCTCTGCTGCAGAGCCTCCTCCGATCCCAGGACCAGATTCCCCTGCTGTCAGCTAGAATGCCGACATCAGGGAAAAGAGGGAACTTTGAAAGCGGCTCTCTCAAACCATAAAGGTTTGAGAGTTGCCGCTGGGCTCATTTCTCATTTTTTGAAGGGCTACAAGATGGCGGATAGTCATTTTTAAGTATTACTATCCCTTTAAAGTGACTAGTACTCTACCTCTTATTCCCGGATTCACCTTCACCCCAGCATTTTGTCCTCACACCGGCAGCTCTGGGCTGTTCTACTGGAGACCACATTCATGACTCCTGTGTGGAGTCCATTTATTTTACATTATTTTCATTTTACCCCTTCTACAATTTTTTTTTTTTTTTTTTTTTTTACACCTGAAGGGACGATCTGGGTCAGTAGCCTTGCCTGCTCTGATGGAACCAATATAGGCATGTTTCCACGGATACCAGCCTAATTCTGTCATTAGGAGTGAGAAGGGGGTCTTGAATAAGTCAGTCTATATCCCACATGGTGGCCGACTGCTATAGTGCTTAACCTGGTCTCCTCTAAGTGCCAGAAGTTTCCATCCTGGGAAAGGGAGCAGGATTTTGTTCACCTTATCTGCTTATGGTTATATTTTGAGATCCTTCTGGTGTACATTTTTATACCAAAGAAAGGCATGTTAAGAGAAAAAAAAAACAAAAAAAAAACAAATTGTTAACATGCGCTAACCTGCTGCTAGTCTATCCCAGTTCATATTCTTCCCTGGTTACCACTAAGGCTTTGTTGCACTGATTTGCTGGAAGTGTAATGTCTTCTCTTCCTACACCAATCCACCACACAACTTCGTGTTAGAGCCAAATCCACATGATCAATGAGAACTTCAAACACCCTGCTTCTGCAGGACAACTTTGCAAAGCAACAGTTTGGCCATTTGTACATATATTTAATAAGTTCAGCAAATTTAATGTGCCTCCTTCTGCTGCCAGTTTAGGTTAAAAAGTCCTGCAAGCTAAAGTGGTTTAATCTGTTCTTTCACCATTTGTCACCTCTCCAGAATGGCCCCAAGGTCTGTATCCTCCACTGGAATCAATTAGTTCTTGTACGCTGATCAATCCTTTTATTAGTCCACTGGGGTCACATGGTATCCCACCATGAGAAAATTATATTAACAGTTTGGGTGACCCACCTTTCATTAGCTGCTGTTATTGGGGGGTAGGTGGGGTTATACACTAAGGCATGATGAAGAGGCAATAACAGAACCCATGTTATACTATGAAGCCTACATACTCATCTCTCCCACGTGAGATCTTAATGCATAGGCTCCACAGAACATGAACTGGGGGAGTGATATTCACTGTAGAAGTTAGCACTTTATCACCCCTTAGTACATCTTCAATGTGACCACCTGCCTACACATACATAAATAGTAGGTAGAGCGTTTGGTGGGAGAGTGGCTGCTTTTTAACCAAGCATCCTTCTTCCTGGTGGAAGAACCTTCACCCCAGGGTCTCTGCACCTCCAATGGACTAACAAAAGGATTTTTGGTTTGCCACAGAATTGATCTAGTTTTGTCCTTGTTCATATGGCCTATAGATTATTGGATAGAATATTGAAACAAATTTATATAAACAGCCTGCAAACCTCCCCCCCCCCACCACCGAGCAAGAAGCATCACACAGCAGCACCAGTTAACTGCCTGTGTCTATTATTTTTTTTTTATAAATTTAGATACAAAACAAGCTGCAGAACAGATTAAAGGATTGCCTAAATTTAGGAACGTAAACCACTGAAATTTTATGCAAGCCTTTGCATCCTAGGTCTCAAACACTGCTTCACAACACGCCAGTTCAGAGGGTGTAAAAATACAAATTCGCAAGGTTTTATTTTAAACGCATCATTTTGGGCTTTCCTTTAATCTGCCATTTCAGATCTCACGTTCCTTCTATATATCAGTGACTGCACTCTAAGAGCTGTGTATACATCTTGTACCATTAATTGGGCTAGTTCAGCTGAACCACAGACAGAATTCGTAGGGTCAGAGAAAAAGACTGCTAGATTCATTTAAGGAAGAGAAACTGAAATAGGCAAGTCAAGCAAAGTACACATAGTTAAAATGGGTATTTTAATCTGGACTACATATTTTAAGGGCAGCGTTAGGACATCGAATTGCCTATAAATTTTTTACCTCGACCATTTTTTCTCCTCCCATTTCAGAGACCAGCCAACTGTGAAATGTTACAGATCCATTTTTTGGCGTTTTTCTAATTTGTAATAAAGATGGCATGCAGAGCACATGGTGCTACAGGGATATGTATCTGCGATGCCTGGATTGTCAAATGGTTACAAAAAAAAGTGAATACGAAATTGGAAGTGTGACTATTTTGCATACATATGAAATAAATGATTGTCCCTTCAAAAAAAGTATACTACAAAAGTTATTTTAACCCTGTATGGAGAGGTGTGTGCATATTCGCAACTAAGCAAAAAGTTAGATACTTCTATTGTCATATTTGCATTTTTTTTCCATTGCACTACTCATCACCTTATCCAAGACCTCTTAACCCCTTGCACTCCAAAGAGATATTCAATACATTGTAAAGCAATGTGCTGCACACCTTGTCCTCAAAGGGTTAAAAACAGCTGACTTAATACCTCCATCAAAACCAGATCACAGAAAGACATTCACAAGTTTGTTTTTTTGTTGTTTTTTTTTTTGGATTATTTTTTTTTTTTTCCATTTTAATTTATTAGTTCATATACAGTAAGATACACAACACAACCCAGCTGAATATGAAAATGCAAACATGTGCAAAGGCCTCAACTATAAACAAGAACATGTCCCAGCTAAAATAAAGACACTCCACACATTGCGTATACACTGAAAAGAAAAAGGTTACATGGACAAACAGGCTCTCAGATACAAATTATAGGTCTGAGCAGAGGTAGGTGGCAGCCTTTGGACCTGCACCTGTTGTAGTCTGCAACTAATGACTATCCCCAACCAATCACGTTTTTGTCAAGATGATGGGAGTTGTATTCTATACTGCAGGACCAGAGCATGTCTGGATTAGGATGTTTGTCCTACAGATCAGGTGGAGGTGTAGTTAACCTATTCCAGATCGTGACGGACAGCAAACTTGTGCCTAAGTGATGATTAAACCTCATCTATTGTAAATAAAGACATTCCCATTATTTGCTTAACTCAATAACTCATTCTCTAAGTCCTAGGAGGGATGAAGGGAAGGACCATGGGTATACAGTCTCCTACTACCTGCCCTCTCTAACTCAGCAACAACTGGAGATCACTCAGTTGTTAGCCAAGACCGGAGAACGCAGCCGAACAGGGGAAGCTGCGGTGAGCATCCCAAGATGTCAACGGATGCGATGCCGTGCATCCCTCTCTATGGAATAAGAGAAAAGGACTAACCAGTAAGTAGAAAATCCAATTCCCTCAAGGGTAAATCCCAAAGTAGCCCCACACAAAGGGAGGGAGAGAAAACCATAAGGATAATGGCCTGCGAAACTGCATGGCCAAAGCAGCATCCAGAGATAAAAACATGAAACTAAAAAAAAAAAACTTGGTATGAGTGTAAACAGACAATCAAGTGGTCACCTTGCAAAGCTGGGCAACGGAAGACTGATTCTTGAAAGCCCATGCGTGTTAACTGAACAAGTTGAAGTAATCTGGAATGAAGCAAGATGGACTTCTACATAATTATGCCCAATAGTCCATATGAAGCCAGAATACTCTCCAAATTTAGATGGCCCTTCTTACGACTATCAGGAAGAACGGAGTATCCGATTTCCAAAAAGAATGGGTAGGATCTACAAACTGTGGAAGACTACAATTCACATCCAAAAATGGAGAACGTCCTCCTTCAGATTTCGAAGCTAGAACAAGTTCCTGATTGATGTGGAAGTTAGAAACAACCTTAGGTTGAAATTCAGGAACAGTTCTCAATATGTAATCTAGATGATAAACCAGGTGAGGAGATCAAACAAGCGATCACTCAGACTTGTCTTGCCAAAGCAACAGCTGTCAAACGATGTTCAGGTGTCTGGTGACTAAGAGGAGAGAGACCTCTCTCAAGGCCAGCTTGCAAAAAATCCAAGAGACGGCAAATGGGAATGAAAGGGATAGAGGCCTCAACCACCAGAAAAAGAAAATTTTGGCCAAGATAGGCTTGAGAGCTTGCAGCATAGTCTGGATAATGGCACAATCTCTTGTGATTCAAGATGTTAGCCTTAATTTTCATATTATAAGGTGAAGTTACCCAATTTTGGATGATAAAGGTTGCTGAGACAAGGTCCAGAACCAGACAGACATCCTGGTGTCTGCACGGACATTTTAAGCAGGTGATGAAACAAACCTTATCGTGGCCAGAGTGGAGTGATGAAAAAAGTGAACTCATTCAGTCCCAGTGACTGGGAATCATGGCCAGAGGAGAGAAGTCAAGCCAGAACGTACTGCCATGGAACAGTCAGTTCATGCACCTGCAGATCACTTACTCTGGTGCAAAACATTGGAAGATTCAAGCTGAGAACAGTGGCCATCATGTCTGTCTGCCCCAACCGCTCAACTAAGATAAGTTATCCTGAAGTGACAAAGGTCTCTGCCACGAAACGCACAGAGCTGTTTCTACCAACTGGTAGTACTTTTTTATATTACTATTTATATTGGTTTTACGTCTATTGATAGCATTTCAATATTCTAGATATTCTGAGGAGAGCGTTCACTAGAGCCCTATCCTGGCTGATGTAGTATACGTACTTCTCTCTTTATGCTTTGGATGAAGGTCAGATGTGAAGTCTTATTGCCATTGTCTTCGTTATTTAATAAAGTATTAGGCATTTACGTTTTCGTTTTAAATCCTACATATCCCATGATATGAAGGGGTTGCTCACTTTTTATGCATTTGTTATCTTTTTATACTGTTAAAACTTTCCAAGAAGTCACAAATATTCAGAAATTTAGTCTACATAGTTTTCATCCCCTATTACATCTGGGAACGGAGCTCCTACATACACACTTGCGATAAGTGTGAAGAGCCAGAGTGTCACGGGCCTGGAGCGATGAGCCATATCCAGCGCAAGCAGTTTATACTGGGGACAGGAGAAACCTACAATAAGTGCGAGTAGACTAATGGGAAGGAGTGTTTACAGGTTTATAGCATCACCGATTACTACATTTATAGCTTTTTTTTCTAGTTTTAATATATGCCCAGGATATAACCTTAGAACAGGACAGACATGTAAGCTTCTGTCCAAAGCAGAAGCTTTAAAAATTTGGGCCAGGTGGCAATGCTCCTGGTGCCTCCCTGATTATTGTAAGCAACAGCTGTAGCATTGTCAAACCAAATATGAACAGGAAGACTCTGCAGGAGACACTTCTTTGCCAACACTGAAAATGGCATGAAGCTCCAGAAGATTGATCTATAGTCGTGCCTCAGCAAGGGACTAGCAGCCATGAATTCAGTGACAACTGCACATGGAGCCTCACTCAGACCGATGTTGGTTGAAACCAATGTTCAGTCTGGAAAATGGAAGGACCAACCTTTAAGCACAGATTCAGCCACCACTGGAAAGACTGGTGGCTCAGGAAGGCATCAACTGGGGAAGGTGTACTGGCCTCTTCAGCCAATGCTGAAGCATACTGCGTGAAAAGGACGCAAGCGAGATGTGTGCAAAACAGATCCACTTCCATTGTGGACACCAGGGTCCCCACTAGAAACATACAATCCCTGAGAGAGTGATGTGATTGTGCCAGAAAAATCTTTGAGGCAATACGATTTTTGTTAAAGATAGTAAAGGCTGAATTTAACAAAGTGTAAGATTGTAGATTTTTAGAAAAATATAAACCAATGTAAATCCAGTCTCTCAAACATGCATAATTTGAGAGATATACACTAAAGTTCCTCTTTCACAGACATCTGAGCTCTAGCTGACAGCATGAGATTCTGTGACTGGACATCAGCTCTTCAGAGAAGTAGAATAGTGCTATCTAAAAAGAAACTTAATTGTAAGGGTCTACAAAGTGTGCCAGGTTTGCAAGCACTTTGTAGACCGTTCCAATGAAGTATTCCTATTTAGAAAGCATCACTCTGGCTCTGCTGAAGAGCACGTGTGGTCCCAGGACCAGGATCTCATGCTTCAGCTAGAGCGCGGATGTCTGTGAAAGGGGCAGGAGGGGCGAAATTTAGAAGCTTATCTCTGAAACTATACGTATTTGTTTGAGAGACCAGACTAGCAATTATTTTTAATATCTACAGTATTAAATTGTTAAACTCATCCGTTACTATCCCTCTAAGATATGTCAAAAACTAAGCCCAGAATCCAATTGCCGAATTGGGACCAGATGAGATTTGGGAAAACTGAGAATCCCCCCATGGCTTCTAAGCACTGCCATAGCCAGATTCAGACATTCCTGCAAGTGGCCTGGAGACAGCCTTCAAGACAAAGTTGTCTAGATATGGAGATCCCCAAGGTCCACAGAGAAGACAGCGCCTTTGTGAATACTTCTGGAACAGTGGCAAATTCTAAAGGCAAAACCAACAATCTGAAAGTGTTGGTCCTGGAAAACAATCCAGAAGAACTGGCAATGACCTGGCCAAATGGGAACATGAAGACAAGCATCCTTGGATGTTGAGAGATCCCATGAACTCTTCCTGAACCAGAGCAATGGCCACTGACAAACTATTTTTAATCCTTGGACATGAACTTGTAAAGCACCTTTAAGTCCAAGACAGGATGAAAAACCCCATTCTCCTTCAGAACGAAGAAGAGATTAGGATAAAAGCCCTGAAACCTCCGATCAAGGAACTGCAACCATGATCCCGGTTTCCAAAAGTGTCAGTGCCATGATGAAAAGCCAGAAGCAGGTGTCCATCCATAGGAAAGACACACAAAAGGCGGAGGGTGAGAAAAGATGTGATGACCTCTGCCTTTTAATCTCAGGACCCATACTTTCCTCCACTGATTAATGTGGTGGTGGTGAAGTCTGCCTCCCAAAAGAGGATGATTGGGAAGTTCTGGACCTCCTTCCACCTCAGAGCAGTGGAATGATAAACCAGCTGCCGATGAAACCAAGAAGTGGGAGGAACCCCTAAAGCCCCTACTAGCACGAGGCAGACCCCTTCCTCCAGAAGGTAGCATGTCCTGAGGCAACAAAATACTCTTGCCCCCAGTGGCCTGACTGAGCATCTTAAGTTCAGGACCAAAGAAGTGAATAATTAAACGACAAAGCTTTTAGAGACAGGAGCTTAAGTGTACGTAGCATTCCAAAGAATTTAGGAGTAAACATCCAATGCCACCTCACTAGTATATAAACAGTGGCAGCCTGAAGTAGACTGACCACCACCAGCAGTTACTCCAGAAAAGCACTCTTACAGACATCTGCAGTAGCAGACTCAACCAAGCCTACACGGACCTACAAACCCAAGCAAAAATCATGGAAACAGTCCAACTTCTTATCAGCAAAGTCCAGAAGCATAGCTGTGCTGGCAAAGCGGTATGTTTAGGCAGCCATGAAACAGTATAATCCATGGCTTGAGGGACACGCCAGAGGTCAACCCTGTATGTAGGAAAGGGATAAAGCTTGAAAAACACAGAATGAGCCCCATCATGAAAATGCCAGAGTGGTCCAATTCAGAATTAGCAGAAAATGGCACTTCTGCTTAAAAAGTGAGAAAGCTGATCCCACAGGGGAAAGCACACTCCAAAACCTGGAGAACCTCCACAAGGCTGAACTCATCCCCCTAGAGGACAGATCTTACACTGAATGAGAAACCCTGGTGGTCACTCCAAACCTGTCCCTCATCCTCAGAGGGCGAGTCAGACAATTCAGAAGGAATGGGATCCAGAGAAGAGAGGATTTTAGCCTTGCCTGTTAAATCCTTTTCTCTTCGTCCATACAGGTTACTGGTAACTTTGGGTAGACGATCCCCCCCCTTTAAATTAGGCAGGAACAACTCTAGAATCGATTGTACGGGGTGGAGCCTACCTTCCCTCCTTGGCTGAAGATAGCCAACCAGCTCCAGTAAGATTTGAGACACTATTGACTAGATAATAGAAGGGAAAGAAGACTCCTATGAGCATGACCCTGAAGGACCCCCACAGTATGCCACGAGAGAGCCAAGCATGGTCCCTTGACAGGGTGGGAGACCAGCAACCTGTATGGACTAAGAGAAAAGGATTTAACAGGTAAGACTAAAATCCTCTTTTCTCTGTCGTCCAATACAGATTACTGATACTTTGGGATGTCCATCCACTGAGTTTCCCCAGAGGCGGGAAGTAAGGCAAGGACCAGGCAAAAGGCCCCCAAAGTCACCAGAGCAGATATGAGCCATCAGATCAGAGATAGCCCAACAAAAGAATGAAGAGTCAACAGACACTGAACAGGGGGTAACACCACCCCAGGAAATGTTACACAGCACACTGAACTAGAGCCAACAGGGTACAACAGTGAAGGAAGGACCAAGAACCAAAGAAGATCTTAGACAAGCAAGACTACCTCCAGGATCTTCCTCCCACAGCTGGCATCAACCGATGGTAGTGCATCGAAAAGGTGTGCACAGATGACCAAGTGGCAGCCTGTGGTTTTGGCAGGGAAGACTTGACGGAAGAGGGGGTCTGCCATGAATGGAAGACCCCCTGTAACTGGGATGGAAAATTGCAATGTAGACCTAAGGTCCCCCAAGTAGCAGCCTTGTACTCTTGCACTCAAACTGGCTCTAATGCATGGCTGGAGGTCCCTGGGGAGACTCTCAGGGACATCAGAACATGCTGGGTATAAAGGACCTGTGAATTCTCTAGGTAATCCTGAATGACCGGAAAAGCAATGCGCATTGAGGGATACAGAGACCCCAGCCTCCTTAGTCTTAGGTCTGGCTCCAACGGATAAGACACTCAGTGTCAAATTTTACATTAAGAAATCACCCAATTACTGTGTGCAGGATTAAAGTTACACCCCAGAAATCACCAAAATAAACTTATCTGACAGGCAAAAGGTTAATCAGCAGAGGAGAGAAGGAGATTCCAAGCCCTGTAGTATAGGATACTTGTTCTAGAAAAGGACAAAATGGCTGCCGCAGCGGGAGCCGATCAGAAACAAGCGTGTGAAGCAAGCGCTCAAGGAAAATGTAGTTTGCCCAGAATAAGTTATCCAACAGTGCCCAAAGACCCCCTGAGCCCCCAACACACTAGAAACATGAACCTGATAGAGCAAGAGCAGACAAGAAAAATGAGCCATCTCTGAAGTCGCTAGGTTGAGCGGTTGCTGAGATATGTGCCAAACTGTACAGTCCCGTAGAAGTGAATGGAGCAATGGCGTCTATGTGGTAAAGTGTGCCTTTAACTCAAATTTTACAAAGTTTAAACAGTAAAACAAAGATACATGAAACATAACTAGAACATGTTAGAAGACCCAAAAACCACTGAACCCAGTAGGGAAAGTGCCAAACCCCACCTCCCTCCCAGATAAAAACCAGCAGCTAAAGGGTTACGTACCACAAACCTGCTCCAAACACCCAACAGACATACAGATAAACCCAACGAGTGCAGGAGTGTGCAACAGGAACTCCAAAGGGAAAAAACCCTGTGCGGAGGAGCACTGTGGGACATGTGGACCTGCAGCAGGGTTGCTCACCATCCCTGCAGATCTTCTGTCTTCAGATTACCATGTAGTAAGAAGCAGCCTCGGTGGGCAACTCCTAAGGAAAACTTGAACCCAAGATTTTCCCCCTCAGGGCTTAAGGTCCACAAAAAGCACCTGGTTACGGAGCTAGCCACCTCTAAGGGAATTGAGGAACAAATCTTAATGGAGCTGGTTGGCTAGCTGCAGCCAAGGAGGGAAGGTAGGCTCCACCCCCTGCAATCAATTCTAGAATTGTTCCTGCCTACTTAAAGGGGCAGATAGCCTACCCAAAGTTACCAGTAACCTGTATTGGATGACAGAGAAAAGGCTGCAAGCCAAGGACGCTTAGCCAGCCAACAAGTCGATCAACCAGCCAATTAGCTAGGACCTAGTCCATGGAAGAAACAAATGAAGCCTAAAGTAATTTGGCCCATTCCGGCTCCAGAAGAAGAATATAGCACAGAGGCAAAACTAGCCTTAATGTGCCCAGAAATAAGGGCTTGACTCAAGTGCTGACCCACAGCAGAGAGGGTCTTACAGACCCTGACCCAATTATCCAACAATGTCTTCATTCTGAATAGGGCTTTTAACCCTTTGAAAGATAAAGCAGCAATAAAACCAAGAAATTCATTCAAGGTGTTAAAGGACTCAGACTAAATGGGATTTTATTTGCTATCTAAAGCCGTCTACCCCACAACGCTCATCTTTGTACATGTGGCTCTTAAACCTTTGAGTCCCAGAGGGGTACGCAAAGCATTGCTTTGCAATGTGTTGTGTACCCCTCTGGCACTCAAAGGGTTAACAGTTTTGTACCCCCTAGCACTCAAAGGGCTAATACCTAGTAAAAATGAAGACAGATATGAAGACAAACTAAATGCCCCTCATCAGCAGGGCTAATGAAAATTCCCAGCCTTGACCATGGGGTATTCCTTTATTTTGGTTTGTCCTGCCACCCCCAGCACACATTACAGACCGCTGATAAAATACATACTTGTACTTCTGAAAGAAGTTGGGAGCTTCGAAGAGTTTGGACCAATCCGCTTTTCCCAGCAAGATTTCATCTGTTATAGCGAGGCCTGCAGAAATAAGAGAAAAATAAGACTTCCAAAGAACAGGATCAGAGGCTAAATTCTGGGTGAACTACACCCTCAAATATCTATAGGAGCAGCTCATTCCAATACAGGTGCACATTAAAGTTACACCCCCACCCCCAAAATTACCTTTACCTGGGCAGAAAGCCCCGTTTCTGAGTTTTGTACGGAATACTATATTTCCAAAGAATCTGACATGATTGTTACAGGACTGACCCAAAGTTCATCCCATTAACTCCTTCACGTCCAGTGATATGCCAGGACTGTCACTGCTGTCCAGCACTTAAGGACCACTGACTGTCCTGGCACATCACATACTTTTTACTCAGCACTCCTGCAGGAGCGGTGTGAGTAAGAGCAGGGACTGAAATTGATCGCTCCAAGACCAGAACAATCTCTTGGAGTCTCCTGTTCGGAGTGCCGCCACACGTGATCAGTCACTTGGGATGGCACGTCAAACTTTCCTATCTGGTCCTTAAAGGACCACAAACCCCAGGACCGCTGGTCCTTAACGGGTTAAAGCCTTCCTAAGACAACTTGTATTGGGTGTTTGGGATATTGAGAACCCTGCAGAATGTATACTATCTGCCTCCATGGACAGATGAAATACAAATTAAAGAATTTTGAACAAATCCACACCAACCCCCATTTAAAATCAGATATGCTGGAAATTTGTAACACTGCCATTTTCCCTTACGGTGCAGCTGGCTTGCTGAACAGCTCCTTTTAACTCTGTGCATACGGCCAAGTCACTTTACAAATTACTACCTTGCTTGAACTCTTCGACCATGACCATCCGAGTGGAAACGGACACATTGTAGGTGGAATTCTGCTGCGGGTAGGCCGGTGTAATTATAGGCATGAGGTGGTACCGATCCCCTGGATTCACCTACAGTCACACAAAGAATTAAGTGAAAAACGTTCCACTTTGTATCCATCGTTAAAGGGATAGTAATACTTAATATGTAAAAATATTATTTATATTTAAACATACATACATACATATATTAGTTTTTATCCCCCCGAGTAAACAAGGGTACTCCCACTGCTGAAAGGTATTTTATTCAATTGTTATTACAGCTCAAAGCTTATTTTTTAGGTGCAAAATCACAGTGGCCTGAAATTGTACAGTGGCGCTGTTACACCATCCTATGGACAACTCTGATCTGTGGACCATAAATCTCCACCTAAAAAATTCAACTTTGAGTTGTAATAACTATTGAACACCACAACTTTCAGCAATGGGAGTACTCTTGTTTTACTCAGTGGGATAAACCCTACAATTTTTTTTTTTTTAACACACATTTTGAAGTATTACTATCCCTTTAAGTGCAACAAATTGCTGGTCTCTCCTAAAGAGAAAATACAAAGTAACAGTCACCAGGTTAGCGCCCTACTGGCAGATCTGCTTATATGGGATCATACATGAAGTCTGGGATGCACTGTGAACCCGGGCTGACTAAGGGGAGTGGGGGGTAGTCTCTGCTGGGGCTCACTCCTTGGTTACACTAGACAAGACCAGGGGAGGGCTGGCCTGGGGGGCAATTGCCCCCTGGGCTGGCCATGTGTCTGGGCTGGTGGGCCAGTGCCTCACTCAATCTCCCACTTGCTGCTATAAATGGAGCTACACCAGTGATACCACAGAACTTATGAAATGAATCTATTTGCAAATGATACCACAGAGCTACAATCCAAACATAGCTGAACTAGCAGCATAATCCATTTCCCTTGCAAGCTCTATGGCATCACTATCTTTACTTAACCCTTTGAGTGCCAGAGGGGTACACAACGCATTGAAAAAGCAATGTTGTGTACCCCTCTGGCACCCACAGGGTTAAATTGTAAGCACTGTAGTATCACTAATGTAGCCCCATTTCAACAGTAAGCTCTGTGGTATCACTTGCTTTAATTCACAGCATTAAGGACAATTTTAAAATTAAGGAAACAGGGGTGTGCTGGGACAGTGGGCTTGGACAATAGTATATATGGGCCACTTAATTGTATTTGCCCCCTGGGCCATATGTAGCCAGCCCTCCCCTGGACAAGACAGAACTGCAAGATTGTAGTCCTTCTGTTCAATTTCTGGTCTTGCACTGTCCATTCCCCATAGATCCTTTATACTGCACTGAAGCTGGGAATTTGCCCCATGGTGTAGTTGGTACACCTCAGAATTACTCCCCTTGTGTGGTAATGGAACCTCCTTTAAATAAATCCCACCTCCTCCCCATGCACAGATTGCTCCACATGAGTATGCATGATTTAGCCAAGAGATCACTTTGTTATTTCCCTTTGTTTGTATCATTGAAATATCAGTTTAACCTTTTGAGTGCCAAATGGGTACACAATGCATTGCAATGCGTTGTGTTCCCCTTTGGCACTAAAAAAGGGTTAAGTTCCTGCATTTTTTTTTTAACCAAAGAAAGCAGAATTACTAACCCTGGGGTCCCAGACCGGCAAGTTCAGATTGCATTCTTCTGGCTGCTTCAGTAGCACCGGATTAGGCCACTCCCTGTCACGGGGAACACAACAAAACTGAACAAACTGCAAAAAAATTGATGCAAGTGCCCTATCTTCAAAAGAAATCAGAGAAATGCTGGTAAAACCAGCTGAACCATTCCCTTTTGATTTTAATTGGCCTTTTAACACATTTGATGCTGCAGGTCTAATGAAAACTATACACTGGCAACCTCTCTAGAGATCAATGTGAAGGCACACTTAAAGCAATGAGATTTTGTACTTCCTCCCAAAAGTGCAGCTGGTTTGTCCCAGAATTACTCTTATTAACACAGGGCCTTATTTCATACATCCAAGCCTATTTTACTTTACTTATGTTCCCCGATCCCAACCAAAAATGGAGCACTGTATTCAGCACTTAACTCTTATTGTTCTCTGTCTCCCTTTACCACTTTAGAATGTAAGCTTTAGGGCAGGGACCTCACTTTCAGGATTTCACTTTGCAAAGCAGTTTTTAAAATTGGTCAGTGTGGGAAGCGGAGGAAACCTTTAAAGGCCATACACAAAGCAAGAGAACAATTCTGGTGCATATAAACTGCATCGGGGGGGGAATCAAACTCCTATTAACCCCTTAACGGTCCTGACATGTCATGGGTTGGCAAGCCGTAAACCCACTGTTCAAGGAGCCCTGAAATTGATGCAAAAAAAAGTCTGGGGTCCATAACTGCCGACTACATGCGCGATCGGACGGTCCTCAAGGGGTTAATTCAAGTGGGGGATTTAAACCCCAAGAATGCTTTACTGCAGTGGTTCTCAACCTATGCCCTCAGTGGCTGCCAACAGGCCAGGATTTGAGAATTTCCTTTTAAGAGCACAGGTGAGTTACTCAGTATAACTGAACCTCTGATCAACACACTTGTGTTCTAGCAGGGAAATTCCTAAGTCCTGGCCTGTTAGTGGCCACGGGTTGAGAACCTCTGCTCTACAGGTCTCCAAAGCATTACTCTGTAAAGCCCTGCACTCCTCTCCAGCTTTCAAAGGGTTAAAAGCCCATTTAAGGTTGATTTACTTTTTTTTAGTCTAGTACAAAGGGTGCAGCCATCTCAGCCCAGGAATCGCTCAGTTTTTTTTCTGCATATTGCCTTTGGTAACTTAATGGGACATCAACTCTGCTCCCCTGCCCCCCTTTAGTTTTATGTGGCTGTAAATCCTAATGGCCTCTACGAAAAAAAATTGTGTGTGCATGGGTTCTTACATTAATCTTTAATACTGGATATCCTGCCCTAGGAAGCAGACAAGACTGCTGCAGGAGTCAAAGCTCTGCCCACTAAAGATTCCCTAAGGAGTTTACAATCTTGGGAACTGACAGAGTTTAATTCCAGAGGGTATTTGGTTTTTACATTGTATAATCTGACTTCTCTATCTCCACTATGTTAATTTAAACAGAGGACAATTCCACTGTCAGTCAACATCTTGTAGGACAAACTGACGAGTCTTCAATAAAACACATCCTAATCATTTTACCACCTGCCATTACCCAATATAAAACACTAGCCTGCGAAGATCCCTGTGTGCGTAACCACACATGCACAATAGAGACTGCTGGAATGATGCAGTCATGTGCGGTAGAGACTGGCCAAACGTGCTGATCCGAAGCAGAGAGCTCCAGACGGCCCACTGCCGGTCTCTGCTCCCAGCTCAGCAGCAGCCGGGGCCACGGGGTGCACTTTAGAATGAGTGTACGGGCTTTCATGCTAGTAGTTTAATAACTTGTGACTCAGTACATAATGTTACATTTATCTTCCTCCAGTTAAAATATCAGACGTGGTGAAATGATCAGTAGGGGTTATATGGTTCATGTCATTTAAAGCAAATTGAAAGATGAAGTTTTATGTACATATTGTATGTGAACCGCACACATTTTAATCAGTGTAGAATTTGTAGACATACGATTGTCCTTAAATATTCACTTACCATTTAGAGAACACAAGAAAGAACTTATGGACCAGCGTTGACGCAATTGCATTTGGGTACAGTTGGCATGTCCGCGCTACTAACATAGCCCAAGAAACACCTCCAAGGAAGCCAAGTATGTTTGAATAGATATTGTGACCTGTGTAGGAGTAAATATATTAATGTTTATCAAATGTAAAGTTTATCAGTCTCTACCCAACATGAGAACACTGCGGCAGCTGTATTATAAAAAGCAATTCTGCAACAGAAGTAGCCAATAGAGACTCACTTTGTAGTAACAAGTCTAGTACTATTTTCACAACAAAGGGCTGGACCCCACCACAGGGGATGTGAAACCAGTGGGAACATCTTTCAGATTCCTAGTGAATTCTATGGGAGGTACAAATCTGTGATACAGTTAACGTGCAGTGGAATCCAGTTATGAGTGTAAACTGATGTTTTAGGCTTCAGAGCTACAAAAGCAGCAAGTACCAAAACCAACTGCAGTAATTTGGGGACAAAACCTAACACCAAAGGGGAGAAACCGCCCCAAAAATGTCAATGATTTCAGTGGGCTTTTGTCAACTTGAATGTTAGGGTACCTTTAAAAAGGTCGCACACTAAAATCAGAATAACCATGTTGCCGTAATAAAAATGGCAACATGAGAATCTCGCCCTGCATAAAAGCGTAAGTGCATATAATGAGCTTAGGTTGTGTGCTAAAGGAGCCGTGAACAAGCGCTGCCCCGCTCATCTCCACCCTGTCATGCTGCATGCAAAGCAAGAGGGAGCAGGGCAGCGCGCATTCATGGCTCCTCTAGCACTCAACCAATACCATGTTCGTCCAGTTTTGAAGTGCAATCGAACTACCAGGCAAGATGAGTATGATGGGAGTTGTACGCTGCTCGTTATATGCACTTGCATGCTCTCTGCTTGGGTGCTGCGGCCACTAAATTGAAGGCAGCAGCTTTTAAAAAGGAGACTTGAGAACCTTGCACTTTTGTGCAAGACGAGATTCTCATGTCGCCATTTTGATTACCGGGACATGGTTACGCTCATTTGGTCGCACCCTCTATTGTGCGCAGCCAACACTGGTTTGTCTAAGGGATGAAGACCTCATTAACATTCAAGCAGTTAACCCTATAAGTTCAAGATGGGTGTCTCAAAAGGGTTAAAGCCCCATTTAAAATAAGTAATTTTACACTCTCCCGATATCTCAATTCCCACTCTGGGCTCCTATGTTTAATAGTCCTTCTAGTGATTTTTATGATGGGTCTTCCATCAAGGACTACCAAACTTTACAAACGGAATTGAACTTACCTAGTAGGGAGATTTGGAATTATTTACGGATTAAGGGTGTACTCTCTTCCAGGGGTAGTGGCCATGTTCATACTAGGGCTCTCTCACCATTTGAACTATTATTATCCCCTAGTCCTCTTCCAAGGAAATATTTGGGCTCAATATACAAACATCTGACTGATGTGGGACATATTGGCAAACCGTCTTATGCTCTCGCTTGGGAAAAAGAATTAGGTCAATCCTTATCTCTTGATAGTTGGAAAAAGATCTGGAACAATACTTCACATTCCTCTATATCGGCTAACATTTTGGAAAAAAATTTTAAGTTGTTACTTCGCTGGTATACTCCACATAGATTACATTCCTTTGACCCCAATATATCTAATGTTTGCTGGAGGTGTGGATCTCAACCGGGAACTCTATTGCATATTTGGTGGGCATGCCCTATGCTTGACTTGTACTGGAACTCATGTCTGATGCACATTCGTAATAGCCTTGACATAGATATCAAGAATGATCCCTGGCAGGTTCTCCTCTATAGCGATTTACCAACTCTTCCTAAGGTACAGAAGTTGATATTATTCACAATGCTAAATGCAGCTAAATCATTAATCCCCCTCAACTGGAAGTCCACCATTCCCCCTACATTATCCTCGTGGCAAAAAATGGTGGTAGACCATGTATTATTCTTAAAAATAGCTTGGAGGCGTCATCAGAAGGATACCTCTAGCTTAAATGCTTGGCTCAAGAAATTTTTAGAGATATCTGTGGTTTGACCCTTACTTATCTTGCTTTACCTCCGGATGGAGACTCCATTCCCTATGGCCCAGATCCGTGTCCATTTTGTTCCGTGTCCATTTTGCTCCATTCTACTCTATTCGATTCTTTTATATTCTATTTTAGGTTACACTCTTCTTGTATTTTCTTTTCTGCTTTGTTCGGAGTCCTTCTTTTCTTTCTCTTGCACTTTCCGTATCTTCACTTCCCTTTCTCCCTATCTTTTACTGCAGTGTTTTTTTCTCTAACCTCTTTTTATTTCTATCAATTTTTTCTTGTTTTACTCTTATTTATGGTTTCTCTCTCGTATCTCTGATTCACGTCATCATATACCGAGTTATGTTTAGTTTAATCTGCTTCTCATCCATGTTCGAGACTCAGTTGTATTTTTATCCAGGTGGATTGCTCTATGATGTGTCTTATATTATATTATATTTTTATGGCTGTGTCGATTTTCAGTATGACGTGTATTTTTGTTTTATATGTCTATATTTCATATTTACAATAAAAATTTATTTGTACTAAAATAAGTAATTTTAGGCTCATTTCTCACGAACTGTGGTCTGTGCCCCAGAATTAGTCCAGTTCATGTAACGTACATCAGCCTTAAAGTTACAGGAAAACCTAAAGTTAAACTGGTGTTATTTAAATTTAAGCCTCGTTCACACCAGCACCTTTGTTGCAGTAATTTCAAGGATTTGTAGCGAGAGCCATTGAAATGGATTGTAGCCAAGTCACCCATGTGAACTGCCCCCATAGGAAGCCAGGATCTCCATTATGAGCAATGGTTGTCAGTGTGAGCTAGGCTTTAACCTGTACTTCATTGTGCAGGACGTCTCCAGTGGATGTCTATTCTTAGAGGCTCTGTGGGGCAGCCATTCATGCCTTTTCCTAGGTGCCTAGTAACATAGCAACCTTGAGAAGATTGTGGAGTAAATGGGCTAAGATAAGTCTCAATATCACAGCAGTGGGCATTATTTGGGGGATAAACTAATTACTGCTCAAACGTCACAAAGCAAGTTCAGGATTATGCTTCAGGGATCTAGTAGTTTTTACTAGTTTTATCGAAGCACGGCAACTCATTTCATTTTTAGGAGTTGCTCGAGTGCCAGACAGGTATAACATTGCAATGAAACTCAAAAGGTAATAGGAACACTCATTTGACCTGTAAATCGCTCATATTATATGTAAGAGATAAATGAGAAGCATAGAGGTGTAAATATCCTCCTATTATAGGAGTGCGATAAAAGAAGCCTAGGATGGAGGAGCTACACAGGGAAGATGTGGGGGAACTCAGTGGGAATGAGGTAGTGAACTATAAAGTACTTTTATTATGTTGCTCAGGACACATTTGTAAGTACAGGACTTTCAACTTCTGTCAATTGCTGTGTACATTTATGGTGCATCACACACACACACACACACAACCATTTTCAAGAGAATAGTGCAGCAGTTATGTAAATATCTGAAACCGCAACTTACGTTTGGCCCATAACTTGATTGCTCTCAGCGTTAACCTGAAGTTGTCAATGTTTGGAACTAAATGCAGAATTTCATCAGTTACTCGACACCCTGGAAATAAAATTAGAATAAAATGCAAGTCCTCTGATACATTTGCGTCAAAGGGTTTAACATACAAATTGGCCACCTCTGCCTCAGTTCATTCAGTGCGTGGGATTCTGTTTACTTGTCAATCCCACAATGCACTAGAGATGATGAATTCAAGAGGTTATCATTATATCAGTATTCAATGTATTTGATTAGCCACAAATTAAAACACTAACTTTATCTCTCACACAGGCACATTAAAAGGCTTAATGCCCAGATATAAATTTAGGCAGTATTGTACTTTTAACAAAATACAATTATGTGGTGAAAACCAGATCTCAAACCTTTACGGTTTGAGAGAATGTTTTAAAGTTCCCCTCTGACAGCAGGAAATTAGAGTCAGCCGACTTGAGGTGGCTCTACAGAGCCGAAACACACATCTAAAGAGATACTTCACTGGAACAGTCTACAAAGTGTGCCTGGTTTGCAGGCAAAACAAACAGTTTGCAGACCGTTCCATTCGAAGCCACTTTAGTACACTGCCTGAGAACTAGAGAACAGAAGGCGCAGACCCATTTCTACATGAAACTTCGTTTAATTAGGGTGACATGCTATAAAAACAGGATTTTAGTCTTACCTGTTAAATCCTTCTCTTAGACCATACAGGTTACTGGTAACTTTGGGTAGGCGATCAGCCCCATTAAGTAGGCCGGAGCAATTCTGAGAAGTGACTGCTGGGTGGAGCCTACCTCCTCTCCTTAGCTTGCATCTAGCCAATCCCCAACCAGTAATATTTGCAGACTAACTCTTGACTAGGTAGTAAGGGGGGAAGGAAGACTCCTGTGAGCATGAACACAAAAGGACCCCCACGGTCTGCCACAGGAGAGCCAAGCATGGTCCCTTGGCAGGGTGGGAGACCAGTAACCTGTATGGACTAAGAGAAAAGGATTTAACAGGCAATACTAAAATTCTCTTTTCTCTGTCGTCCAATACAGGTTACTGGTAACTTTGGGATGTCCAACTATTGAGTTTCCCAGAGGTGGGAAGTAAGGCAAGGACCAGGCGCAAGGCCCCCCAAAGTCAGAGCACCAATGAACCTACAGATCACGAAGAGCTCAACAATAAGCGTAAAGTGTCAACGGACACTGAACAGGGGTAAAACAAACCCCAGGAACTGTTACACAGCACATTGGGCTAGAGCTAACAGGGCTCAAAAGTGAGAGTACTGAGAGACTAAAGAGATCCTAGATAGGCTGCCTCCAGGATCTTTCTCCCAAAACTGGCATCAGCCGATGCCCCACATCAACACGAGTGTTTAGAAAAAGTGTGCACAGATGACCAAGTGGCCGCCTTGCACAACTGATCAGCTGAGGCCTGGTTCTTGTAGGCCCAAGCAGCCCCAATAGACCTTGTAGAATGAGCCGTGACCCTGAAGGGAACAGGCTTCTTCCAAAGTTTGTAAGCTTTCTGAATAGTGGATTTGACCCAAGAAGCAATGGTAACCTTGGAAGCCTAGGACCCTCAGGAATGAAAAAAAAAGTGTCAGACTGCCTCAAGGACTCAGTGCGATGCACATAGAACTTGAGACAAAGATCTAACAGATGAAGATCCCCCTTTGTCAGAAGTAGGGTTAGGACAGAAGGAAAGAACCAGTCTCCTGATTAAAGTGGAACTCTGACAACCTTCGGGAGAAATTCTTGCGAAGTGCAAAGCACTGCCTTGTCTTTGTGAAACACCAAAAAGGGTGGCCTACAAGACATGGCATGCAGCTCCGCAACACGGCAAACCAAAACAATCACCAGGAGAAAAGACATCTTCCACGTCAGCAGACGTAGAGGAATGGTAGCCAAAGACTCAAAGGACAATGAAGTACTCCCAAGACAAGGTTAAGGTCCCACTGAGGAGCAGGGGGACTTAAACACTGGACAGGTATGAGCAACCCCCTGGAAGAAAACCTTGACATCAGGAATGATAGCAAGACACATCTGAAAGACAGTGCAGAAGTCTGAATCTTAAGGGGACTGCAACCCTTATCCACACCATCCTGTAGAAAGGTCAAAATCCTGAGACAGGTCTCTGTCAGCACACCAAGATAGAAAGGTAGACCAAACTCAATGGTAGGCCTTAGAGGAAATTGGCTTACAGGCACCAAGCATAGTAGCCACCACACCAGAGAAAAACCTCCCTTCAAAATTGAAGATTCAGTCTCCATGCCGTCAAAGCCAGACAAGTGTCTTTCCGTAGCACCCTTTGCAACAGGGGAATGGGAGGAAAGAAGTATGCCAGGGGAAACGTCCACAGTTTCAACAAGGCATCCACTGCCAGAGCCAGGGGATCTGCCCAGCGAGAGCAGAACGTTGGAACCTTCCTGTTGTGCCTTGTTGCCATCAGGTCGATGCATGGAAGACCCCACTGCTGGATGATTAGGTTGAACACATCTGGATGTAGTTCCCACTCTCCTCTGTCCACCGTGTGCCGACTGAGGAAGTCTGCCAGAACGTTTTCTACGCCAGGAATATGAACTGTGGAAATGGCAGGGACATGCTCCTTTGCCCAGGACAAAATAGCCTTGACCACCAAGCCAAGCTGCAAGACTTCTTGTTGATGTAGGCTACCGCTGCAGCGTTGTCCAACTGTACCCTGACCGGGAAGTTCTGCATTTGTCATGTCCAGTGTTGTAGGACATAAAATAAAGCCTGAGGCTCCAAGACCTTGATGGGAAGGAGAGATTCCACCCGAGACCGACCCTGAACACTCAAGTGCCCCAGCACCGCTCCCCATCCAGAGAGGATGGCATCAGTCACTGTTTCAGGAGGGCACCAGAAAGGGTCTGCCTTTCAGGAGATTGTTCAGGTTGAGCCCCACGAGAAGCTCTGCTCCACGTGAAGAGAAAGATTAGGATCTTCCCAGGAGACCTGGTCGACCCCCGCATGCCAGGATTAGAAACCTCTGAAGTTGCCTGGTGTGAGCCATGGAAAACGAGACTGCTTCTATGGTGGAAATGAACTTCCCCACCAAGGATGACAACTTCTTGGCTGGAACTGGATCCTGAGACAGGATAGCCTGGACCTTCAGTGTTATCTGATGAGCCACTTTGTCCGTGAGAAATACCATCCGTCTCTGAGTGTCGAAGAGGAGGCCCAGAAAGACCATCCTCTGGGAAGGAACAAGGTCTGACTTGTCCAGATTGATGATCCACCCGTGATGGGAGAGAGCATGAATGCAGTCCTGTACCTGTTGATGAAGGAGTTCTGGAGAAGAGGCCCTCAGGAGGTGGTTGTCCATATATGGAGTCACCCTGATGCCGTTCCAATGTAGGACGAGTTCGAGGCTCCCAGGACTCTGTTGAAGACTTGAGGAGCTGTGGTCAGGCCAAAGGGGAAAGCAGAAAACTGGAAATGCCCTCTGTTGCAGGCAAAACAAATATTGTTGACTCTCTGGATGAATGGTGATGTGCAGATAGGCATCCTTAAGATCCAGAGGCCAGAAATTCCCCAGGGGACATGGCCGCTATCACGGTGCGCAGTGACTCCTGGTGGTATTGGGACCGAACCACAAAGGAGTTGAGGTACTTCAAGTCCAAAATGGGCCGACAGCCGCCGTCCTTCTTGGAGGCTAGAAAGAGGTTTGAGTAGAATCCCAAGCCCCTCTCCTGAGGAACTGGTTCCAGGACCACCTTGTCCAGAAGAGCCTGTATACTTACTCGAAAAGGCGGCACTTCTCCGATCCCAAGGGAGAACGAGAAGAGACTGTCCTGGAAGGATGAAGGGTGGCAAAGGGAACCCTGTACCCACCCCCTGCAAAACCATTAGGTCCACCACACAGGCCTCACAAGCCGAGAGGTAGTGGCTTAAGTGGCCACCTACTTGCGGGTGGGGACCCGGGTTCAGCGAGTCCTGCAGAAGGTTTGGAAGCTTTGGCTTCGGAGGACTTCAGCCTCCATTGCTGCTTGGGCTTCAATGAGGAGCACGGCGCCTGTGGGACCATCTGGGTCGCTTGATGCAAGTCTGCCTGAAAGACGAAAAAGCAGATTCCTTTTGACAGGTGCCTCCTTCCTTAAGACCACTGGCAGGCGAGTACTCCTACCCCCCAGTGGCCTCGCTGATCAGATCCTTGAGCTCTGGCCCAAACAGGGAGGAGCCCTGAAAAGGCAAACACAGGAGAGTCTTCTTGGAGGCAGTGTCAGCAGACCAGATCTTGAGCCAAAGAGCATGTCTGGCTACCACAGACATAGTAGACGCCCTGGCTACCACACACAGCGTTAAATAGGGCAGCAGAAACAATGCTGAGCCTCAATGTTAGCGAGAAGCCACAACATGTCAGCTGTAGAGGCCCCCTGACGGACAGCTGAAGTGAGTCGTTCAGTCCAAACAGCCACAGCTCTACTTACCCATGCTGCAGCAAATGCAGGGCGAAGGGCAGAACCATCTGTCACAAAAATAGCCTTCAGAGAGAGGTCTCAAGCTTATTGTCAGTCCAGTCAGAGCAGATGCATCAGCCACAGGCAAGGCAGTGGAATTAGTAAGCCTGGAAACAGGGGCATCCACCTTAAGTGGATGTACCGACTGCGTAAGGCCGTTTCAGAGAACGGATAAAGCTTAGCAAACTTTTGAGATACAGACTGTTTCCTGTCTGGAAACTTCCACTGCTCAGACACCAACCGGTCAAGGGTGGGGGGTTAGGGGACAGTAGAAACCTCCTGCACCAAGGGAATGTTCAGGGTGGTCAACAGAGCCCTGATCGGGCCCTCAGCCGAAGGAATGGTGTCAGCCTCGAAAGGGTCCCCAAAAAAACTGAGATGAAGGAACAGCTGAACAGTCACAGTCCACCAATAATTCCTCTTCAGAGGAATCAGACACACCAAGTACACCCAGCAGTCTAGGCAGGGAAGATCTGATAGGGGCAGGGGTCTGCCACGAGTGGAAGAACCCCTGAAAAGTGGATGGAAGGAGTTGTAAGGAGAACCGGAGGACCCTGGTAGTAGCCTTAAACTCTTGAATCTATACTGGCTCTAGTGCATAGCTGGAGGCCCCAGAAGGGGATTCAGGGGCAGCAGCACATGCTGGGCAAACATGACCTGAGATTCTCTGGGTAACCCTGAGTGACATGAGCAATGGGGGACACAGATACCCCAGTGTCCTTAGTCAGGTTTAGCTCCAAGGTCTAATGAAGTAGACATTCTCAGAGTCAAATGGTCAAAGTATCAAAACACCCATAAAACAGTGAGCATGATAAATCAATTCACCCCAGAAATGCTGAAGAAAAGCTGGTAAGTGCAGGGTTAAACTGGAGGAGAGAAGGATTGTCCAAGCCCTGCGTAGGATACTTGAGCTGCAAATACACAAAATGGCTGCCGCGGCAGGAGCAAATCAGAAACAAATGCACGGAGCGAGTGCTTGTGAGAATCGTAGTTTTGCTAACCGATTACCCCAACAGCGCCCGAAGCCCCCCTAAGATCCCCAACATACCCAGAACATTGACTGGATGAGAGAATAAGGGCAAACCAACAAAATGAGCCATCTCTGACCTCGCTACGTGGAGTGGTTGCAGAGATATGTCCCAAACTGTAAAGTCCCATAGAAGTGAATGAAGCAATGGCGTCTATGCAGAAAAGCCGCTCCTTAAAGGTGCAGAACAAAGTTAATGAGGTGAATACCAAAACATAAAACCACTCAAAAGCCCACTAGAATTAAACGAACCCAACACTGGTCCCAGTAAAGTGTCCAAAGCCCCTCAAAATGTGCTAACCAGGAACAAAAGGGTTAAGTTACCACAGAAACTTGCTCCAAACACCTCACAGAGATACAGTTAAACCCAATGAATGCATGAGTATGTAATAGGAATTCCAATAGAGACCCCTGTGCGGAGGGGAAGCATTGGACATGTGGACCTCAGCACTCAAAGGGTGCTCATCTTTTTCAGCAGGTCTTCTGTCTTCAGATTACCACACATCAAGAAGCCTTGGTGGGCAACTCCTGGGGAAAGAACTTGCAGCCAAGATTCCCCCCCCAGCCCAGGTCTTAGGTCCACAAAAGCACCTGGTAAACTGAGCTATACACATTTGGGTGATGGGAATTGTCAGTGATGGTATTCCGCCTAATGGTGGTATTCCATATCTAACAAAATAAAGCTTAAACTATAGCAGAACTGTTCTCTTGCTTGTTTCTAGACCAAGGAACAAATCTTACCGGGGACTGGCTAGCTGCAAGCTAAGGAGAGAAGGTAGGCTCCACCCAGCTGTCACTTCTCAGAATTGTTCCTGCCTATTTAAAGGGATAGTAATACTTAAAACAAGGGTACACCCACTGCTGAAAGGTGTCTTATTCAAAAGTTATTACAGTTCAAAGTTAAATTTTTTTTTAGGCGCAGTATCAGTGGCCTGAAATTGTAGTGGTGCTGTTGCTACACCATCCTATGGACCAGAGTGGTCAATAGGATGGTGTAGCAACAGCACCACTACAATTTCAGGCCACTGATATTGCACCTAAAAAATTCAGCTTTGGACAAGACACCTTTCAGCAGTGGGCGTACCCTTGTTTTACTCAGGGGAATAAACCCTACAGAATTTTTTTTTTGGTTTTAAGTATTACTATCCCTTTAAAGGGGCTGATCGCCTACCCAAAGTTACCAGTAACCTGTATTGGACGCCAGAGAAAATAAGCATTAATCCAGAAGTAAACCATTTTTGCTCAGACCATAGTAAATGCTTACCATTAAGACTTCGTATACATCTTATGTCCAAGTTTTTCAGCAGGCTATCATCTCGTAGGTCCAAATCCTCAGGAATTGTCTGTAGTGCAAGTCTTGCAAATAAAATATCAATCTAAAAATACATACAGACTAGATTAACTACAAGTAAAGCAGACTCACAGCACAAAATATTCACCACACACATTTTAAAGGGATAGTAATACCATGCAAGAAAAAAAAAATGTATTGTTGGTCCCCTGAGTAAAAACAAAGGGCACTCCTGAAGCTGAAAGGGTGTTGATTTTCAAAGTTATTTCAGGTCAAACTTGACTTTCCTTAGGCGCAGTATCTCAGTGGCGCTGTTCCTACATCATCCTATGGACAGCTCTGGTCAGATGACCATAAGTCTCATACGATGGTGTAGTTGCAAAACACCACCGTACAATTTCAGGCCACTGATACTATGCCTAAAGAAATTCACGTTTGACCTGTAATAAACTTTGAATATAACATTTCAGCTGTTTATTTATTGTGCTATTTCAACTCTTCTGAATAACAGGACAGTCCCAGGGCCAGAATCTGCTTCTCAGCTAGATGGCAGACTTCTGTGAAACCAGAACTTCAGATTCTTCGATCTCTCAAA
The DNA here is from genome assembly GCA_037306005.1 of Rhinophrynus dorsalis. NCBI lineage: Eukaryota > Metazoa > Chordata > Amphibia > Anura > Rhinophrynidae > Rhinophrynus > Rhinophrynus dorsalis. The sequence continues at coordinate 122,663,347 of CM074728.1, read as the reverse complement.
CTATAAAAGTCTGAGATGGGACACACCTCATTTTATTCATATTTTTAATCTCTACAATATTAAAATTAAATATAAGCAATACTCTCTTTAAGTTGCAGCATCATAACAATACATTTAATAAGACTAACCTGAAGAAAAAAAAAAAAAAAATAAAAAAATAAAAAATAGGATTTTAGTCTTACCTGTTAAATCCTTTTCTCTTAGTCCATACAGGTTACTGGTAACTTTGGGTGGGCGATCAGCCCCATTAAAGGGGAACTACCACCCCGCAATAACTTAACCTGAAATGAGTCTTCATCTGGTGACTAGCTGCTTAGTAGTAGCTTTAGTCGCTAGCAATATTACCCGGTTCCAAAGATTTTTTGCGTTTTTCCGACGGTCACAGGAGCAGGAAGCATGGACATCTCGTCACAGTGACGTACGTGCGCCTGCACTGTCAGTCCCTTTTGGAGCCAAGTGGGTAATATTGCTGGCGACTAGCGCTACTAAGCAGCTAGTCGCCAGATGAAGACTCATTTCAGGTTAAGTTATTGCAGGGTGGTAGTTCCACTTTAAGTAGGCAGGAACAAGTCTGAGAAGTGACTGCTGGGTGGAGCCCACCTCTTCTCCTTAGCTTGCAGCTAGCCAATCCCCAACCAGTAAGATTTGCAGACTAACTATTGACTAGGTAGTAAGAAGGGAAAGGAAGTTACCAGTAACCTGTATTGGACGACAGAGAAACAAATTACAAATATTTTAAGTACAGATAGAAAAGTAGTCAGTATGACTGACTGCTTTTAAAGTCACAATTCACATAAAAATGGCTATTAGCTGAAAAATCTGGAAATGCCACAATGTAGGAGACAGCTAACATGGGGCTCTCAAGCTGCTGGATTACAACCCCCTCCAGAAAGCCAAAAACAGAAAAAGCTAAGCATTATGAGTTGTAGCACAACAGCTGGAAAGCCACATCTTTACTCTATCTTTATGCTAGCAACCAGACATCTGAACACATTGTTCTGCAATACATAGACTTCTAGCATTTAGAGATTAAAGCATCAACCTTTTGAATACCAAAGGGATATGTATCATTCCAGCACTGGTACTCAAAGTGTTAAACAAAATTTTTTGAGTTAGAGTGTTAGTAATGTCTATATATATATATATATATATATATATATATATATATATATATATATATATATATATATATATATATATATATATATATATATAAATAAAACTTTTTTTGCATTTAGAAGAGGTTAAAAAGCTGATCTAAATGCAAAAAAAGTGTCTCAAACCGCTATGGTCTAAGATACGGGCATTTAAAGTTTGATTTCTCCTACTGACAGCTGTAAAGCTGTCAGCAGGAGATTCGTGTCGGTCGACACGGAGGTGCTTGAGAAGTGCCGGGATCTCGTTACTTACAAGGAATCCCTTCATTGGAATGGTCTAAAACGTGTGCCTGAACACTAGGCCTGAACACTAGGCCTGAACACTAGGCCTGAACACTAGGCCTGAACACTAGGCCTGAACACTAGGCCTGAACACTAGGCCTGAACACTAGGCCTGAACACTAGGCCTGAACACTAGGCCTGAACACTAGGCCTGAACACTAGGCCTGAACACTAGGCCTGAACACTAGGCCTGAACACTAGGCCTGAACACTAGGCCTGAACACTAGGCCTGAACACTAGGCCTGAACACTAGGCCTGAACACCAGGCCTGAACACCAGGCCTGAACACCAGGCCTGAACACCAGGCCTGAACACCAGGCCTGAACACCAGGCCTGAACACCAGGCCTGAACACCAGGCCTGAACACCAGGCCTGAACACCAGGCCTGAACACCAGGCCTGAACACCAGGCCTGAACACCAGGCCTGAACACCAGGCACACGTTTTAGACCATTCCAATGAAGGGATTCTGTGTAAGTAAAGAGATCCCGGCACTTCAAGTGCCAGCGTGTCGACCGACACGGATCTCCTGCTGACAGCTTTACAGCTGTCAGTAGGAGAAATCAAACTTTAAATGCCCGTATCTTAGACCATAGCGGTTTGAGACACTTTTTTTGCATTTAGATCAGCTTTTTAAGCTCTTCTAAATGCAAAAAAAAAAAAAAAAAGTTTTTAGACATTACTAACACTTCAACTAAGGAGCGGTTTACTCTCAAACTGCTGAGTGTGACAGGGGTGTCCAGTGCATTGCTTTGTGATGGACCCTTCTGGCACTAAAAAGGCTTCAGATAATATAGATGGTCTAAAATGTGTGCCTGGTGTTCAGGCACACATTTTAGACCATTCCAGTGAAGGGATTCCTTGTAAGTAACGAGATCGCAGCACTTCAAATGCCTCCGTGTTGACCGACACAAATCTCCTGCTGACAGCTTTACAGCTGTCAGTAGGAGACAGCGAACTTTAAAACACCCGTATCTTACGCCATAGCGGTTTGAGAGATATGTTTTTTTTGCATTTAGCTCAGCTTTTTAAGCTCTTCTAAATGCAAAAAAACTTTGTTGGACATTACTAACACTTTAAACAGAATCAAAATTCTGCTAAAAGCCACTCAGCTATTTTACTTTGTTTCCCAACATTAATACAAATAGATGCTGTCCTTACAGTTTCTTGTGAAAAGGAATAATGCAGTTTACCTCAATACCATCGAAGCAGAGTTTGATCACAGGTACAAACGCATCCTCCACAGACTGAAAAGAAACAAAACCCCATTAACTTCACTGCTCACGGTATATAAATACATCGCCTTCACACTCATTCCCAGAATGAGAATAGACTGACTTTACAGTCCTTTAACACAACACATTCACTGTATGACGCGCAGGAAATCTGATTGCTTAACATCTTTTCCCGTTTTCTCCACAGCTTTGAATATTCCATATAAAGTACACTACTGCCAATTTCAATAAATGCTCAAATTCACAGGGCAAACTTGCGCAGTTTTCAAAAGTTAACTTGTTTCTCTCTCATTTGCAAAACAGGGAATAGGAGAACAGTAAGTTTAACTTCAGCTGGTCTGAGTAACTCAAAGCATTTATGTTGGTTATTTGCAAGCACAAAACTCCCCAGGTCCAGGAGATTCCACAACAGTGTGACTGAATGACTATCTGGTTCTTGCGTAGTTTGGATGAATTCTTTGGATCACCATTTATTTTAATTTGAATGAAGCAGGAAAGTGAAGAGAGCTAAATGGTGCTGAAGGATGCGGTTAGTGACTTCTGATGCATAATGCATTAAGTCCTGATAAGGCCACTAAGTGACCTGCCTCCATAAGAATCCCCAAGACCATGACAAACCTGCACCCCACAGTTCCCATCATCACTTGACCATAGGCTGAATGCAGAGCACCTTTATGTGCAAGCCAGGCAAGAGCCATAACAGCGAGACAAATTGCTTAAAACTGATTTATCCATTGAATGAACTTTTCTGCTGCTCTAATGGTACAGATTGTGTGTCTTAGTGCCCTCTAGTCTATTCTTGTACAACCCTCCAGATAAGTTCTCCCATTCAATTCGCACATGCACAATTTGTATTATGAACTGACACTAAGATGAAACATTTTAAGCTATTAATCTCATGCAACTTGAGAGAACAATGTGTTAAAATGGAGAAAAAAAAACAAACAAAACAAACAAACAAAAAACCACACAAACAACTTCTTCCCCCCCAAAAAAAAACCCCACTTCACCGGGGGTGAACAAAAGGGGAAGGTAATGGTTAAGAAATATATATATATATTTTCTATATATAAACTAGGACTTACCCGCAAATCTTTGACTTCTTCCTGTGATTTTAGTTTCTCATAGAAAGATGAAAAAAAGTCACTTCTGTCGACATGTCTTGGTGCAACACACAATGCATCAATATCGGCACCTACCGAGACAAACATTTAATACTCTATACTACTGTCCTGCCAATTGGCAGTCGAAATGAAAACAGAACAGTGTCAAAGCAATAAAAGTCCTTGACATCTAAACTGCATTCAAAAGTTTAACGCATTCAGTTTATCAAGAATTTAATAAGGGTTTTTAGAACAGAGAACACTCCAACTACCAGAAATGGCTTGTTTTAGAACACAAGTCTATTATTTATTTAAGCCATTTATAACAATGCAGCTGGTGTCCAGACAATCCCCCTCCCAATCAGGTTACAGGATTTTTTTTTTGATTTTTTTATTTTGAGAGATGCAGAAGAATGACAATGGAAGGTTCATTGACAAGCTAATGTGTACAGTTTAATATTGCAACGTTCTGCTGCTGAAGGGCAGGCAAACATGTGAGATGTATTAAAGCTTTTTAAACATAAACAGGTAGTCCAAGGCCCTAGAGGTGACAGTAAAAGTGGAATTTTAGTCCTCATCTCATATGAGCTCCTAAGGTCAGCTGCTGCCACTGCCCTTACATTCACAATAGATATCCCTCTTACCTCCAGTCTGGAACGTTATTACCAATGTTTCCTATACTAAACCAAACATACAAAGTGTGAAATCATTTACCTTTTGTATGGACTCCCAGTCTGTAGGACCCAAATGTAAAAATCTTTCCTCCAACATTTTCAATTACAGACTGTGGAAGATTCTAATGGAAGAAGAAACATTTCTTGTATATAAAAAATTAGCCAAAAGGCAATCAAAAGCAAGAGAACAGAATAAGACACTTAGTTAATTTAATGCAAATCAGTTAAGAGAATTTCTCTAGCCAGACCCTTTAAGGACCGTGTGGTCCAGGGGTGGGGCGCTCAAGTTCAAAAGTTATTAAGGAATCAAGATCCCCCGCCCGCCCCTTCTGGCTGCCTCCCACTGAATCTCAAATCTGGTCATGGGACCAGACAGCTGCAGTCAGGGACAAACTTCAGTCAGTAAGGAAAATCCTGTCCCCTTGACGAAAGAGCAGGATTTCCCTTTGCTTACTGAAGACTGTCCCTCGCTGCAGCCATCCGAACCAGACTGCAGCTTCCGCGTGACATGGACAGAAGGGGCAGGGATTAATTACTTTTGAACTACACAAAAGTAGGCACTTACACATACAGCAATCTGTTACTTTTACTATAAAGACTCTGCAAATTATTTTTTATAAGACATTAGTGGAGGCTCTTGGGTAACCTGTGCCACTTGTTAAGACGATGGATCCAACATCTGTTTGTGGATATTGGGAGTCCTGCTGGTCAACACTTAAAGGGATAGTAATACTTCAGTATTACAAATACTTATATTAAAGCCCTAGTTAAAAAAAAAAAAAAAAAAAAACGTATTGCCCCCAGTGTCATCTCTCAAACCTTTATGGTTTGAGAGGATCGCTTTTAAAGTTTCCCTCTCCCTCCCCCTTCCCCGTAGTCAGCATTTTAGCTGACTCAGGGAAATACGGTCAGATCATCAGGAGGCTCTGCAGCAGAGCCGTGATCGCGTAGTAAAAAAAAAAAAAAAAAAAAAAAAAAACCCTCACTAAAACGGTCTTCTTCCAAGCACACACAGAAGACCATTTCAGTGAAAGTTTTTTTTTTTTTTTTTTTTTTTAAGTTAATGCGATCAGGCTAGAGGCTGGAGAGCTGCCTGAAAGTCGTATAACTGTTCCCTGCAGTCAGCTAAAATGCTGACTACGGGGAAGGGGGAGAGCAACTTTAGAAGAGATTATCTCTCAAACCATAAAGGTTTGAGAGATGACACTGGGGGCAATACTTTTTTTTTTTTTTTTTACTAGGGCTTTAATATAGGGATTTGTAATACTGAAGTATTACTATCCCTTTAAGGAGAAGTACAACCAGTCAGTCAAGAAATAATATTTGTGTTGAGCTTGGGGGTTCTCTCCCTTTCACCAAACTAAAGCACTGTATATTTAAAGAGAAAAAAAAAAATAAATAAATAAATTCTCTTACTTATATTTCCTTTTTTTGGTATCCCTCCATGGCGATAAAGACTAATGGGAATATGTTAGCTCCCCCCAGCTGGTGTAGGACCAAAACAAAAATCACAAAAGGAAGCCCCCTGCTTCCATCGGCAGTCATCTATTGTCAAAGCTGAAAAATAAAATAAAGATAGGTTAGAAAGGGCAGGGAGCGCCGTGGAGGGACACAGAAGAAAAGGAATTATAGGCAAGAAAAATTTCTCCCCTTTCTTCTGTGTCCCTATCCATGGAGATAGACTAATGGGACATACCCAAGTAGTAAGGTCAAGGGTGGGAAAAGATAGAACGTGTCCCCAAACTTTATTCATGTGCCTGCCCTTCACGTGATATTCTGAAGAACATAATAGGAAAAAAAAGGAGAAAATTTTACCCCTCCTGAGTACTGCTGCCTCAAGGACTTTTCTCACAAACTTTGCCTCTGAGGAGACTTGTAAATAGATTCGATAATGCTTAATAAAGAGGTAGATATCGAAGACCATGTGGCTGCTCGGCAAATTTCCGCGGGTGAAACAGAGGCCCTCTTAAGGCAATGATGTAGTAAGGGCCAGGGTAGAGTGAGCCTTGAGGATTTTTGGAGGATCTTTGCCTGCCTCAATGTAGGCATTTAATTACACTGGGTTATCCACCTTGAAATAGAGGATTTTGAGGCTGCCGACTTTTTTTTTTTTTTTTCTTCCCCCCTTTGGCAAATACAAAGTATAAATTAAGAGTTCACACTTCAGAAATTCTGAGTTCTTTTGAGATATGTCAAAATGCACCGTACTAAGGAGTTTTTCCTCTTTTCCCCCCCTGTTGGATTTGCACAGAAGGAGGGCAAAATAATCTCTTAAGGTAAAAATCTGATATTACCTTTGATCTAAATATGGGCCTGGTTCTCAATACTACATTATCCTGGTGAATTACTGTGCAAGGAGGTTTTACAGAGTGCCTGAATTTCTGAGACCCTCATTGCTGAGGTTATTGCGGTGAGAAAGACCAATTTTATGGTGAGAAATTTTAAGGGAATTTCTTTGAGGTTCAAATTTTGTCGATGAAGCTAGTTCTAGAACCATGTTAAGGTCCCAAGGAGGAACAATACTTCTTATTCTTGGTCTGACCTTTGTTATGGCGTTTAGATAGTTAACTATGTTGTCCTCTGCCAATTGGATGGCCAGTATTGCTGACAAAGCTGATAACTGAACTTAAGGATGATGGTCGAAGACTTTCGAAACCTTCCTGAAGAAACATGAGAGGTCTTCATGTTCGTTCTTCCTATTCATGTATTCTTGAACCAGTTTGAGAAAGATTTACATATTCTGCAGTATATCTTGGATGTTGAGATCTTCCAGCCTGCCATAATAGTATTAACAACTGGATCTGACAAACCTTTTGATCTTAAGGCACTCCTCTCAGCGAGATGGATCGATTCTGAGAACCAAACTCTCCTTGGCCAGTCTGGAGCAATTAGAATCACATTTGCCCTTTTAAAAAAAAGTCCTCAGGAAAATCAGATGCAAATCATTGGGATTGGAGGGAAGATGTATGCTAGGGGAAAATTCCATGGCTGAGTCACAGCATCCATGACTAGTTCTGGAAAAGAGGATCTGGCATTTTTTTTTGTTTTCTCACGTTGCCATGAGATCATCACTGGCTGCCCCCCATCTTCTTGTGATCTCCTTGTATACCTCCTAGTTGAGTGCCCATTCCCCTGGATTTCTGCTCTGGTAATCTGCCTGGAGATTGATTCCCTGGAATGTGGATGGCTGATAATGTTTGTAGATTTTTTTATATTTCCCCGCCCATATCCTTTTGCTTCTTTGTTCAGGGCTTTGCTCTTTGTTCCTCCTTGATTTCTGACATATAGGACTGCCACCATGCTGTGATATTACCTGACCTGGATGGCCCTTGATATGAGGCAGATTTGAAGCAGAGCCGTATTGCTGAGTTCCAGCAGTTTTATATGGAGGCTTTTCCGGTTGTGACTATATTCATTGGAAAGAGATGTTGTTCCAGCATCTTCCCCATCCTGTCAGGCTTGCATCTGTTGATATTTTCTGCCATTGGACATCTTGAAGAGGAGATCCTCTTTGCAGATTATTTGGGTTGATCCACCACTTCAGTTGCTGTCTTACTTGGGGAGTCAGATGAATCCTTTGAGATGTGTTGTCCGGATCTTTGTTCCAATTGGACAGAAATAGGTTTTGGAGCGGTCTTGTGTGGATCCTTGCCCATGGAACAGTGTGGATGGTGGAATTCAGGATGGCCAAGATTTTCATGTAATCGTGGGCTGTATGGATGTGGCATCTGCTGAAGTTCTTGACTTGACTGATTATCCTTCTTACTCTTAAGGGGGAGAGAGTTACTGTCCCCTTGTCGGTGTCAAAGATCATTCCCTGAAATTTGCATAGTTGGGAGGGCTGTAGTTGGCTTCTCTGGTAATTCACTAACCATCCCAGGTTCTGTAGAGGTTGAAGAGTCAACTGAGTATTGATCTGTGCTTTGGTCTTTGTCCCTGATACAATCAGAAGGTTGTCCAAGCAGGGGAGAATGACCATCCCTTTTTGCCTCAAGGGTTCCAACGCTACTGCTAGGATCTTTGAAAATATCCTTGGGGCTGAGGACAGCCCAAATGGAAGAACTCCGACTTGCCAATACTGATCCTTGAAGCAAAATCTCAGTAACCTGTGGTGACACGGAGCTACTGTGATGCGATAGTAGGCATCCTTGAGATCTATGGTGGTGAGATAGGTCGCTGGATGACTTGTTTGGATTAGAGTTTACCGTTTCCATCTTGGAACTCCTTGATCTTAAAAATGGATTCAGAGCCTTCAGTTCTAAGATGGTTCTGAAACCACCTGTTTATTTTGGGACTGTGAAAATCACAGAAAAGAATGCTTCTCTTGATTGATGAGGTACAGGTTCTATGATCCTGTCTGGTGTCAGGTTCTGGATGGATCTTCCTAGTTCCCTGGATCTTATGGGGTCCTTTGGATTCTTTAAAGTTCTGAAGATAGGTCTCTGAGGAACACAGTCGAACTCTAAGGGACATCCTACCTCTAATATTTGTGTTACCCATTTGTCTGGGGTGGTCAGATTCCTTCAGGCTTGCAGGAATTTTTCCAGCCGACCACCTACTGGAATTAGAGGCAGGGTCCAGGAATCTTCATAAGGTTTCCTTTTTGAACTGGTTCTCTTTGGGACCAGATTTTCTGAATGATCCTCTGGAAGACTGATTAAAGCTTTTTTCTTTGTTCGTATGGCCTTGAGAAATGAAAACTCCTTGAGCCTTGAAAGGATCTACGATTCCTGTATGAAGATCTTGATGGGGATGCATATCCTCTTCTATCTTGGGGTAAAAAAAAAAAAAAAAAAATTCCACCTGTGACTTTTTATGAGCTCCTCTAATTGATCTCCAAAAAGATGTTTCTGAGAAGGGCTGAGACACCAGTTTATTTTTTGAAGTGGGATCAGCTCACCATGGTTTGACCCAAAGGGCCCTTCTAGCTGTGATGATAGAGACAAAGACCTTGCGGCCAATCTGCTCGTGTCCCATGAGGCGTCACAGGAAAAACCTTTTGCTTCTTTGATGGAGGCAACTTTCCTCAATTTGGATATGGGCACTGAGGATTCGATTTTTTCGTTCTAGTTCAGATAGCCACACTAACTGTTCTAGACATACAGGTTAACCACGTAGCTCCTTTGATGTTTTGACCAAGTATGGCAAGTTTTTTTTAGGGTGGCTTCAATTCTCCTATCCATAGGATCTTTTAATAATGAGCTGTCTTCTATTGGAAGGGTGGTCCTTTTGGCTAATTGGGCGATGGGAGCATCAACTCTAGGAGGGGTTACCCATAACGCCAAATCTTCCTTGAAGGGGTACACTCTTTGGAATCTTGATGGTGAAATTCTCTTGTCCCCTTTTTTCCCCCCATTCAGACTTCATTAAGTCTGATACTGAATGGTGGACTGGACAAACTTCTTCCCCAGGAAAGCTACATCAAGTATTCCTTGCTCTTTCGTGTCCTCGGCCAATCCTAAAGCCTTAAGCATGCTTTTTGAAAAGGTTTCCATTTTTTCTATATTAAAAGATCCTTCATCCTCTAATAATCCTCACTCTTCTTCAGGTGAAGAACCTGAGATATTGTCAAATAGACTGTCTTCATCCATACCCATGATTCTAGAAGTACCCTCTTCCGGATCATCAAGTCTGGGTCTTTTGAGACAGCAGAGGACTGGAGAGAGTTGAAAGTTTCCTGCACGTAATTCATCATCCAAGACAGGAAATATTGGAATTGGGGTGGTACTTCAGAATTTGCAGCCTTTTTTAAGCAATCTGGGCATAATTTAGATATATCCAAAATAGGTAATTTATTCTCAAAATCCCATACAAGACTTGTTTTCTCGAGGGGTCTTATCCTCTTTCAGTGCTGGATCTCTCTCTCTCCTTTTCTTTTGCAGAGGACTTTTTTTTTTTTATATGAACTTCTAAAACTTAACTTTAGATATTTAATAGAATAAAAATCTTAAACCAGCAATATAAAATGACTTACTATCTGTATAGTAGCAACTAGAGGCTGCATAAATCATATGGGCCCTGGGCGTGAGTTTTAGGCTGGAACGCATAGGCCCCGCCACAAGACAATTAACTAAAAGGGATATAAGGAGTTTGCTCAAAAGCCCTTACCTTCCCTTATGTGAAGCATGTTTAAGGAATCGTTCTAGGACTGCTGCTGCAATTTCCGGAGTTTCCTCTGAGCTGTTCCAACTGGCTCGTCTGTTCCATGCTTGGAACGCACGCTGATGATGTTTGGTACCCTCACCGAATCTCTACCGGAGGCGGGAGATTCAAGGCGGTAGACCGGAGCAGCTGTCCCATACCGGCTGGAGAGCAGAGCAAAGGCTTCAGGAGATTCTTCTCTTGGACTGAGTAGCAAGAATGCGACCAATTTAAAAGAAAAAAGTTCAAGGTAGGAGCGACTGCTGTGCACTCTGCCCGAGCTCATGTAGGACCAAAAATGACTGCCGATGGAAGCAGGGGGCTTCCTTTTGTGTTTTTTAGTTTTGGTCCTACACCAACTGGATGGGGGAACTAGCATATACCCTTTAGTCTATCTTCTGTGTCCCTATCCACAGTAATATTCTATATACACACAGTATCTAAGATATAAAGAGATACATATGTTTGTGTACACAGTATCTTGAATAAGTACCCTACTGAAAAAAATTAAAGAAACAATATCCTACAGGATATTTCGTCCAGGACATCAGGAGCTTAGAGCGATATCAATTTTATATTCAACTTTGCATTTTTTCTAAGTAATTTTTATATTGTTCACTACTGTGGCGACGTACCTCTCCATATTACAACTTATGTAACTAATTCCAGCCTTGTATCTTATTTTCATTAAAAGAAGAGATTGTATCTTAATTTCTGACAGTTATTCAAGGTACTGTGTGAATACATTTATATTTATATCATACAAAGCCTAGTTCTGGGGGTAGGGAGTAACAGCTCCAAGCTCAACATACAAATACATCCTCTAGCAATGGCATTCCATTTAATTCAATCACAGTATGTATTTCACAGTTTTACTTTCCATACTTTAAAGTGACAGTAATGTCAAAAAAAAAAAAAAAAAAAAAAAACCAACAACACTTTTTTGCATTTAGAAGAGCTTAAAAAGCTGATCTAAATGCAAAAAAAAAAAAAAAAAAAAAAAATTATCTCTCAAACCGCTATGGTCTAAGATACGGGCATTTAAAGTTTGATTTCTCCTACTGACAGCTGTAAAGCTCTCAGCAGGAGATCCGTGTCGGTCGACACGCTGGCACTTGAGAAGTGCCGAGATCTCATTACTTACACGGAATCCCTTCATTGGAATGGTCTAAAACGTGTGCCTAGTGTTCAGACACACGTTTTAGACCATTCCAATGAAGGGATTCCGTGTAAGTAACGAGATCTCAGCACCTCAAGCGTCTCAGTGTCGACCGACACGAATCTCCTGCTGACAGCTTTACAGCTGTCAGTAGGAGAAATCAAACTTTTTTTGCATTTAGATCAGCTTTTTGAGCTCTTCTAAACGCAAAAAAGTTTTTTGTTTTTTTTTAGACATTCCTAACACTTTAAAGGAATGTCTTTTACATAAAAAATTGCCTTACTTGAAAGCATAAACTGTGTTAAGATACACAAAGCAGTCTGCTGTTTAACTCAGATGTGCTGGTTTTCTAAGGAGCAGACTTGGTATGATAATTTCCTATACTCATGGAAGCCAACTTACACGGAAGTGTTCAATTCTAGAGGCATAGCCATGATTTACAAGCAGGAAATAAGATTATAGTCCTGTAGTAATTACTAAACAATATCCTTACATCTTACCTTTATTTCACTAATTTCCCGTATCCATTCTTTCACAAGATTGTTCAGCTTCCCCAAAATTAAAATGCTGCAAAAATAAGAAATACTAAGTATTTCCATTTCAGCTGATTTAAAACACTACATTTTTTTTTTCAAAATACCTGGAGAGGATAAGATCAGATTAACCCTTTGAGTGCTAGAGGCGTACACAACACATTTTAATATGTTGTGTACCCTTCTAGCACTCGTAGGGTTAAACATCAGAAGTGACCAAGTTTAGCCTGAAACTAGTAAAATGCAGTGCTTGAGTGGTAAAATGGTATAAGGTGGCAGTGTGTGGCACGGTTGATGTAATAGGGTGGTTTGTGTACCAAGTATGATATGCTGGGCGAGGTGAGCAGAGACTATGGACATTTTCTGCAGAGTGGCATAGCATGAGGCGAGATTTAGAAACCTATGGTTTCCAAGATTTTTTTCTCCTCCTCCCCTAGCATTAAAGAACAGAATGGGACAATCCAATAGCATCATAAAAGTCACAAAATCCCTATTGACTAAAACGGAGCTTTTAACCAACAAATGCTAGAGTGATCTACAACACGTTACAAAGCAATGAGGAATATTTTATTCTACAGCACAACTCACTGGCTCATTAAACAGACTTTAGTTTTGGGAGAAAGGATATAAATGAGTTTGACAGTGAACAGGGGTAACTAACCCTGCTCCTCTAGAGATACCAACAGGGCACGTATTCAGGATATCCCAGGATAAGCACTGGCAGACCAGTTAAAGTGACAGATCTAAAAATTACACCTGTGCTGCCGCTGGGATATCCCAAAAACATGCACTGTTTCTCTTTAGGACCAGGGCTGGCTACTCCTGGTAGAACGCACTCCCTTCATTATGCTCATTTTTGACAACATCTTATTTATGATCAGATAAATTCTCACCGACGCTGCAATTCCTCTTCCTCCTCAAAGACACCGAAAGGTTTTAATGTTTCAATTAACTTCTGCGCGAGGACACAGTCTGACTCCTTGGGAGTCGCTAAACTGATCGGCGAGGTGATGCCGTAGTTCTTCTGCGGCTGCTGTGATCCCTGGTTTGCCAGTGGACTAGAGGGAAGAGAAAAGTGCAATTAGTATTTCCAAATGAAGCTGGGTGCTAGAGAAGTCTCCAGTGTTGTGGTAATTATCCAAATGGGGTAACATCTGAGCACATTGCCAGGACAAAATGCAAAGGTTTGAGATAAGTTGTCTGAACCGCTGCACTTTGGTCCTTAACCCTCTCAGTGAGGGCTTTGCATACACCTCTGGTACTGAAGGGGTTAAACTAAGTTTACTCAATCTGCCTTGTATAGAACAAACGTGGGCCGCCCCTAGAGCAAGTGAACTGAATACGGCACAAACAAATTCCTATTCATGTAAATGGCGGCTTTTCACTTCTTACCCCTTTGAGTGCCAGAGGGGTACGGAATGCATTGCAATGCGTTCTGTACATCTCTGGCACTCAAAGGGTTAAAACACAAGTCTCCAACACAATGTGAAGCAATGCATTGGAAAGCAGCATAGCATTCAAGGGGGTAACCCTCCTAGTGTTAGACAGGTACGCAACACATTGCTTTGCAATGTATTGCATATCTGGCACTCAAAGGGTAAGAAGACCCATTTAAGTTGATGGGAACAGTCATTTTCACACATTGTTTACTCCTGAACTGATCCTCTCTGTACGTACGGTCCAAAATATTAGGAGCTTGTGAAAATGTACACAGACCCCATAATCCTTTTAACCCCTAAAGGACCAGCCGCGCACACACGCGGCAGTCACTTAAGGACCACGGAGCAGATTTTCCCATCCAACGTGTTAAAGGTCATGCCCAGAAAGTAGACTTTAGGAAGGAAACAGCTGACCTCTCTGCTGATTAGATATCCCTGCTGGGATAGGTTCTTTACACCAAATGATTGTGCTTCTTCTGACTTCATCCTGGAGCTCGCTTTCAATTAAGAGGATCTCTTCCAGGTAAGAGAACACTGATTATTTCTGTTAATCCTAGCAGGCACAAATGACAGGCAATGATACGACTCTGAACTGGAAACGTTCATTTTTATCACAAATCATAAGAACCTTCTGTGAATGGACCTTGTCAGAATGACCATTGGCAGTCTCCATCTTGAACAAGCTTGTCTTTAGGAATCTGTTTACATTTTGGATGCAGGATCATCCTGTATCCCTTTGAAAGGGCCAGGAGAATAAATTATTTGTGTGCGTTGTAAACTCTAATGGTCCTTAAGGTTAAGTAGGCTCATTCATTGTCTGCTTCAGTTGGAAAAAAAAAAAACACCAGCAAGTGTTACATCCTCCTAAATGGACATGATGTACAAGACTGATGAGGTTGTCTACTGAAACGAGGACATGTGTGTCTCCCAAACTAAGCCCAGCATGCACCAAAGAGTACTAAACCCTCAAAGTGAGATTATTTTATCACAAGAGTCAGGCAGCCTGTCTGCACGCAGTGGTTACTGAACACCTTATTGTCTCACCAGGCAGAAATATATAGGCCAAAAACCACTGGAAAAACTAGTTGGTGCCTCAATAATACAAAGGCACCTTGAGACCAAATTGAAGGGCTTGAGCTGGTGGACTACAACTCACATCACCTGTGTCAGGCAAAGTGAGGGCTACAGGCCAAAACCCAGACCGTATACCCCTAAACCAATGTAATGGCACCTTGTCACATGTAACAGCAGAGATGTACCGTTCTCACCACAGTTGTTGGATTAAAAGTCCCTAGTATACATAAGACCAACTGAAAAACTGTAGTTCAGTTAACTGGAGAGCCACTGGTTGCACCTATCATCCAATAGAATGCTACGGAATGGACTCCCTGCAAACAGACAGAAAAGGTGAAATTTACTCACCGATATTTGGTTTTCCTCTGTGTCCGTCCACGGCAGTAAATCAATGGGTTAGCTCCGCCTCCCAGCTGGTAGGACCAATTAACAACTCTTAAAAGAGACTCCTGGGAAATAGGATTCAGTTAAACTTTTGTCCAAGCTGTAGGAGAGAAACAGGTTAGTATATACAATAAATCCAATATTCCTTCCCAGAAATTTAAACATACTATCAAATAAACATAACACCCCCTAGCACATTACTGAGAAATATGTCCAGATGGGTGTCCCAAATATGGGAGGGTGTGCCGTGGACGGACACAGAGGAAAACCAAATATCGGTGAGTAAATTTCACCTTTTCCTCTGTGTCCTTACCACGGCAGGAAATCAATGGGATTTCCCAAAGCAGTAAAACTAGGGAGGGATACTACCTCAGACAGGCACCACCGCCTGAAGGACCTTTCTGCCAAACTTTGCATCGGCTGAGGCCTGGATGTCAAGTCTATAGTGCCTGATAAAGGTTGACAAGGAAGACCAGGTTGCTGCCTTGCAAATTTCCTCTGGTGAGGCTACCGCCTTCTGAGCCCAGGAAGTTGAAATTGCTCTAGTAGAATGTGCTTTAATACCTACTGGAGGATCTTGACCAGCAGTCATATACGCCAATTTGATGCAATCTCTGATCCATCTGGCTATAGAAGGTTTGGAAGCAGCGGAACCTTTGAATTTCCCAAAGAAATGGACAAATAATGATTCTGACTTGCGAAAGGATTTTGTCCTTTCAAGGTAGGTAGACAGGCATCTGACCAAATCTAGATTGTGAAATATCTTTTCCTTGGGATGCTTAGGATCTGGACAGAATGAGGGTAAAACAATCTCCTGGCTAAGGTGGAATTCAGATGACACCTTACATCTGAAGGATGGTCTAGTTCTAAGTACCACCTTGTCTTGGTGGAAAGATGTGTAAGGAGGTAAACAGGAAAGGGCCTGTAATTCACTAACTCTTCTGGCTGAAGTGATAGCCGTTAAAAAGGTTGTTTTAAGAGTCAGATTTTTTATTGAAATTGATTGCAGGGGTTCAAAGGATTCATGGGATGCCAGTTGAGTGAGAACCAAATTCAGGTCCCATGCCGGAATGATTTCTCTAATGGTAGGTTTGATCTTAGTAATAGCAGTCATGAACCTTTTAACAATATATTCCTCTGAAAAAGGGGTAGCCAAAATTGCTGATAGAGCAGAAAGTTGGACTTTTAACGAAGAGGGTTTTAATCCTTTCTTAAAACCCTCTTGCAGAAAATCCAGGATGGTGCTGGAAGAAATATCTTTTCTGGATAGCTGCTTCTCAGAACACCATTTGTGAAAAATGGACCAAATTCTATAGTAGATCCTAGAAGATGATGAACGTCTTCCTGAAATAATGGTGTCCGCAACCTGAGAGGAGATATTTCTTAACCTGAGTGATCTCCGCTCAGCCTCCAGGCCGTTAGCTTCAAGAAAGAAGGGTTGGAGTGAAGAATGGGACCCTGGGATAATAGATCTGGAAGGAGAGGCAGGGGAAACGGAGGTAGGATGGACATCCTCACAAGATCCGCATACCAAATTTTTCTGGGCCAGTCTGGAGCAATCAGAATGATCTGGGCCTTGTCCCTTCTGGTCTTCTTTACTACTTCTGGCAGAAGAGGCAGAGGAGGGAATATGTAAGCCAACTGGAACTTCCAGGG
The DNA here is from genome assembly GCA_037306005.1 of Rhinophrynus dorsalis. Taxonomy (NCBI): domain Eukaryota; kingdom Metazoa; phylum Chordata; class Amphibia; order Anura; family Rhinophrynidae; genus Rhinophrynus; species Rhinophrynus dorsalis. The sequence goes on along the minus strand of CM074728.1, from coordinate 122,646,511 downwards.
AAACTTGAGAGCATCCTGCCCCAACGCTCTGTGGTTCCTCCACCTGGAATAGAACAGCTGACACTTGTTCTTGTCTGACGCCATCAGATCCACTACTGGATGACCCATGATGGATGTTATGGTCTGGAAGACTTTGTCCTTTAAGGACCACTCGCCTGGATCCAGAGTTTGACGACTTAGGAAATCTGCCTGGGTGTTTAGAGACCCTGCTAGATGAGATGCTGATAGGTGGGACACATTTAGCTGAGCCCAATTTAGGGTCTTTCTTGCTACAGCATTCAAACTGTGACTTCTTGTCCCTCCTTGATTTAAAATGTAACTGACTGCAGTTGCGTTGTCTGATCTGACACAAACCGCTTGTCCCTTCAGGATTTTGCTGAAATGCTTGAGTGTCCTCCATATGGCTTTCAACTCTAAGAGATTGATGTGGAACTTGCTTTCCTTCTGAGTCCAGAGGCCTTGAACCGTCTTTTGGTTGTAAATGCCTCCCCATCCTGTGCTGCTTGCATCCGTGGTGACTATGTGCCATGTGGGATCCAGGATGGTTCTTCCTTTCTGAAGATTTTTGTTTCTGAGCCACCAAGTCAGTTCTATCTTTGTGGCTTGCTTTAGGTGGATTAGCTGTGAGAAATCTCCTGGACGCTTTCTCCAACTTGTCAGGAAGTTGTCCTGAGTTCTTCTGACATGGAATTTTGCCCAAGGAACTATGTGTACTGCTGAAGATAGGTTGCCCAACAGTTTGGAGAAGTCTTTTGCTGTGTGCATCCTTTTTTGAAGGAAGTTTTGTACTCTGGATCGAATTCTGGCTTGTCTCTCCTCGGATAGACTGGCAAGACCCAGCTGAGTGTTGAACTGAATGCCTAGAAACACTAGATCCTGGGATGGGATCAGCTGGCTTTTCTGATGATTGATGACCCAACCTAGCTGAGACAGAAACTGTAGACAATGATGAGTACTTTGAATGGCTTTCTCTCTGCTTTCTTCTATGAGGAGAATGTCGTCTAGATAAGGTATTAACCTCATACCTTCTTTCCTTAGTGTTGCCATGACTGGAGCTAGGACTTTGGTAAAGACTCTGGGGGCAGATGCCAATCCGAAAGGAAGAGTCTTGTACTGGTAATGTTTTCCAAAAATCGCAAACCTCAAGAACCTTCTGTGGGATGATAGAATAGGAATATGATGATAGGCATCCTTCAGATCTATCTTTGTGAGAAAGGCTTGAGGAGGAATCACCCGGATTACTGATGCCGGGGTTTCCATCTTGAACCGTTGTGTCTTGATAAATGAATTGATCCATTTGAGATCTAGAATCATCCTTAAACCACCCGAGGATTTCTTTACTGGAAAAAGAATTGAATAAATTCCAGAATGCCTCTGGTCCAGAGGCACCTCCTCTATAACATGGGCTTCCAGAAGATCCTTGATCATTTGAACCACTTTGATCCTGAGACCTCTGTTCGTTACTTGGGATGTCATGAATCTTGATATGGTTGGGACAGAAAGAAATTCTAAGGGGTATCCCATCTCTACTATTTTCAGAACCCATTGATCTGTCTGGATCATTTTCCAAGATTCTAGGAACTGACCCAGTCTGCCCCCAACTGGGAGTAGAGATGGGGCCCTGTGCTCTTCATTGCGATGGTTTAGGGAACTGACCCTTTTTGGGAAATTCCCTTCTGGATCCACCTCTGGGATTTGGTACAGGACCTCTCTTCTTCTGGTCATAGGTCCGTCCTGGTCTGTATTTGCTTGCTTCCCGAAAGGATTGCTTGCGAAACCCTGATGACTTGGAGAAAGGAGATCTGTTCCTTCTATCTTGAGGCAGGAAGGTACTCTTTCCTCCTGAAGACTTCTTGATGATCTCTTGTAGACGATCCCCAAATAACATTTCACCAGAGAAGGGTAAGGATACTAGACGGTTCTTGGAAGAAGCATCTGCCTCCCATGCTCTAATCCATAAGGCTCTTCGTGCCACTACTGAAAGGGCTGATGATCTGGCTAGTAGTTTAATGACGTCCAGTGACGCGTCACAGGAATAATTGACCGCGTCTTTGATGGAAGCAACCTCTTTCAATAGTCTGGAGCGGGATACTGAAGAATCAATTTTTTCTTCTAATTCAGTCAGCCAAATTCTAAGGGAACGAAACATACATGCCAAGGCCGTGGCTGATTTCAGATTATTACCAATGGCTGCAAACTGCTTTTTCAAGGCACTGTCAGCTCTTTTGTCCATGGTGTCTTTCAATGTAGCCCCATCTTCTAATAATATGGTGGTCCGTCTTGAAATCTGAGCAATGGCTGCATCAATTTTAGGAGGAGAGGTCCATGCTGCAGTTTCTTCATCAGAAAAGGGGAACATTCTTCCAAAACGTCTGGACATGGCTGATCTGCGATCTGTCAGTCCCCATTCACCTTTAATTGTGTCTTGAATGGACTTGTGCACAGGGAATACCAGAGCAGGCTTCTTATGACCTATAAATGCTGCATCCATAATATCCAATTCTTTCTGAGTATCGGAAAGGCCTAGCGTTTTTCTAACAGATTTAAGAAGACCCTCCAATTTCTCCAGGCTAAACGAACCACTTTCTTCTGTTAACTCTCCTTCTTCAATGGATGAGGCAACAGAATCTATATCCATAATACTGCCTTCATCTTCTATCTCATGCATAGCAGAAGTACCTTCCTCTGGATCTGATGCTCTATGCCTCTTCCTGGATGATTCCTGCATTGCAGAGAAAGTCTCCTGCATAGAAGACCTCATCCATCCAAGGAAATCCTGGAATTGAGCAGGAATCTCAGTGTTGGCCACTTTCTTCATGCAAGCTAGGCATAGCTTAGCAGAATCTGAGGCAGAGAGCTTAACATCACAGCCTGCACAAGTCTTAGACTTGGTGGTAGGCTTATCCTCTTTGGGAGTCACTGCATCTGTAGCTGTTTTAGTCTTATCAGCAGAAGATGATTTAGGAGCAGCAGACATGGTACTCAATCAAAGGATACAGATAAAGCATCAAATCAGCATAAGGACTGAAGATCACTCACCTAATGGAAGCTCTACATCTGTGGAACAGGGTCTTTTATCCTCCAGGATGCTGCCATGCTGAAGAGACGCCGAAAACGCCGAAACCGGAAGTGCGTTCCACCGGTGGAACGCATCGGGCCGAACTTCCGGTTTTGGCTCAAAATAGAAACGCAGACTTCCCGCGCGCCCTCTTCATACCGGCTGAAGAGAGAAGCGTGCTAGAGGCAAGGCAGTGCTGTGCGGATAAAAAATGAATGCTCCATGGTCCTCAGGGACCTATTAAGGTATGAGGACCGCAGTGCTCCCAGTAATGTGTCCAGCGTTTGCAGGCTGGACACATGGAAGAGAAAATAACAAACAGAAAACTTTTTTAAATCAGGAGACCAATGGCCTCCGTCTACCAGCTTGGTAGGACCAAAGAAAACTGAATCCTATTTCCCAGGAGTCTCTTTTAAGAGTTGTTAATTGGTCCTACCAGCTGGGAGGCGGAGCTAACCCATTGATTTCCTGCCGTGGTAAGGACACAGAGGAAATATATATATTTATGATAAGGCTGAGAAAAGAGTCCTGCATATATCTAGTCTAGCCCATGACAAATATCCCTTATTTAACCTGGGGAAGGAAAACACACCAATTGAAGTCATATCAAAATGAGCCCAAAGTGGGTAAAAAAAAAAAATTCTGACTCCAAATGACAGTCGGGTATTTCACTGGATCAACATCTGTTGTAAGTAATATTGTTCTGTGCTAGATAGGTATCATTTTTGGAAAGCAGTTGCACAGTATCTGCAAACATCCCGAGAAAGAAAGAAAAAAAAAAAAAAAAAAAAAAAAAAAAAAAGCCATAGTTTTACGGCCCTTACAGTAAACAAAATCAGCGTATTTTAGTTGAAAATGCCTTTCCTCTAGTCTTAAATGGATAGTAATACTTAAATTACTTATCTCTATTTTATAGCCCTTCAATACAGAACAGTGCGCCAGTGGCATCTCTCAAAGCCTTATGGTTTGAGAGAAAACCGCTTACAAAGTTTCCCCCTGCCCGACGTCAATGTTCTAGTTGACAGCAAGGAAATCCGGTCCCGGGACAGTCAAGGCTCTGCAGAAGAGCCGAGAGAGTTAATGAAAAAAAAAATCCTTTACTTAAAAGGTCTTGCAAACCAAGCTCACATAGAATAGCTTTTTAGTGAAGGATTTTTTTATTAACGCGATCTCTGCTCTGCTGCAGATCTGCTGGTTGATCCCAGGAGAGGATTATTCCCTTGCTGTCAGCTAGAACGCTAACATTGGGCGGAGGGGGGAATTTTGTAAGCAGTTATCTCTCAAACCATAAGGGTTTGAGAGATGCAACTGGGGGCATTGTTCTTTATTGAAGGGCTACAAAATAGGGATACGTAATTTTTAAGTATTACTATTCCTTTAAGGCATCTTGTTCTTAGCTCAGCTCTGATCTTATCACCCCTTAGATGTCTCTTCTCCAATGTAAATAAACCCAGTTTGGCTAGTCCCTTTATAACTCAGATCCTCCTATCCCTTTATCAGTTTTGTTGCACGTCTCTGCACTTATTCCAGTTCAATATTGTACATAAGAACTGGAGCCCAAAACCGTACTCCATATTCTAGATAATTCTACCTCCTGTATAAAACCTTGGTATGGCCTTATGTCCCCATCCCATGCATCTATGACATTATGCAGGATAGTACCCCAAAGTTTCCCCTCACTGACCAAAAAGGTCAAGTCTGCAATCTAGCTGTCAGATTTGGAAAACGTCCGCAGATCAACCCTGTGGCTCTTCAGCAGCGCCGAGATGGCAATAAAAATAACTTTCATTGGAAGGGTCTAAAAGTGTGCTTGCAAACCAGGCACACACTGTAGTATATTCAAATGTAGTTCTTATATCTCGCGATCTCGGCTCTGCTGTAGAGCCACGGCCGGTCCGTGGACCTGATTCCAAATCTGACAGCTAGATGGCAGACTTTACCGTTTTGGTCAGTGAGGGTAAACTTTGCTTGTGAATATCTCTCAAACCATAAAGATTTGAGAGATAAGCCTTATATCGTTCTTAGTGTTTTTTTTAATGCCTACAAAATAAGAGATAAAACCAAGTATTACTATCACTTTAAGGTGTCAGCCATAGCATCATCATCACTAATCAATTCACCTGTCAGGCTTAAGGCCAATATTAACCTTAATAGTGTTATTAACCCCTTAACGACCAGTGGTACAGGGAAGTGACTTTCAATTAAAAGGATAGTAATGTTTCACAAAAAAGCAGCTCCAATTAATCTTCATAGTATTTGGGCCATGGAGAGTGTTATTTCACTACTGTCAGTGTTGTAGTACAAGAGTAATTGAATGATTCAGTATCCCCCTCGTGGCCCTTTTACCTAGTGTAAACAGACTCCCCTCAGATGTGGAATGTGGCCTTGAGACCGGACAGGTCACAGCAAGGGACAATCTTCTTACTGTGAGCATAAGGAAAACCCTGCCCCCCTTGACAGGTGTTTCATTTCTCTTAATTTTAGATTGTCCCTCTCTTCAACCCACCTAGACACCACCCTGCTGCTCTGAGCAGTGTTACATCAGGAAAAGGGGCGTAAGTGGGATACTTTATCATTCAATTACTCTTGAACTACAACTGACAGTACTGAAATAACACTCTCCATGGCCCAAATACTATGACAATTAATGGGAGCTACTTTTATTATGAAACATTACTTTCCCTTTACCAGCTCTTGACGATCAGTACGTCATGGGTCGATCTGAGTTAATGATCCATGACATACTATGATCATCATGGAATTACGCCCCCTCCCCACCCTGCGGCCGCACGCCATTCAGGGAGTCCGGAACCAGAAATATAAAAATGTTCAGTTGTCCTTAAGTGCCCGCGACGCACCGAACAGCCAGTAGTTAAGGGCCGATTTAACCCTTTGATTGTCGGAGGGGTACGTAATGCACGTACCCCTCTGGCACTCAAAGGGTTAATCGTTGTTGGAGCACCAGCACACCTGCAACATGGAGTGTACCATGAGCCAAACTGGGTCAGACACACCGCTCAGGTCTTAAGAATGGTCAATTTCAGACCCAATTTGTGTTTCCAGTTCTCCAGCAGGAGCCATGTAATCACAGTGTGAGTGAGGTGCAGGACTGTCACTGGTCCTTTAGAAGAAAAAGGCAAAACAAAAGTAGATTAACCCGCAGGATGCTAGAGGGTGAAATGCTTTTAGGACCCTTCTAGCACCCGAAGGTGTAAGTGTATTTTAGAGGTACAATATAATAGTATATGCTGGCTGGACGCACGATATATAACGTTATTTCAGCAGGTTCGTTCCTTTACACCCCTGACCCTTCTGTTCTCCACATTTGATTTGTACTATTTAATACCTCTGTACGTCTATTCCCTACTGTAAAGCGCTGCGCAAATTGTTGGCGTTATATAAAGATTAATCGTTACTTCACACACCGCTCTGGCCCATAAAGGGTTAACACGGAGTGTACTGCGGCAGACACACAATACCTCCTCATCCCACTATTCCAGACTGGAGACCCCAGGACCACCTACTGCCCACCGGGTCCTGAGGGGTGCACGGGGTGTTTCCGGGTAACTGGAGAGCCCCTATCGCTCTGCACATGCGCGGTATGACCCGGCAACAACATCATGCGGGAGCCGGCTGGTGCTCGGGCCGTGTGAAAGCTCCGGTACCACACAGACATCCAAACCGGGAGGCCAATCACACTGCCAGGGAACCGGAGGAATCACCGCCGGGGATCCCCGTACTCACACACACAGCGGGAGATGATGGAACTCACCCGCAGCTCCATATACTTACAACGGCATGGTCACCCTCCCCGCCCACAGCCGCCGGGCAGAGGGGGTCCAGGATGAGGCCGCCTCCCCTCTCTAGGAGCCCAGACTTCACACGGACAACAATGAGCGTCCCCTGCCGGAAACTACCGCCTAACCGCTTCCTGTCAGCCCAAACATGGCGCCCGCCCGTTACCACAGCAATCTTATGGGTTACGTCACTGGGGGAGGGGCCAGGCTCTCATCGTCCAAGAGGCGCAGCGTTCCTATAGAAGAGCCGGGGCAGGCGTGTGGGATGACGGGAAATGTGGTCCACCACTCTCATTGGCCCTTCGACTTCCTTGTTACTCTTGTTTTCAAAACGTGATTGGTTAGTTCCATGCGCTGTGTTTTCAACATAATCCTCAAGGCACAATAGGGTGAGATGTAATACTGGGTGATAAGACAATGGGGAGATGTAAAGAACGGATTAATAAATGGGGGGATTTATAGAACTGAGTAATAGAGTGTAAAATTGTCTCAAACCGACATAATGCTAGATAGCTCCCAAGTGTCCCTCTTTAGGAGATATTAGGGGTTCGTAGCTCCCAAGTGTCCCTATTTAGGAGATATTAGGTATTCCTACCTCTCAAGTGTCCCTCTTTAGGAGATATTAGGGGTTTGTACCTCCCAAGTGTCCATATTTAGGAGATATTAGGGGTTTGTACCTCCCAAGTGTCCATATTTAGGAGATATTAGGGGGCTGGAGCTCCCAAGTGTCCCTCTTTAGGAGATATTAGGGGTTGGTAGCTCCCAAGTGTCCCTATTTAGGAGATATTAGGGGTTTGTACCTCCCAAGTGTCCCTATTTAGGAGATATTAGGGGTTGGTAGCTCCCAAGTGTCCCTCTTTAGAAGCTACTAGGGGTCTGTACCTCCCAAGTGTCCTACTTTAGGAGATATTAGGGCGATGTACCTCCCAAGTGTCCCTTTTTAGGCGATATTAGGGGTTCACAGTCCCTCTGTGAGACCCAAATCCCTCTGTACCTCTTTCCCACCCTGATGTCCCTATTAGATCAGACTGTGTGGTGTGTGTGTATATAAGTATATCACTTTGCTCCATGGCTAGGGTTGCCACCTGGCCAGTATTTTACCGGCACAGCCGGTAATTAGATTTCTGGAGCCGGTATAATGAATGTACCGGCAATTGAAAAGCCGGTATTTGTGTGTGGCCGGCATACCTGGGAACTTCCAGTTGAGGGCTACCCGGAGGGTAGTCCTCTGTTCAGCAGGGGGTGACAAAAATGACGCTAATCGTGTCAAAAAGGGGCGGGGCTTGACGAGAGTGTGTGGGGACTTAACCCTTTGAATGCCAGAGTGGTACGGAATGCATTGCAAAGCAATGCATTCGGTACCACTCTGGCACTCAGAGGGTTAAAGGTGTCACACACAAGGCTGGGGACGGAGGAACAGCGGGAGAAAAAGCAGATATGGCAGAGTTTCAATAGAAACTCCCCACATCCTGAGGAATCAGCTGCTGCCCCGGAGACCCAGTAAAGCTCTGTCAGAACCGGAGTCTCCAGGGCAAATCCGGAGAGTTCCCAGGTATGGTGGCCGGGTGTACACATGATGCTGTGAGCAGGCAGCCATCTGTCTGAGTGGGAGCGGGGCTGCAGATCCCGGGGATACTGTGTCCTGGATCTACCCCTGGCTGCATAGATCACTGGAGACATTCAAAGCAACGTATCAATGCACTGTCCTGTAATCAGTTGCCGAGCAGCGAGCCTTTATTTATTGCCCGTGTGTCTGGGGAAGGCAGGCTGGCTGGCAGCTGGATCCGTTTATCTGCATTTGACCAGCTGTCCCAGTCTAACCCCTGCCTGGCTCTGCTGAAGATGAAGGAAGTACAAGCTGGATTACCCTTAGTTACTGCACAACTGCTCGAGTTTCCATAACCCGCTGCAGTGCACAAGGCAGCCAGAGGTAGGTGACAGCCGCACAGAGGGATAGAAGGGTGGCGCTGCATTCACTACTAAGGTAAAGAGCCCTGCTGCGCTGTGCCGGGCTCATGGGGGGGCCTGGGGCACAAAGTTCTTGTTCGGTATCCTGATGTCTGTGAGCTGTAGACTTGTTGCTATTGGGTTGGAGAAGGAGTAAGAGGTGTCAGAAGTGGGATCTGGCGCTGATGACTGTGGCGTTCATCTTCCCTGTCAGCACAATTACTCCACCTGTATTATACTCCTCTACTTGTCATTGTTCATGCCTTTACCTGCGTCCCACCTGCCTGTCATCCCTGTCTCCATATGTATCCCACTCTACCTGTCATTGTTCCTACCCTCCTGTATCCTACTCTTCCTGTCATTGTATATCCCTCCACCTGTATACAGCTCTAGCTGTCATCATTTATGCATTCTACCTGTCCTTGTTCATCCCTCCATCTGTATCCCTCTCTACCTGTCATTGTTCATCGCCCACCTGTATCCTACTCTGCCAGTCATTGGTCACACCTCCTGTATCCCACCCTGTCAGTCATCTCCACACCTGCTTCTATATACTACTCTGCCTGCCATTGTTCATCCTCCTGCTGTACCCACCCTACCTGTCATCTCCATGTCTCTTCCTATGTCCTGTCTTGCCTCCACCTGTATGAAGCTCAATTTTGCAGGGTTATGCAACATTGAGTGGTTCTGCCCCTTTTGTGGCTCCTCCCTCCCCGACCCACAACTATGGCCGGTATTTTTTTTTTGAGGGAAAGGTGGCAACCTTGTCCATGGCAAAAAATCTCACATTACTGTTTGTTAAGTACAAGTGTTTATAAATTAGTCTGTGTAAATAAGACACTTTAGGCTTGCTTTAACCCCTTAACGACCCTTGACGGTCATAGTACGTCAAGGGTCGATTTGACTTAACGACCGATGACGTACTATGACGTCATCGAGTTCCGGGCTCCCCCCGCGGCTGCACGCCGTTCGGGGAGTCCGGAACCCAACGGAGCAATAAAAAAAAATTGCTCCGTGGTCGTCAAGTCACTTCCGCTTCCGGATTCCCCGGTCGTTAAGGGGTTAAATCATTTATTCAGTTAAAGAGGTGTCAGCTGGTCATACAATAACCAAAAAATTCTTGGTAATGACCCACCCACTAGCCACACCCCCAGCAACACCAGCTAAAACAGAAGTGTCCTTGTTTAGCCATTTGAAATGTTGGGAGGCATATAATATGTTTAGCAACATTTTCTCTGAGTACTAACTCCATTCAGTTGTCTTTTTTGAAAATTAATGGAGAAGAAATGACCTTGTCCAAATAAGAATTCTGTCACAATGAAGAAATATTTTAATTGCGCCTTAAATAAAGGCAGTTTTAATGGATAAATCTTAACACCAAGTATAACATCTTGGTAATGGTTGTTAACGGAAGTATATATTGACTGCTATGTATGTGAAAAAATCTTCTCATTTGCTAATTTTTCTGCAAATTTGCTCAAACATTTTTAAATTACTTTACTTCTTTATATGTATGACACGTTGTTGCAAATTTTAGTGACAATTCTTAAACATACAATAAGAAGACATTTTATACATCTTCTCAAAATTTGAAGTGTGGAGGAGTTCTGGGGCAAACTATTTGCAATATAGGGGTGAATTAAAAATTCCCATTGATATAAATAGGGATTTTAACTCCTTGAATGTTAGAAAGGTGTTTAAATCAATGGGATTTTTTAAATATTTAGTTCTCCCTTATAGTGTAATTGGTTTCCACAGAACTCCTCCACATTTGAACATGTGGCCCTATTAAAACGCAGGTATTCAACGCATTGTGGCAGTCAAAGGGTTAACATTTCCCTGTTTGATAGCAGGTGTTAAGTCTTCAGCACAGTCATCGAGGCTGCAACACCTGTACTTTATCAGTAATATTCTAAAATCCTGGCTTTTTCGTGTGCACCAAGGACTGGATCTGAGAATCACTGGACCAGCGTGATGTTACAAATCAATAACATAAAAAGCAGTGATTCTCGGCTCCGGTCCTCAGGACACACGAACAGACCAGGATTTTAGGATACACTGATTTAGCACAGGATGAGCAGTCACAATCCCTGAGCCGAGGATTACTCTCCTGCTAACAAGCAGGGCATACCTCCCAAGTATCCGTCATTAGGAGGGACAGTCCCTCTTTGAGACCCAAATCCCTCTGTCCCTCTTTAGGAGATATAAAAGGGTCTGTACCTCCCAAGTGTCCCTCTTTAGGAGATATTAGGGCTCCATACGTCCCAAGTGTCCCTCTTTAGGAGATATAAAAGGGTCTGTACCTCCCAAGTGTCCCTCTTTAGGAGATATTAGGGCTCCATACGTCCCAAGTGTCCCTCTTTAGGAGATATAAAAGGGTCTGTACCTCCCAAGTGTCCCTCTTTAGGAGATATTAGGGCTCCATACGTCCCAAGTGTCCCTCTTTAGGAGATATTAGGGCTCCATACATCCCAAGTGTCCCTTTTTAGGAGGGACACCCTCTCTCTGAGACCCAAATCCCTCTGTCCCCTTTTTCTACCCTTTTGTCCCTCTTTTTAGGAGATCAGAATGAGTAGTGTGCATCACATTGCTCCACAGCAATAAAACTCACATAATGTTTAGTTAATTTTCATTATATGTGTTTATACATTAATCTGTGTAAATAAAGTACTTTGGTCTTGCTCTTAATAATTTATTCCGTTACACAAAGAAGTGTCAATAGGTGATGAAATAATCTAACAATTTTATGTAATGCTCTGTCTGCCATTCACCCCCCCCCCATAAACACCACCCAAAACAAAAGTGTCCCTCTTTGTCCATTTGAAATGTTGGGAGGTAGGAGCAGGGGAAGCTTGAAAACTGGCGCTGTTTGGTATGTCTCAAGAACTAACTTTGAGAAACAATGGCTAAAAGGAAAAGTAACACTAAACAAATTAAAGGGATAGTAATACCTAAAATGTAAAAAAAATATGTTGTAGGGTTTATCCCCCTGAGTAAAACAAGAGTACTCCCACTGCTGAAAGATGTTTCATTCAAAAGTTATTAATTTTCAAAGTTGAATTTTTTAGGTGCAATATCACAGTGGCCTGAAATTGTACAGTGGCGCTGTTGCTACACCATCCTATGGAGATTTATGGTCCTGAGACCAGAGCTGTCCATAGGATCATGTAGCAACAGCGCCACTGTACAATTTCAGGCCACTGTGATATTGCACCTAAAAAATTCAACTTTGAAAATTAATAACTTTTGAATGAAACATCTTTCAGCAGTGGGAGTATTCTTGTTTTACTCAGGGGGATAAACCCTACAACATATTTTTTAGGAATTACTATCCCTTTAAACTGGTTTATATCATTTTAAATATCATGTATTTCAGCCTAATCATCTATGTTACTATGCAGTTATATGCTGAACTTGCTTTGTTTGTAATATTAACAGTTTCTGAGAAATTAATCTTTATTTGTTGGTCTGGCACTTTATGCTAATTTGTTTATATCCTAGGTCAGTATTACCACACACTGTGATATGAATGGGTCTATGCAGAGCCCACACACTGTGATATGAATGGATCTAGGCAGAGTCCACACACTGTGATATGAATAGATCTAGTCCACACACTGTGATATGAATGGATCTAGTCCACACACTGTGATATGAATGGATCTAGTCCACACACTGTGATATGAATGGATCTAGACAGAGTCCACACACTGTGATATGAATGGATCTAGTCCACACACTGTGATATGAATGGATCTAGACAGAGTCCACACACTGTGATATGAATGGATCTAGACAGAGTCCACACACTGTGATATGAATAGATCTAGTCCACACACTGTGATATGAATGGATCTAGTCCACACACTGTGATATGAATGGGTCTATGCAGAGCCCACACACTGGGGGGTGTGACTAACAGCACAGTGATGGGTAAGTTTGTTCTAGAATAGAACTAATTAGCTTTTTTTTCCAAACAAAAGTTTCATTTTTGTTTAGTACAAAGAAAACATAAAAACAAAGAATTACAAAATGTAACTATCAGAATGATAATTAGCTAATTGGCTTACTGTGCAGAGAGTTAGCATAAAGAGTCGGACTGTGCCACCAACACATAAAGGTTAATTTCTCAAAAAACTATTTGCGTTACAAAAACTGGCTGCCACAACATATTACAGGCAGATTTAAAGGGATAGTAATGTTTCATAATAAAAGCAGCTCTAATTAATCATCATAGTATTTGGACTTTGGAGAGTGTTATTTCAATACTGTCAGAGTTGTAGTACAAGAGTAATTGAATGATAAAGGTATCCCCCTCCCGCCCCTTTCACCTAGTGTAACACTGCTCAGCCAGATCAGAAGGGAGGTGCCCAGGTAGACTGCAGAGAGGGACAATCTTCAATTAAGATAAGGGAAAAACCTGAAAAACTTGTCAAGGGGGCAGGGCTTTCATTGTTCTCATAGGAAGAAGATTGTCCCCTTCTGTTATCTGTCTGGTCTATGGACTGGATTCCACATCTGAGAAGAGATGGCTTACACTAGGTAAAAGGAGAGGGAGGGGAAACTTTTCTTGTGAATATCTCTCAAACATAAAGGTTTGAGAGATAAGACATACATCGTTCTTCATGTTTTTTTAATGCCTACAAAATACAATAAAGATAAATTGAAGTATTACTATCCCTTTAAATTGTCAGTAAAACAAAATAAACTTGTCTTTGGATGATATGTTCACTCTAGCAGCCCTTAGTGTAATGCAGTGGTGAGCAATGTGAGGCCCCCCAGCTCCTGCAAGATTTAAATTCCCCGCATCCCACAACCCCAAGATGATGGCTGTTGTAAACTTGTAGCAGCTGAAGGGTGTTGCAGTGCCCCCACTGGTGGGAGGAAAAGGTGCATCTGTTCCACAAAAAAGACAATACTAATAACTTTATTTTTATTGCTTAAAGAGATACTAATACATAATATGTAAAATATATATATATTGCAGTGTTTATCCCCCTTAGTAAAACAAGGATACTCCCACTACTGGAAGGTGCTTTTTTCACAAGTTTTTACCTCTCAAACTTGACTTTTTTGGTGCAGTACCACAGTGGTCTGTAAATGTACGGTGGCGCTGTTGCTACACCACCCTATGGAGATTTATGGTCAACTGACCAGAGCTGTCCAAAGGATGGTATAGCAACAGCATCACTGTACAGTTTCAGGCCACTGTGATATTGCACCTAAAAAATTCAACCTTGAGCTGTAATATAGTTTGAATAAAACATCTTTTAGCGGTGAGAGTAACAGTGTTTTACTCAGGGAGACAAACCATACAACATATTTGTTTTTACATATTAAGTATTAATATCTCTTTAATATACATTTGCATGGACATAATTTATAAGACATTCTTCAGTCTATCTGGGGATTGTTCTTGAAGATGTATTCTGCCTGTAAAGAAAGGATAAATATTTTTTTATTATAGTGCTATATTCATATCTATTAATACAAACACAAGGTTGGATTGACAGGCGACCTTAGCCCCACCCATGTCCATAACCCTGACTACTACACATATGATGCCTCCACCATTGTAGCCTCTCTAGCAGCCAAAGAGATCAAATGATGGACAGAAAAGGGGTTTGTCAACTGATAAATATGCCATCTACCATGAAATTAGGTGTTTTTTGCAAGGGCACTGAGATTGAACTGGCCACACCCACAATTTAGAATGTGGGTGTAGCCAGCACAAACGACCAATCAAAATCTGGGATTCTAGTCAGTTGTCTGATTTGGTCCAATACAGTCAGTTTAGTTTGTGAGCATAAACTTTGACTTCAACGCCTTCAGTATTAACCCCTTAACGGTCATAGTACGTCATGGGTAGATCTGAGTTAATGAACCATGACGTACTATGACCGTCATGGAATTCCGGCCTCCCCCCGCGGCTGCACGCCATTTGGGGGTCTGGAACCGGAAACAGCAAAAAAAAAAAAAAAAAAAAAGCTCCATGGTCTGTAAGTGACTGCGACGCGCCGATCGGCCGGTTAAAGTGGTCAAAATTTTTTTTTTTTTTTTAATTTTGCCTTTTTCTATTAATTAACTCTTTAGCCATTCAGAGGGCTAAAGGGAGACTACAGAGGTGGAAACAGATGGCTTTAACCCTCTAAAAACCAGAGGGTGTGTAGTGCATTGGGATGTGTTAAACTCATGGATGCTAGAGAGGAATCCAATGTATTGTTCAAGCTTTGCATGTTTGAACTCAAATAAATGCTTTTTTTAAAAAAATAAATAATGTTAAAAAACATCTCTTACCAGAAAATCTACAGGGTCATCTGGTCTGACCTTACAGCACTCGTTCAGCCCCTGTATAATGGTCGGCATGACGTTCTTCATTAGGTAATTTCTAAGAGGGACAGACTGGGCTTCCAGCAGTTCCTCCTCTTGTCTCTTCACTTCCTCCAGACGTCTGTTCTGCAAGATCCCAGCAACATGGGGGACGATTACTATGAACTGGAGTAAACCAACCGCACCAATAAACATTCCCCGAATTCTCACTGTATTTAAATGGGGCCGGTAGCATTCAAGGTGTTAAAAGCCTCATTTATATCAATGGGATTTTTTAAAATTTCTCTGCTATAGTGCAGTCGTTTTCTTCCTACACCAGCCCCAGTGTTCTAATAAAACACAATTCCGTTTGAACTGGTTTCACAAGATTAATCTTTAGTTAGTATCAGATATCTTGTCCAAGGAGATGGAAATTATTCTTTGTATATGGACTCCAAGACCCCAAGCTCCTCCCACTGAAGTCTTCGGTTTGGCAACAATCACGTCTTCCCCTGTGGACATGACGTCCAATACTAATCAAAGATTTATTTCAGGGGAACCACTCAATGGATACTTTATTCATAGTGGCCATAGGGATTTTCTGGCAGATTAACCCTTTGTGAAGCAGAGGGGTGTGCACAAATACCATGCACACCCCTCTGTTTCTCAGTTGTTTATACCTTTGAGTACATTGCAATACATTGGATACTTCTCTGGCAGTCAAAGGGTTATGACAGAGTGGGTAACGTAAGGCCGTCCAGGTGCTGACAGACTACATCTCCCATCACCTCCAGATGATGGGAGGCCTCACAATGCCAATCCCTGGTTTAAAGGGATAGTAATGTCACCAGATAAAGGAATATTCAATTGTTCATTATAAATTTTATATAATGCACTGTACTGTTTAAGATGTCCTTATCGTTGTAGTCTCCTTGTATTTTGAGTTGAAAGTTTCCCCCTCCTGCCCCTTCCCTACGTCAGTCATAGGGATTCAAATGCAGATGCTAATTTTATCTCTGCTTGTATCTCCAGGTATCCCCATAGACTTCAATAGGATCATTTTTGATAAAAAGGGAGGTAACATCAGGGACGGCCCAAGAAATTGTGCTGCCTGGGTCCAAGGATGAAATGCTGACCCCCCTCCACCAAAACGCGCCTACATGAATTAAAAGCCCCTTGGCTCCTCCCCATTACACACCATCCACATGTACTCCACCTCTAGAACAGAAGCATATTAAGGTGACCTGCTGTGCTTCTTTAGAAGTGACTAGATTATCTATGTAGCTCAAGTGTGCATACTAGCTGTCATACAGAGCAGATATGGATTGCAAATCTAGCAAAATATTTTTGGGAATCATATTCTAATTGCAGTTTTGATTAAAAATAGGAGCTTGGATTGATTCAGAGCGATTATGCCAAGAAGGGGTTCTAGGAGAGAGATTAAATTAACCCTACCAATAGCTACCTGGAATACTTTTCAGACTACAAACATTAACTCTTTTTCTACCAGGAATCTGAAATGTTTCAATGTAAAGTATTACTGTCAGAAAAGAGGAAAATATACCCTATGATCACAAAATGGTTACTTACTATCCAATATAGTGCAGGTTTTGTAATCTGGTAATTTTTCACTTGATGAGCTTGTGTAAACTTAAGTACTTGGGTCTCCATTTTGTATTTGCCATCAACTCAAATAAGACTGCTATGAATGTGGCTTGATATGCCCAGAATATGATTCTTCTTTATAGAAGCTGAAAATGATATCACTCCTCATTGTTATTTCTGGACCAGGCTTGTGTGGCTTTCAGTGGTGTAATAAGGCCAGAGTGGACCAGGGATACCTTCAATTAATCTCCTATAAAATGCTTCACAGCCTCTGCCTCTTGCCGTGATCTAATCCTAGACATGAGCAGAATGTTTGAAGCTTTCCTGTAGATGCAATGCATTGTGGATCTTAAGATTTTATTATGCCATTCGTGAGCAAGATTTTGGCCTCTTTTACATAATCTTGTGTGCCTCTCAATTTAAATATGCTGTTTATAATGACAGGAATAATTGGTTTCACTAGCATGCAGTCTATATATGGCACAGTGGATGAACAATTATGTTGAGAAGTATGGGACGCAATGGCATGTGGATGCTAAAGACGCCCAGTGCATTTCTTCACCCTGGCACTATATGTTTTATAGGAATTAGGACTGCACGAGAATATTCAAAATGAAGATTTGGCACCCTTATAAATGCTAACTTTGAAACGGCAAAAAGGACAAAATGAATTGTTCGGCATAATGGAATTCACATTCAAGCTTTGATTATCTGATGGCATACACCCTGAGATCATGAAAGTTGTTTAACGTCCTAAAAACAGGTAATTTTCTTCAGAGAGTGCCCGTTACTTTTCATTTGGTCAAATTTTGAAAGCTCAAGTAATGTCCTTGCCATTACTTCATATGAGAAACTGTGAATGTGGCTTTCTATGCCCATAACATGCTTCCCCTCTGTAAAGTCTGGAAATTATGGTACATTTTCATTATTTACATGAATATTTGATGGTCAGTATTGCATATAACACAAGATACATTAAAACATGACACAACTGGATGAACTTGTCACATTGCGTTGTGACAAGTTCATTCAATTGTGTCATGTTTTAATGTATCTTATGTTATATGCAGTATTAAACATGAAATATACATGTAAATAATGAAAATGCTATGTGCTATGTACTTGAGCTTTCAAAATTTGACCAAATGAAAAGTAATGGGCACTCTCTTGATGAAAATTACTTGTCTGTAGGATGTTGAACAACTTTGATGATCTAAGGGTATATGCCCATAGATAATCAAAGCTTAAATGTGAATGCCAAATAATTAATTTTTTCCTTTTTACCAGCCAAGTACATGTCGTGCAAATCGCTGTCCTGCTGTCTGTCGCGCCTATCGTCAGCAGCGTATGACCCGGCAGGATTAAGCAGAGCACTCTGTACTCTCTGCAAATGCCACGTGTCCCAGGCTCGGGGACTGGAGCACTTCCGGAAGAGCGGCGGTCTCGTTCAATTGCTCGCGCTCTTCACTGACTCCACACGAATCGAGCCCATAGTTCCCTCAGATCTTAAAGCTGATCCGGACTGATCGCAACATGTGACAATATTGTGTCAGCATAAGGAAAACCCTGCTCCCATTTGTCAAGGAGGGTAAGGTTTTCCTTATACATACAAAATATTGTCCCTCATTGTGATGCGACCGGCTTTCAGATCATGACCGACATAGTGAAAAGGGGAGGGGGAAACTTTCAACTAGAAAAAACTGATAAAGACATGGAAAACGGTTGGTGCAATCGAATATTACTTTATCTGGTGACATTACTATCCCTTTAACCCCTTAAGGACCCTTGACGTACCAGGACCGTCACGGTCCTTGAACTACTCAAGGACAGATGACGGTCATGGTACGTCACATACTTTTTACTTACAGCGCTCTACCGGGAGCACTGTAAGTAAAAATAGGGCCTGAAATAGACCGCTCCAAGATCGAAGCAATCTCTTTCAAGCCCCATAATGACGCGCCGATACACGTGACAGGTCACGTGTACCGGCGTGTCAAAGTGCGCCTATGCGGTCATTATGGGACGGAAATGTCCCATGACCACCGGTCCTTAAGGGGTTAAGATAAATGTGGGGTTATTATTAGGAAGTGTTATTGCATTAGAAGGGGTCATTATTAGGAATTGTTAGTTTCCCTTGTGTATCCAGATTGGGGTAGGTAACCTTTGACTCTCCAGCTATTTGACACTAATCATCTGTATCCAATTCTTGGCTGTTTGGGGATGATGGCGGTTGAAGTCTCTAACAGCTAGAAAGCCAGATGTTGCCTACCCCTGGTCCAGATGACCTGTGTGTGTGCCACATACCCACTCCTCCCAGCGCGCAATCTTCTCTGCCTCCTCCTCGGCCTCCCTCCTCTCCAGCTCAGCTTTTCTCTCTGCGTCACGTGCAAGAGATTCTTCTGCAGATTTCAGTTCCAGTTCTGCCATCTCTTCAGGAGTCAGACCATAGTTTTGAGCTTGTCCAACAGCTTTAATAATTTCTTTCAAAACTTCCTTGTACAGGGGATCATCATTGTTAGATACATCTGGAAAGACCAAAACGATAGGCTGTGAATCTCATTTGTTTCCTCGTCTCCCCTTGCCAGCAAGTGCAATCTAGACACTGTGCAGAGTGCTCTCTCTTTTAAATATGAAAAATCACACATCTAATGCAAAAGTACTACGTTATCTGAGTAAGAAATGTCTAATCATCAAGTAACCAGTATTTATGCTGTATATTGCAACTTGTACAAAGAAAGTGGTGCAATTCTATTTTAAGAAACAAGAAGAAAAGACAAGGGCGCTCCGTAGTGCAATATATCTTGCCAATTAAAGACTTCCACCAATACACCACTGTACTTACAATATTTATGACCACTAATAGTGGTCAGCATAAGTAGATGGGGGAATCAGACTGCCCTCACTCAGTCATTCAAATGGATGGAAAAATGTTGCTTCTTCTGAAGGTACCCAAAACTGCTTGCTGGGATCCTTAAAATACAAGAACTGAACACACAGGAAGAGCACAAAACCACCAACAACAGGCTCTAAAGCTGTCTTCACTAGATGTTGAATCAATATTATCAATACTCACAATAAATGTGCAGTGTAGCTGATCGTAAAGACAACCAGCTTGATCAAGCGGGGAAATTCTTGACTGCCCAGATTCAGTCACTTCTCTCAGGAACAAATAATGAATACACCACATTCTCTGGAAATAGTTAATAAAATTACATATATCCAAAATTACAAACGTAAAATAAAATGAACTTTAAACGCCTGATGATGCGTATCGGGGATTACCCCCTTTCTCAAATATCACAGGCTAATAGAAATACAAACATATAATACTAAAAATATATACATTTGTTAGAACGTACATATTTTTAATATTAAATGTTTTTATGTCTTTTAGCCTGTGGTATTTGAGAGAGGGGGGTAATCCCCGAAACACGTCAACAGGCATTTAAAGTTAATTTTATATTACGTTTGTAAATTTGGATATATGTAATTTTTATTAAATATTTCCAGAGAATGTGGTGTATTCATTATTTGTTCCTGAGAGAAGTGACTGAATCGGGGTGGTCAAGAATTTCCCCGCTTGATCAAGCTGGTTGTCTTTACGATCAGCTACACTGCACATTTATTGTGAGTATTGATAATATTGATTCAACACCTAGTGAAGACAGCTTTAGAGCCTGTTGGTGGTGGTTTTGCGCTCTTCCTGTGCATTCAGTTCTATTTTAACCCTTTGTGTGCCAGAGGGGTAAGCAACACATTGCAAAGCAATGCGTTGTGTACCCCTCTGGAGCTCAAAGGATTAATAAAGTATCGTTTAGCAAGAAAAAGCATTTAAACTAGTATCTTGATTAACCCTTGTATGCTAGAAATGGAGAATGTTTTTTTGGTCTCTGTGTGGTGAGAACACAGATTGCTGCAGTCTATAACGTACCTATGTGTTGCGGGTGGATTTCAGCTTCATCAAAGTAATTGAGAACCGTCTCATCCTCAGTGTTTAAGTCGCGGAATGTAGCGAGAGCTCGCAGGAAACGATCCTGAGCATAGTGTGTTCCTTGAACTACACTCTCGGGAAGGTTTATCACTCGTTTTTTAAGAAATTCATCAGAGGCATCCAGTGATATAACATAATCTGTAAATAAGCAAAATAAACATTCAATTAGAATTACAATTAACTATATACGTCTCAGTCCAAAGTGACTATGGAATTCTAGGGAAAAGGGGGTTGAATTTAAAGGAAAATCATTTGGAAACAAGTGTTGTGAATATAAGTTACTTGTTCCTGTCCTAGAGCTCAGAAACACACTGTGGGTTATAATTACAAAGTGGAGCAATTCTGTAGCAAACAAATTGCACCATAGGTGGGCCAAATAAAATGCCTATGTAATTAAAGGACGCTTCTAATCTCTTGAATGTTACATACATCTTTGAATGAGCTGCAGCCCTCTGAGCATATATACATTACCTGCAAGTAACACATTCAAGGGGTTGGTATTTCTGAGCCATTATATCTATATCTATCTATCTATCTATCTATTTTACTTGTTTCTATATACACTCTGTATAAATAAAGAGTTTCCCTGCCACACACCTGGGGTGATAGTCTTATCAAAGCGGGGAGCTTTGCCTCGGCTTTCCTCCTCTTCTTCCCCTTCATCCACTGAAAAACACAAAAAAACAAAATAATATTTAAATTGTCTATATTTCAAGTATTATTTATTTGCCTTTGAATGGATCAACATTAATCAGTCTTGCGAAGAATTAACTTGATAGACACATTTTTCATCCTCATCAACTATGTAACTATTTTTAGTCAAGAGAGAGAGAACAGTATCAGTAATAATAATGAAATAGTAATCAGAACAATGGGGCAGAATGGGGCTGGCAAAGATTAAAAGAACATTAACATGACAAAACACTGCTGTCACACGAAAAAGCATTGTATAACATCTATATGTGTGTCTGTGTGTGTGTCTGTGAATATCGTTCTGTGAAAGGTACGTTGGCACTAACAATATGAAATATCAACAGCATACCCACAATAAAATCTGTATAAGGTGCATCTCCCATAAGGATAAAATATAAATGTACTCAGCTTGGGATTTCCAGATAAAGTGGGGTATAACACACATAACCAGGTCCCTTGCTGGTCCGAAAACGTTTGGCAAGATGCACTAAACTGTTTTGTCTCATATGGGGATTTTTATACTTGCCTATAATTCTTTTTCTCTTATTCCATGGAGAGGCACAAGGTAAATGGAGTTCCCTCCACCTGGTGGCAGGGCACTTAAAGAGTGACTTTGAAATAAATAAAGAGGGTCCACCTGCCTATCAGTTTACATTTACTTTTTTTCTCATGTAGGAGTGACCAGAGTCCCCCAGTTGACTAGGATAAAACGATTTATAAGTACAAAAATCCCCTTTCACTTGCGCCAGTGGAGGAGACAGGGACCATGGCGATGTCCCAACGCAGTCACAAATTTAGTGAGGGAAATAGATATTTAAACAACTGAAGCTTGCAGATCCATGTATCTGGACCCGGCTTTTGCAGAAGCAAACACATTCACTCTGTAGAACTTCGTACAGAAGACAAGGTGGCATTTTTGCAAAGTTGATTTCCTGAATCCTGATGCTTGAAGGCCCAAGCAGTACTCATGGAGTGAGCTGGGTTTTAGAATATAGGCTTGTCATATAGTCATTGAAACTATGGTAGCCTTAGAAGCAGGTCTGCCTTCACAACCTGCTGAAAAGGACATCAGTTTGTCAATAGGGTTTAGTGATATAAACATAGCATCTAACACCTAACCACATCTAATGTGTGTAATTGTGTCTTCTTTTAATGCTCAGATTGGGACACAGAGAATGTAAATTAACACCAAGCTCTGGAACTCTTCTAGTTGAAAATATTGTAGTAAAGAAAACATCTTACATTACATAACGTGTTTCAGAGAGGACAGGAGATCAAATGAAGCATTTTGTGAGATCTCAAGAACCAAGTTCAAGTCCCAGTGAGTATTTGGATCCTATAATCAGGGGCCATATGTGCCACTCCTGGCCAGTTTGAAGCTCCTGAATCTCTGCTATATTACATTAGAATGGGGCTGTATGTTAAAAAAAAAAGGTGGAGTTCTGGGGAAAACCATTTGCACTATAGGGGCTGAGGCTTAAAAGTACAGGCACGTTTGGGATTTAGTTTCACTGTTTTCAGGGTCAGTAATGTGAGCCTGTTGCCCCCCCCCCCCAGCCATTTCCGCTTCCAGTCACTCACTGCTACACACAATCACCGTTTGGGACACCCCTGGTGCCAGCTGCCCTCTCTGTCTGGTACCAGTTATCACCTACTCTCCTTGGTACCAGTCGTCTTCTCTCCCTGATCTGCCTCATAGTTAGGGCCCATTCAGTGCCCGGTTTGCCTCCCAGGAGCGCCCGATCTGCTCCATTGACTCCTGCCAGCTGTGGGGTTTGAGATCCCCGAACACTAAAAGAAGCACAAAAAATACCCCAACATCTCACGAGGCTGTGATATGAAACCTTGTGGAATCGCATCATTTATAACCCCCATCGGCACGATAGGTATCCTTTCTGGGGACTGCAGAACACAAAGTTCCCACAATTGCCTCCATTTGCCCAGAAAGACTATTACTACAAAGAGAAATTCGTTGATTTTAGAACAAGTTTAACCCTATAGAGTACAGTGCAGACCAAAACATTTGAAAGAAGTCTACTATACAGGCTATGGAGAGTCCACAAGCGCCAAACTCAGAAGTGTTAATGAGCTGGTTTCGGTGACACTTCACATTCCGCTGTACTTCCTACAGACCAGGAAGTGAGGAGTGCAAAGGGAAACTGTTTCCTTCGGACTGCTGAAAAGTAGTATGTGATTACTCACATGAGAATTATAATGTGTTCATCATATAAAACAGGGATTAAAAGTTGAAGGCCTTTGCTACTAGCCAGACCTGAAAAGTTACTCACCACTGCAATACATAACATACCCATCGGGGCTGAATTTCTACTCGCCAGGGCTACATTTTCACTCGCCATTGGCTAGTGGTGAGTGGAAATTTTGAGCCCTGATATAAACACAACCTGGAGGAGATGCACTAAGATGTGATAAACCGGAGATGACTTCTCCAGTGATATCACTTCTCCAGTTCCTATGTTATTCTATAGAGTCTATGCACTAAAATCTCCAGTGTTGGAGAAATCTTAGTCCATAGGGTCTATAGAATAACATAGGAAGTAGAGAAGTGATATCAGTGGAGAAGTTATCTCTGCTTTATCACCTATTTATCACGCCTTAGTGAATAACCCCCCCCATTGTATATTTGTGGTTATTGACATTGCTCCTGTATAACTTGTATAACTACAAGTCACGAAACGTGTTGAACAAGTATACTATCAATATATGATGTTATTTGCTTTTTATCCTTTATTTTTTGTTTGTTTTTATTGTTGGATTTTTGAGTATTTATTAATTGCATCTTCCTATTTATACTTATCCCACTGTATATGGGGGGACCCACTAGCACCAGGATCGATCCATAGGTGCTACATCTATTATATTTTATTTCATTTTACATTTTAATATATATTTTTTACCCCTTTATTCTATTCCTATTTATTAAAGGTAGCGGCATTTTTTCAGTAGATGTACTTTCTTTAGCTCTCTATACCCTCATGGCAGTGTTTCTCAACTCCAGTCCTCAGGACCCACTAACAGGCCAGCATGTGATGATTTCCTTGTTAGAGCACAGGTGAGTTAATCAATGTGAATGAGCCTCTGATCACATGATTTCCTTGTTAGACCACAGGTGAGTTAATCAGTGTGAATGAGCCTCTGATCACATGATTTCCTTGTTAGAGCACAGGTGAGTTAATCAGTGTGAATGAGCCTCTGATCACATGATTTCCTTGTTAGAGCACAGGTGAGTTAATCAATGTGAATGAGCCTCTGATCACATGATTTCCTTGTTAGAGCACAGGTGAGTTAATCAGTGTGAATGAGCCTCTGATCACATGATTTCCTTGTTAGAGCACAGGTGAGTTAATCAGTGTGAATGAGCCTCTGATCACATGATTCCCTTGTTAGAGCACAGGTGAGTTAATCAATGTGAATGAGCCTCTGATCACATGATTTCCTTGTTAGAGCACAGGTGAGTTAATCAATGTGAATGAGCCTCTGATCACATGATTTCCTTGTTAGAACACAGGTGAGTTAATCAATGTGAATGAGCCTCTGATCACATTTCCTTGTTAGATCACAGGTGAGTTAATCAATGTGAATGAGCCTCTGATCACCACACCTGTGCTGTAGCAGAGAAATCCCTAAGTCCTGGCCTGTTAGTGGGTCCTGAGGATAGGAGTTGAGAAACACTGCCCTCATGGTATTCTCCGCTCTCTCTTTTTTTATTGACATTCTACACTATTAACTATTAATGTTCCTAAGACTGACTTTTTTTTTTTAAGCGATAGCCTGCATATATGTTAATTATGTGAAGACTAATGATTTAGGAACAACAACCTTATCAACATTGTTCTAGTGGGAAATGAGTGTCATTGGCCTGGAATGAGCCCCCAAAACATTCAGTGCAAGCTAGCTTTACTGAGAGGTCGAAGAAGCCTCTACTGCATGTGAGTGGATACAACAGGGGAAGGGGAGTTAAACTGCTGTAAAGTCATTACAAATTGTAACGCTTAGAAATGATTTTTTTGCTCTGTTTGTTTTTATTTTTCTCCTACATATACAGCATTCTGTGTAGTGGGCTCTGGACTGTGATACCCACACCCTACAGCAGCAACATTAAAACACCCTTAAACGACCTTAAGACCTCACTTGTGGACTAACCACCTGGAAAATGTACCTTCTTCTCTTATAGAATAACATAGGCCTTGGAGAAGTGATATCACAGGAGAAGGCATCTCTGCTTTATCACCTCTTTATCACTCCTTAGTGCATAACCCCCATTGTATTTTAGCATATGTTGCTTTAATTATAATACCCCAAGTTGAAAGATAAATATTCCTCTAAAATATAAGCAATTTTATGTAATGTTACATACGGTTAAAGAGTTCCTTTACTTGCTCATAGGTTTTGGGATAACCATCAAGGACGTAGCCCTGGTTCTGGCAAGGCATAGATTTTAACTTTTCCCTTACAAACTTGATCACGTAGTTGTCATCCAGTCGCCCTGAATAGCAAGAACATAAGTTTCAAATACTAAAGAATACATACACCAGTAATATGTGTGTGATACATCTTTTATTTTGTATTAATTTCTGCTAATGGTATTGAGAAATTCATGTTTTAGGTGGTTGAGAAGATATTACTTTTTCAGAGAAATCTGAGGTCCTATCATCCTCAGTTCTAAGCTCTGGCTTGATATTAGAGATCTTACAATTAATAAATATTGTTCCCTGTTAGAATAAAACTGAAGGTAAACATAGGGTAAAAAGCAGTCCCTTATTTACCTTGGGATTCCCCTGAAGTGGCTTGGGACTCCAGCATTTACTGTTCAGTATCAGGCGTCTGGGAAATGAGCCTTCTTCTCCTGCCTGAAGAGGTCCATGTGTGTCCAAACACCTCCCACCCTGTTCTGCTCATCTATAAGGTGCTGCTCTTGTTAATGTCCCGTCAGTAGGCTTTTTGTACTCAGGGACACTAAATCTACATTTATTAAGATTAGGATTTCTGGAGACAAACAGCAGACTGTGGGCCATATACTGGGAGGTAAAGAAGAGAAATTCTGGAGCAAACCAACTCCACCATAAGGGCCACATACTAATGCCAATTGATCTAAATAGGGCTTTTAACCCCTTGAATGCTAGAGAAGTCTCAAATGCATTGTTTCTCTAGTACTCAAGGGGTTAACATTTAAATAAATGGACATTCTGGAATTGTCTGTTTGCTGTGGTGCAATTGGTTTGCTACAGAATTGCTCCTGTTTAGAGCCCATAATCTGCCCTTGTATATTTACCCTTTGAGTGCCAGAGGGGTAGCCGATGCATCGTAAAGCACTGAAAGGGTTAACCACCATGGGGTGTTCTTAGACACATAAGGTGCATTTGTTTGTATCCCACATTTGTTCACTTTTCCCTTTTATCCCAGGCGATTTTCCTACATAAACCCCACTGGCCTCCTGAGACATGTGATGTCAGAGGCTGGTTCCCTAGCAGGTACAATGGGTTCAGTTTAACACCTCCGTTCTGCTCCATATTTTCCTTCACTGAGTCCAAGAGCTCTTCCCAGTTCTCTCCCTCTTCTTCCTCCTCCTCCAGGGATTTTGCCAGTCTTTCCTATGTATAAAACACAGCAGGGAAACTTTAAACTGGACTTGTCGCTTTCTAACAACATAACATACAAAATCACCTATAAATCACATTAGTCATTATTTATTTTGTAAAATAGGTCATGAGTTATGTAATGTAATTAATGTATGCTGTTGGGTGTGTATGTGAAATGCACTGTATACAAAGCTGCCACTACCTCCTCAAGTCACTATGCAATTCACCTAGTCCTGTCCCTACTGCTCTCTAGAACAGGGGAAGCCAAGCCTGGTTCTCAAGCGCTACCAACAGTGGAGCACAAGTGGACTAGTTAGTGGCTCAGTCACTTTAACCCTTTGAGTGCCACAGGGGTATGCAACATATTGCTCTGCAATGCGTTGCATACCCTTCTGACATTCAAAGGGTTAATTGGTCCACCTGAATATGTGCACTATTGGTAGCTCAAGGACCTGGTCTAAAACAATGCACTGCTTACCCTTCTGGGTCTCCTGAGGTTTATAAACTGGAGTGAGGGGATCCACAGGACCAGTTACTAGCACATTGTGTGTTTAATTCCATTCACATGGACAAAGCGGGCTCCATCTCTTTCTCTCTATTCATTACATAACAGCTATTGCCCAGTCCCACTCTCTCCAGTCTTTGATCTCAGTCTGTATGTGTGGGGGGTTTCCTGGTCCCCAACTCCTCTCTCGCAGTTCCACATTATGTGGTTCAACCACTGTCACAGGGAAAATATCACCCTTCGTTAAAGGGATAGTAATGTTTTCCTTGACACGCAGCTCAGATCGGTTATCATAATGAATAGTACTGCTGTCTGATGCTCTTAATGTTCATAGCTTGCTAGTTACACTGTAATTATATTATGAAGTTTATCCCTCCCCTTTTGCCGATCCTAAGCCACCTCCCCTCAGATCCGAAAACCGCTCATCAGACCAGACCAGTGGTTCTCAATCTTTTTTTGTTCAGGGCACCCCTTACACGTAATCTAGAACATTCATGGTACCCCTGACATATTTAAGGTACTTTATCAAGGGCATTAGAAGGGTACAATACATAAATATACTATTATTATCAGATCTTATAATCATAATAACAAAACTAAACATATTGTGCATAACAATTTCTATAAATCTTTATTTAAAAGTCCATTTTTGTTAGTCTTCATAGAAAACATGGGGCACCCTAAGCTGATGTCTGTGGCACAGCAAACTGCCACGGCACCCTGGTTGAGAATCACTGGACCAGACAGATCACGAGGGACAATCTTCCAACTATCAGTATAAGGAAAACCCTGCCTGTCTTGATGAAGAAGGGCAGTTTTTCCCTAATACTGTCTGAAGATTGTCCCTTGTTGTGATTCGCTGTTGAATCTGGGACAGAAATGCATTCATAAAGTTATGACTAGTGTGAGCATCATATTTCAGTACTATTATAATTATGATGAACGATCTGAGATACTTGTCAAGGGAAATATTACTATCACAACAGTTCAGACCGTTTTCACAGGACTACGTCACAGAACAGAATGGACAATGTCTCACTCACTCAGCATTTGACTTCCATTCCACATTACATGACACAATCGATTTGTGTGTACAACTTACCAGCTTTGCAATAGCCTCTGCAATGACATCCTTTATTTTAATGTGGTGCAGTTTGTAATGTTTGCAGAGATTTTCAGACACGGTTGTTTTTCCCACTGCTGGTGGACCAAGAATGCAGATTCTAATAGGCTGAAACAAGACCAGGAACAAAGATAAAGTCATGTACTCCAGTTATTTATGAAGCTGTGTTTTGCATTAGCATTGCTACACATTATTTGTAAGGACCATGATCGGATGAAAGACACAAAATAAAGAATAAGTAGGAGGTGTTTTCTAATATTATTGTTGTTATTATTATCCTTTATTGATTAAGCACCAACATATTCTACAGTGTTGTACAAAAAGGTGGAGAGAATGACATGCAGAAATTGCCTGAAACAAATGGAGTGAGTGCCCTGCTCCGGAGAGCTTGCAATCTAGAGCAGGGGTGGGCCAAGTTAGGTCCTCCAGCTGCTTCTGAACTACAAACCCATCATCCTCCTCCAAAGGGTGATACAGAGGATGAAAGTGTGTGAGAGACACAAGAAAAGTCCTCAACACAACACACAAAGTTAAAGGGGCGCTATAGTGTCCATACAAGATAGTTTGAATGGTTGGCTGTGCCCCAAGAGCTATGAGAACTGAGTTCCCATAGCTCAAATCTCCTCTGTGGTCCTCAGTCTGTAGAGCTGGGTGAAATCTGCTCCTCACTCTGCACTCATAAGTGATTCCTCTGCTCTCTGCTGAAGTCTATAGAGTCCCTGTGTTGGTGAATCCACCATTAAAGGGCTTCTATAGAAAGGAGAGAAATCTCCCATGAGCATCTTTTGCCACTCTGATTTCACCCAGCCCTGCAGGTCACCATGACCAGTAGGGCACAACTGTGGACTTTTGAGCGGGAACCCAGTTCCCATACATAGGTATCCAACACACTGGATGCTTCTCTGGCACTCCAAGGCTTAAGGGGTCAATAAAGCACTTTATTCTTGCCTGGCAAAGTGTTTGTTAGTCACTAGTTTGTTTACCACTATGAATGACTTCTTACATCAGTGAGTAAGATGCGTGATAGGAGAGAAAGACGGCAGAGGCAGTCAGGCCAATGGGAGAGAGATACAAGAAACAGGCACAGTAAGTTGCCTGCAAATGCTATTTACCAAAATAAACAAGCTATATGAGATCAACAGAGTTATACAACATTACACGAGGACAGCAAGATATTGTATGAAGCAATACACCATAACATGACAGCAGAAGAGCATTACATGATATTTGTAATTACATAGGACTAGTAGGGCAATGGACCATATACTGCTTTCTTGGCTGACCCCTATCATTGGCTGGTAGGGGATGATGGGAGTTGTAGTCCTCTACATTTGGAGGGCCTCTTACTGCCCGGCACTGACTTAGTAGTGGCCACAGATAAATATGTGAATGTTTAACACAGAAAATATGTTCATCTGTATTTTGCCATTTACTCTTTGATAAACAGAGACCTATGTTTAATGGTAGTCACTAAGCTTACCAGAAGGCCTCGACTTTGCTTGTATTCCTTAATCACCAACTGAATGTTCTCCACCAGACCGGTCTGAGAGACCCACCTAATATTAAAATTCTCTTTCAAGAAAACTGCTTCCATCCTCAGATTCACCAACAAGTGGTCAATTTCTAATTGCTAAAAAAAAGGGAGTTATATAATTGCTGATATATTTGCACAGTGCAACTAGTTTTATTTAACCACATCATTATCAGGTGTCGCTAAGCCAAATTAATGTCTAAAAATTGAGATAATTTGAAGATCACTTTAATACTTATAATTTTTCTGCCACGTCTGCTTAATGTAAATGCAAGACTACCAGGCTACATAATCACATGCAGGCATTTCTAGCACTAAGGAGTTAAAACACCAAACCACAGACACATAGATCCTTTATTAAGTATAACAAATTACTGACTGTTAATTCCTTCCTGAGAAATGCATTCTCCTTGGAAACCATCTGGACTTTTCCTGGGCCAAGATGAGCGCTGATACACTGCCAGACAAGAGAAGGTGTTTACATAATCACTAATAAGAATAATGAGAAGCACTGATATTAATATACAATGAAAAAATCTTTAAGAAACAGAGGGAAGTCCGATGCATTGCTTCTCAGTATCCTGTACACCCCTCTTGTCCTTAAAGGGTTAATATTATTAAAACACATTAAAAGCGGTCTATAATTTACTTAATTACTGGTATTATCATTGCTATAATTGCTAACTGCGATGAATACTAAAATATATCTTATGAAGTATGGAAGAGAGGTTTTACCTTAACAATTTCTTCCAACGTGAGCATTGAATCATCTACAGCAACAAGGTAGTGAGTCCTAGGTCTCTGGTCTGCAATGTTTTGTAGCACACTACAGGAGGAGCAAAAGGGGAAATGGGTAATTCAGTAGGGTCTAACGCAGACACATTGGTAGGTAAAGGTAAAGCTCAACAATGTTAAAGTGTTCGGTTTACACTGATTAATAAAGAAAAATGGATCTCTATACTCATAAATCCTTTCATCCTAGTCCACTGAGGAAACAGGGACTTTGGGTAAATACCCCCCCCCCTCCCCATCAGGCAGCAAGCACTCATCGAGTTAATGAATGAAAGAAGTCAACTCCTTCAATTTGCTAGGCCTAGTTTACCCCCAAGGCCTTGTCCACAAGTCAGCTTTCATCTAGCAAATCAAAGAAGATTAAAGACACCAGAAACCCACACAAACTTAAGAGTTTTCCCAAGGAGGGTTGAACTGTGTCCCCCCTAAAGAACTAAGAGAAAATAATTTATCCGTAAGTATAAAAATCCCTTTTCCCCTGGCATCCAAAGGGTGATACAGGGAAAGTGGGATGCCCCATAAATTCAGGGTAGAAAAGAAAACAGATTAAACTGAATTAATCAACAGGGGGTTACAAAACGATGCAAACAAAACTAGGGTCTGCTGAAGACAAAACTTTCACTTTGCAGAATTGCGTTAAAGTATGAATTGAAGACCAGGTAATGCCTTTACAGGTCTGTTATGCTAATGCTTGGCTTCCAATGGCGTAAGTCTAAAAAGTACAGTTTAATGTGCAGTATGTATATTTTTTACAAGCCATTTAAGACCAGTAGAAAAGGTATCCTTTGTAATCGGTCTGCCTTTTTTAGGACCTTCCAGAAGAGAAGCAGATGATCGTAAGTAAAAAGTTGCATCAAAGTATTAATTATATCAGGCATCTCACTATATCTAACATAGATAATCATCTCCTTTAACCCCTTGAGGACCACAATGGTATACATCTCATTGCTTAGCAATGCATTTCACATTCTGCTGGTCCTTAAAAGGTTGAGGACAACCCCTTGGCTTTAAAACTCAGACCTGTTCCTAATACTGCATTATCCTAATGGAATATTAGGTTAGAAGAATGACAAGCAAGTATGCCGAGTTCAGAATCTCTTCTGGTTAACCACAAGTGCAATGACTGACAAGCTGATGTAGATAACTGAATGTTGTTGTCACTTGGTTCAGTGATTCTGTTTGTTCCATCCCTGTAAAATCTTCAACTATAGAAGTTTCATATGAATCAGGGCAAAAGGTGCTGCTTCCAATGTGGATACCATGGTACCCACTACTCCCATACAAACTGAAATCTTTGATCTCTTTGACTGAGCAAGGGAACACACTGTGCATATACGGCCTGAGACCTTGTCTGGTACAAGAACTTCTGAAGAGAGCTGCTAAACTCCAGATTCCAATAAAATCATCCTGGGAATGAACACAGAGTTGGGCTTCTCCAGGTTGATGATCCAGCCATGGTCATCAGAAATTTGAATTGTTTAATGTAAAGGAAGCCTGTGGACTGTCTTGGCTTTATTAAGATTGTTTAGATAAGGTGTTGAACCCCCCAAACTTCATCCGCTGCCGCTGAAAAGGTTTTAAAGACATTCTCCCAGATCTCTCCTAAGCTTGCAAAAAGGCGGGTGATATGTGGAGATGAGAGGGGCTGACTCCTTCAGAGGTTTTTCTTAAAGTGTCCTACTTCCTAAAGGCAGTGACGTTAACCCAACAGTCCCTGTGTCCCTCATGGAATCTAAGAACAGAATTAAAACTGAAGTACACAAAAATATGCTTTCCCATCTGTGATGCAGTTGGTTTGCTCCAGAATTGCAGTTCTTTGGTGCAACTTTGGCTGGGTTGTTGACCTTTTCGGCATTCAATGGATTAACCCTTTGAGTGCCGTACCCTTCTGGCACTCAAAGGGTTATGGGCTGGATTCAAATGCAGGTGCTAATTTTGTCTCTGCTTTTATCTCCAGGTATCCCCATACACTTCAATAGGACCATCTATATATGTAATAGAATAAGCCTCATTGCATAATTTATGGTACCTCACACACAGAACATAATTTATGTCTCCTCAGAAAACAAACACACATTGAACAAAATGCCTCATTACATAATTTATGTCTCATTAGGAGACACAACTCCTATTGGGTGATTAAATGGGGGCTTTACTGCTCCCATTGAGTTATTCAATGGGGCATGATTATCATACAGGGAATTGGCCTGCCCCCTTCAGCCCACCCACCACCATCCAACTGACAAAAACAAAAATATAGCTGCCACTGGCTCCTGAAGTAGGGGATATCAATAACTTCTCCTGGTCCATTCACACTATCACTCAGGATCATGACCCCACAAACATACTGTGTCACCTCTCACAAATAATTGTAACCCTCCATACACTCTGTTTCAGTACGAGGGTGTAATGTTTCCATAAAATCCAAACTCAGGGATAAACTTAATAGCAACTCTTTTATTTAACGCTTTTCATCTCTTCAGTCACCTCACTAACTGTCTGTTTTCTACCGTCACTCCTCCACTTCCTGATTCTCGCCCTTTCTTCTTAAAGGGACAGAGATGCTTTGCTGTATGTTACAGAGGGCAAGCCTCAAACACCACTATCTATTTGTTCCCTCAGCATATTGCTACGCTGCCTCAACTGAAGATCCACCGTGTGTTATACTGCTATGTTACCATAACTTAACCCTTTGAGTGCCAGAGGGGGGCCCCTCTGGCACTTAAAGGGTTAAGTAAGGAGGGCTTACTGCTCCCATTGGGTGATTCAATGGGGGAGTGGTTTAAATCATTCAGGGAGTTGGCCTGCCCCCACTATCCAGCCCGCCCACCACTATCCAAGTAAACTGAAAAAACAAAATGGCTGCCACTCGCTCCTACACCACAGACACAAACACATCAGCCAAAAAACACACACACACACACACTCAATCATACACACTCACAATAATTCACACACTCTCACTCACACATTCACACACACTCTCACACACTCATTCACACACTCTCATTCACACTCACACAATCACACACACTCTCACTTACACTCTTACTCATACACTCACACTCAATCACACACACTCACACAATCACTCACATGCAATCACTCACACTCACTCCCCGGGAGCTAGCATGATCCACCTTCCACTATAGTCTCACTCACACTCACTCACACCCCGGGAGCCAGCACGATCCACCTTCTACCATAGTATGTGCAATTATCACATGCATTTCAACTATATGAATGAATGCCACTCACTCACTCACTCACTCACACACACTCACTCATACCCCGGGAGCCAGCACGATCCACCTTCCACCACAGTATGTGCAATTACCACATGCATTTCAACTATATGAATGAATGCCACAGTGGAGGCATAAGTACAAACACAAACTTGTTACAATGACACATAAGTCACCCCCTTATGACTCACTTCTGTGTGTGTGTGTGTCTCTGTGTGTTCCTCACTGTGTGTGTTGCATGTCTGTATCACACTCTGTGTGTCTGCATGTTATGCAATGCATGTATGTGTGTATGACTGTGTTGCTCTTTATGCATCTCAGTGCATGCGTGTGCATTTGCGTATATGTCTGTGTGTGTGTTTGTCTTGCATCTGTGTGTATGTGCATTAATTCCCTATATATCCTGACGGGCAGCGCCGTCCCACATTTCTAGTTATTTTATAAAATGGGAGGTAACATTTATCTCTTGCATTTGAATCCAGCCCTAAAAGTATAGCTGTGAGGATCATAATGACTGAAGACTGAAGTTGCGTTTAGTTAAAGGGATAGTAAACCTTAAAAAGAAGTTTATTTTATATTGTAGCCCTTAAAAAAACATGAAAAATGATATAAGTCTTACCTCCCAAACCTTTATGGTTTGTGAGATATTCAGAAGCAAAATCCACCCCCGCCAAGTGACGTCACCGTTCTAGCTCTCAGATTTGGAATCCGGTCCCGGGACCGGCTGTGGCTCTCCAGAAGTGCCGAGATCACGATCTTTAAAAAGAATTTCTTAATTGGAATGGAAAACTTTGTAGACAGTTCAAATTAAGTAGTTCTTTTTAAAGATCATGATCTAGGCACTGCTAAAGAGCTGCCGGTTGATCTGTGGACCGAATTCCAAATCTGTCCACTAGATGGCAGACTTGGCTGAAACAGCCACGAAAAGGGAACTTTATTTTATTTTACTTCTGAATATCTCCCAAACCATAAAGGTTTGGGAGATAAGACATATAATTTTTCATGTTTTTTTAAGGGCTACAATATAAAATAAACTTATTTTCAAGGTTTACTATTCTTGTAAACAACAAATGAAAATGGGGATTGGATAAAATCATGGTGTAAAAATATTTACCTTGCCAGGTCGGTGATGTGAATTAAAGGGATACAGTTCGATCCCTCTCCATAGACAGGTAATGCAGGTGTTTCCCCAAGCCACGCTTCCTATAGAAAAAAGTAAAAATAACGTAATAATGATGATCCCAACAAAACAGTCAGGTCACTGTTTAACCCATGAATGCCAGAAAGTTTTCCAACACATTTCTTCACAATGCACTGTCTATCTCTCTGGCATCCAAGGGGTTAACTTTAGTTTTTACATTCTTAGTATATATTTTTTATACATTACAATCTGCAACAGCATTTATCTCATGGACTTATCCTATGTAATAATTCGCTAGGATGTTTGTCATGATGCAGTCATGTCCGCGTTCGGGCAGTCTCTACTGCGCATGATTGCATCATGCGAGTGAGGCGATGCAAGAATGCATTGTGTGGAGCAGTGAGGTAGCAGCCGATTAACCCTTTGTGTACCCCTCTGGCATTCAAAGGGTTAACATTACCCAGACCTTGGCCTGTGTACACAGGCTTTTACACTAGTTATTCATAATTTATTATCCTTTATTTAACCATTTGAGTGCCAGAGGGGTACGTAATGCATAGCGTACCCCTCTGGCACTCAAAAGGTTAAAGAACACTAACGTATTCCTCAGTGTTTTTACACAGGGCAATATGAACAAACGCTTAGAGGGTCTGATTGCAGTCTTCTCTTGGGATCATGAGTTAACCCTTTGAATGCCAGGAGTATTCAATGAACTGCATTGGCTACTCCTTTGGCAATCAAAGGGTTAAAGGCAAATTTAAATCAATAAGCCTTTTTATTTGTTCACTGTGTTGCAGTTAGCTTGAATCTGAACAACTTTCTTAGTGTATCAACCTCAGTTACTTCTATTGCCTGAATGTTAAGGCTGCTTATACTTAATGATATGCGCAGCTGTATCAGGATTAGATATATTCCTACCCCAGACCTGTGTGACTGACATAGGGAACAGAACCCTTTATAGTTAGAAAAATGAATGAGAAAACATCAGACCAAGAACTTACTTTGAAAAATGTATGTAAAACACCTTCTTCTGCTCCATACGGAAGCCCTGCAGCTATGACATAAGTCGAAAATTGACCTTTGTTCTGTGAAAAGAAATCGTATTGTTTGATTTATAGTGGACTGCATTAGACCTTTCAAAAATGAGATGGGTGAGTTGGTTAGTGAGTATAAGGAAAAGGCTGATGTTCTAAACACTTTCTTTGCATCAGTATATACAAGGGAGCAAGGAATGTAGAAGAGCCTCCACAAGTAACAAATAAAACAATATAATTAATAGATATTGGGTTAACTCAAGAAGATGTCATGGGAAGACTGAACAAAATTAAGATTGACAAAGCACTGGGTCCTGATGGTATACATCCAAGGGTTCTTCAGGAAGTTAGCAAAACCCCTATATTTACTCTTTAAAGATTCTGTTACCACAGGCTCAGTGCCACAGGATTGGCGAAGAGCTAACATAGTGCCTCTATTTAAGAAGGAAACTAAAACAGAACCTGGGAATTATAGACCTGTGAGTTTGACCTCTGTAGTGGGAAAACTGCTAGAAGGGATAATAAGGGACTATATTCATGATTACAACACAAAAAATAAGATCATTGGCACAAATCAACATGGTTTTATGAATAATAGATCATGCCAAACTAATCTTTTCAGCTTCTATGAGGAAGTAAGCAGCAACGTTGATAATGGAAAGGCAGTTGACGTAGTATATCTAGACTTTGCAAAGGCATTTGATACAGTTCCACACAGAAGGTTGGGGTGTGAAATAAGGAAATTGGGGCTAGGGGATAACCTTTGCAATTGGATACAAAACTGGCTGAAGGATAGGGATCAGTATGTGGCTGTAAATGGAAAATTCTCCAATACAATTAAAGTGGAGAGTGGAGTACCTCAGGGTTCTGTATTAGGGCCTCTGCTTTTTAACATGTTTATAAATGATCTGGAAATAGATATAGAAAGCAAAATATAAATATTTGCAGATGACACTAAATTATGCAAGGTAATTAATCCAGAACAGGATATTTTCTCTCTACAGAGGGATTTATGTACAATGTCAGATTAGGCAAACATGTGGAATATGAAGTTTAATGTGGGGAAGTGTAAAGTCATGCATTTGGGAGGAAACAATCCCAAGGCTCCTTATTAACTTAATGGAATCATTTTAGGGGACTCATTGCTAGAGAAAGACCTGGGTATCCTTGTCAACTACAAACTTGGAAACAGTGACCAGTGTCAAACAGCAGTAGCAAAAGGCAAACAAAATCCTGTCTTGTATAAAAAGGGGTATTGAAGCAAGAGTGGATAGCATTATTTTGCCATTATACAATTCATTGGTAAGACCTCACCTTGAGTATGCAGTGCAGTTTTGGGCACCAGTTCTGAAAAAGGATATACTAGAAGTAGAGAGGGTACAGCGAAGAGCAACAAAATTACTTAAAGGGATAGTAAACCCCCCAAAAAACTGGGGGAATTGATAGGACTAATAAAAAAACATGTAATGCCCTTATTCCCATCTCTCAAACCGTTATGGTTTGAGAGATGTAAGAAAATAAAGACATCCGCTCCCACCTCCTTCTCATGCATCCGCTGTATAGCGGACGTCATGAGATCCTGCTTCCGAGACCAGATGGCGGCTCTTCAGGAGCGCTGTCATCGAGATATCTATGATTACTAGAGATGCACCGATACCAATTTTTTAAGACCGAGTACGAGTACCGATACTTTTTTCAAGTACTTTAGGTACTTGGAAAATTGGCAAATGACCGCAAAAAAAGTATTGGTAATTGGTATTGGTGAGTACTTGAAATATATATACACACACACACGCATACATACACACACCACCTCTTGACTCTCCCCCTTTGCCTCTTTCTCCCCTCTTGATTTCACCATTTGCTTCATTTTCCCCCTCCTTTTGCCTTGGCTTTTTCTCTCCCTTTTGATCCCCCTTTCTACCCCTCCTTGACTCTTGATCTCACCCTTTTGCCTCTCTCTCCCTCCTGATCCCCCCTCCTTTTGCCTCTTCTTGGCCTCCGTCCTTATGTCTCCTGATCCTTCCTCCTTTTGCCTCTTTTTTTTTTCTCCCTTATTCCCTTTTGCCTCTTTTTCTCCCTCTTGACCCCCCTCTCTGCCTCTTTCACCACCCGCTCTTGATCCCCCTTTGCCTGCCTTACCCTCCTCTGCCGGGTGCTCGCTGTTCTCTCGTGAGCCCCGGCAGAGGTCACCATTGGAGCGTTGCCATGGTAACCCGCGGCAACGCTCCGACACTGCACGAGGGAGAGAGACGACCGGGGAGCACTGCGAGCAGCTCCCCGGGCTCCCTATCTGCAGCACCGACCCTGACACAGGGTATCAGTGCTGGCATCGGGCGCATTTGCGCGAGTACGAGTACTCGCGCAAATGCCGGTACTGGCACCAATACCAGTATCGGTATCGGTGCAACCCTAATGATTACTTCATCGGAATGGTCTACAACATGTGCTTCCAAGCCAGGCACACGTTGTAGACCATACTGATGCAGTAATTATAGTTAGATATCCTGATGTCAGCACCCCTGAAGAGCCGTCTAAAGTCAGTCGACCGGATTCTGCCTCTGACAGCTTTACAGCTCGTCAGGCAGAAAGGGGAGGGAGCTGAGGTCTTTATTTTCTTAGCTCTCTCAAACCATAACGGTTTGAGAGATGGGAATAAGGCATTACATGTTTTTTTATTATCAATTTAAAATTAAAATTATCAATTTGCCAACAGTTTTTTGGGGGGTTTACTA
Organism: Rhinophrynus dorsalis; assembly: GCA_037306005.1. Taxonomy (NCBI): domain Eukaryota; kingdom Metazoa; phylum Chordata; class Amphibia; order Anura; family Rhinophrynidae; genus Rhinophrynus; species Rhinophrynus dorsalis. The sequence continues at coordinate 122,607,408 of CM074728.1, read as the reverse complement.
ACCCTTTAAAGGAATGGAGGACTTGACGTATGAGGAACGACTAGACAAACTTGGTTTATTTACTCTAGAGAAAAGACGACTAAGAGGAGACCTTATCAAATTGTACAAGTATATGAGAGGTCAATACAAGGATCTCTGCGGTGACCTATTCATTCCAAGGCCTGATCAGATGACCAGGGGACACCCCTTGAGATTAGAGGAAAGGAGGTTTAGATTTCAGCGGAGGAAGGGTTTTTTTTACAGTAAGGTCTGTTAAATCATGGAATTCCTTGCCAAAGGATGTGGTTATGGCAGATACAATGGATACATTTAAGAGAAGATTAGATACATTTCTTTCAAAAGAGAACATACAGAGTTATAATGTTTATTAGTAGGCAGATCAGAAATGCCTGATAAAGACTAACTTGTTTGGTAGCAGGAAAGCTATGAAATTATCAGTCACTGGGGTATGAGGAAAAGGTTGAACTTGATGGACCTGTGTCTTTATTCAACCTAATTTACTATGTTACTAATTCTGCAGACTAATAGTTGCCCAATAATTGTGCACACATAGATATTATCCTAAGAAAGCCAAAACCTCACTTTTACTTTCTTAAATATTCAGGTTTAACCCCTTAGTGACCGGCAGCACGCACACGCGGCCGGCACTTAACGCCCGTGTTTTTTTTTTTCAGCATTATGCCGAATGACTTCCGGGACGTACTTGTACGTCCTCTGTCCTTCTGGGACATCCGGTCGGGACGTACATGTATGTCCTCGGGCGGGAAGGGGTTAAGGTTTCTTAACATTTTGGATTGATGGAAAGCACTGTAGTTGTTCAATAATAAAATTAATCCTCAAAAATACAACTTGCCTAATAATTGTGCACACAGTGTAGAGGGCGGATTGCGCTCTCCTGTTTTGTATTTTTTAATAATGGGGAAACCAGTTTCACTGTAGGGTACAAATAAACATTTCCACTGGTCTAAATGGGGCTTTTAACACTTCGATTGCTAGAGTGGTCTCCAATGCATTTTCACATGATGCGTTAGGGACCTATCTAGCAGACAAGGTTTTTTTCTTAAAGATATATTTGAAGAATGGGAAAATTTGGAAATGTCAATTCACCCCATGGTCCAGCTGGTTTGCTCCAAATTTATTCCATTTTTGTTTGTGCAAAAGGTCCCATTATGTGATAATATACTCACTGATTTCCCAAGTTTAATTACAAGTTTCTCAACACTGAGGTGATCTTTAAAGTTGTTGTGACATTTTCTTCTTCGATAGTCGTCTTCCGTGAATGGAATTTCAGGATCATCCTAAATAACAAAGGAGATGTACACAGCGCTTTACAATGCGTTCAAAAAACATCTATCATTCAAGGGGTTAAAAGCACCGTGGGAACTTTCATTTCTCCCTTATGATGCAGTTGGTTTGCTCCAGAATTTGTTCTATTAAGTTTATCAATTGCAACAGTTCTTAACCCTTAATGACCAGCCGCACGGCCAGTATAATGATAACTGGAGCTTGCTGTAACGATAGAGGTGATTCACACCACACTGAAAGGAAGTGGGAACGTGCTCCCTGGAACAGCTGGGAGAGAGGTGGGAGGGAAACTAAGTAGCACTGGGAAGTCATGAAGAGCTGTGCTGAAGATTCAGTGTGCCGCAATATGTGGAAGTGCACAACTTGAAGATTAAATATCTTTAAAAGTACATAAATGAAGGAAAAAAAAACATGTTTCCTAATACTACTTTCATAACGAAACATATGGTAAAAACTTTTTAAGAGGCAAATGTTCCCCTTTAAGGACCACGGACCTCCATAACTTCCCAAGACTGTCACAGGTCCTTAAAGTGGAACTTTAATCCGCTATAAAGTCGCCCTGCTATAATTAAGCAGGTAGCGACTAGCTTCTGAATGTATAGTTTACCTTTCACAAGCAGCCCGATCTGAAGAATCCATAATTGAAGGAGACTGACGGCCGGGTTAGCACAGCCTGCACCGTCAGTCCGTTCCGGCAACCATATGGTGCACTACAACTTACACAGTGGAGACCGGGACTGATGGCGCAGGAGTGCAGACAAGATGTCTGCGCAGTAGCCTGAGTTCCGGTCTCCTTCAGTGATGGATTTCTTCAGATCGGGCTACTTGTGAAAGGTAAACTATGCATTCAGAAGTTAGTCGCTACCTGCTTAATTATAGCAGGGCGACTTTATAGCGGATGAAAGTTCCGCTTTAACACACGTTTACCCATGACGGTCCTGGCACGTCATGGTTCCTTAAGGGGTTAAAAAAGACATTGCTGAACTGGAAAAAGGTGTGCAACAAAACTGACAAAGGGATTGGAAAGACTAGCCAAACTGGGTTTGTTTAAATTAGAAAAGAAATGTCTAAGGGGTGATATGATTACCATTTACATATATATCCAAGGATAAAACAAAGAACTATCCAACAAATTATTTACTCAAATAGATGAGCTAAGAATGAGAAGTCATCCATTAAGACTAGAGGAAAGGCACCTATGGCTAAACAAAGCAGGGATTTTTTACAGTAAGGGCAGTAAAGCTATGTAATTCTTTGCCTCGGGATGTTGTGCTTGCAGATACTGTAAACTGCTTTCAAAAAAAGCAATGGATGCCTATCTAGCACAGAACAATAGGGAGAATCATGACAGTTGGCCTCAATGCAGATAGGATGTTGATCCAGGGAAATATCTGACTGCCATTTGGAGTCAGGAAGGAATTTTTTTACCCACTTGGGGCTAAATTGGAAATGGCTTCAGGGTTTTTTTTTTCTTACTTTGGATCAACAAGGGTGATTTGGCATGGGCTGGACTTGATGGACGTATGTCTTTTTTTTGGCCTCATCAACTATGTTACTATAGTGTGGACGATGTACTAAGAAGTGGAGCAATTCTGGAATGAAACAGCTCATCACAGGGGAGAAATAAAAATTCCCCAAAATGCTCACTGATTTAAATTGGGCTTTGCAATAAGTTGAAGACTTCTATAGGGGTTAAACACCCCATTTAAATCAATGGGAATTTTTAAGACAATGTGTTATATCAATGGGAATTTTTAGCAGTTCCTTATGGTGCACTTGTCCCACTCCAGATCTGGTCCCAAGTCATTTTAGTGTACCAGCCTCATACATTACTCGGTAGATAAAATGCTACAGTTCTTCTTAGAACATCACCCTTGCTGTCTTCTGTCCTTCAAACACTACCTTAGCCAATCAACTATCTCTGAGTCCAGTCCCAAACATGTAGCTTGAGAATTTGCTTCATATTTGGAACAGTGTAAAATGTGTTACAAACATCCAGATAGGATATATCTGTTCCTCCATTCTGGTCTATCAATTTACTTACACTCAAATAAATTAACACAATTAGTTTGAAACAATTTTTTGAAGTTTTTCTTTGGTTCACATAAGTGTTTCAGTTAATTCCTCAACTACTGATGTGAGGATCACAGGCCTGTATTTACCTTAGTTATCCCTACTGCATACCACTCTTTTGAGTGAATAGAAATTTAAGTTGCACCTACCGGATCAAGAGGTTTGCTTCTTGCCCAGGTAAGAATGGTAGAAATCAGTATGAACATTTTGGGGTTCTCAAAGCTTTCTATCTCAGTGTGTAATGCTGAAACAAGAAAACAACAAGATTTCCTTGAACATATTACATTTAAATAACAGTAACACCTAATAATCAAACCTGTAAAAATCCTTGACCCCAGTTCTACAGTACTAAGAACGGCTGATTTGGGAATATCCAAACAACTACATTTACATCTTAATGTGGACAGAGCTTAATCAGAGTGGATGGGATCAGAGAAGCAAATAAGTGAGGCTTGTCCCTTAAGAGGGCTGAAAGGGCAGGAGGTGGAGTGGAAAAGGGAGGAGAAGTGAGCAGAACAGGGTAGGAACAGAGTGGAATAGGAAGTGAGAACAGGGTAGGAAGTGGAGTGGAACAGGAAGGGGTAGTGAGCAGAACAGGGCATGAAGTGGAGTGGAACAGGAAGGGGTAGTGAGCAGAACAGGGCACGAAGTGGAGTGGAACAGGAAGGGGTAGTGAGCAGAACAGGGCAGGAAGTGGAGTGGAACAGGAAGGGGTAGTGAGCAGAACAGGGCAGGAAGTGGAGTGGAACAGGAAGGGGTAGTGAGCAGAACAGGGCAGGAAGTGGAGTGGAACAGGAAGGGGTAGTGAGCAGAACAGGGCAGGAAGTGGAGTGGAACAGGAAGGGGTAATGAGCAGAAGAGGAAGTGGAGTGGAACAGGAAGGGGAAGTGAGCAGAACAGAGCAGGAAGTGGAGTGGAACAGGAAGGGGTAGTGAGCAGAACAGGCAGGAAGTGGAGTGGAACAGGAAGGGGTAGTGAGCAGAACAGGGCAGGAAGTGGAGTGAAACAGGAAGGGGAAGTGAGCAGAACAGTGCAGGAAGTGGAGTGGAATGGGAAGTGAAAACAGGGCAGGAAGTGGAGTGGAACAGGAAGGGGAAGTGAACAGGGCAGGAAGTGGAGTGAAACGGGAAGTGAGAACAGGGTAGGACGAGGAGTGGAATATGAAGGGGGAGCTGTTATGGCTGGCAAGCAAAACCAGGAGTCAGACGGTATAGTTAATTGAACCTTTATTATGAGAACAATAACAGCAATGCAATATAAATATATACACACAGTGGGGGAATGAAAAGTCGAGTACTGTATCAGGAATAGCAGTCTCACAATATCACCACCACACTGTCCGAGACTAGGCCTCAGCCTGCTGGAGTCTCGTGGTACGGTAACGCCCAAGAGAGATGCTGACTCAGCCTGCAGTCAGTAGCTGCGAATCTGCTAGAGCCCCAGGTCAATACTAGGAAGGATGTCCGAATAATGGAACTAACAAAGGATCGAACAGACAGAGAATTCTAGTAAGCACCAGATAGGATAGTCAGACGAGCCTAGGTCATACACTGAGCGGGTAGTCAGCCAGAGCCACAGGTTTGCACCAGAAAGGATATCCACTGAAGCGATGGAATACTGGATGCGCAGTGGATGGAGCCCCAGGTCAACACCAGAGTGGGTAGTCAGACAAGCCTAGGTCATACACGGAGCGGGTAGTCAGCCAGAGCCACCGGTTTGCACCAGAAAGGATATATGAGCCAAATCAGAACGTAAAAGGAGAGTCGTCAGACAGAGCCACAAGTCAACACCAGAATGGATGGACAGACAAGCCGGATCAAACACAGGAATCAGGAATACGAGTAATGAACTGCACAGAACACCAACATAAGGGTAACTGAGTCAGGAATCATCTGCCCTTTAAACCCCTACACAGGAAGTAGGTAGGAGGAGCAGCTCAGAGGGAGGCAGTAGGTAGGAGGAGACTACAGGAAACAAACACACATAAAACAGCATGCTGAAGCCTCACGCCTGCAGATGATGCAACTAGCATTGATGCATCCAACTGTTCGTGGAAATGACGCTGGAGCGTCATAGTGAGCATCACCAAAAACGGCGGCGCTACAAGGTACTGTGATAGAAGCAGACCAGAACAGGGCAGGGATACAAGGGAACTAAATAAAGGGGAAAGGAGCTTTTGTCACTGGACACTGAAAACCCGAGTCTCCAGGGCAGATCTGGAAAGTTCCCAGGTATGCAAATAAAAATCCTCACCTTAATCTGGGCAGAAGAACCCAATGGCCACTTTCCATTAATACTGAGTGCACGGTATTACATTTTAATCAGTATTGGATATCATATCCATGGAGGCAGACATGATTCATTTTACAAGACTCAAGAACCCCAGACTCCTCCCACTGAAGAAGCCTTGTAGTGAGTTGGAGACCTCTAGCATTCAAGGGGGTTTAAAGCCTATTTAAATGAGTGGGAATTAGGCTCAGGATTGCTCCACATTTAACCTTGTTCACAATGCTACAGGCTACAATTTATTAACAAAGACATTTTCATAACTCTCTGCTGAAAAAATATCTTATGGACTAAAAAAATGAATAAGAATTCTTCCATTCCTGAGAATCACTCCTTAGTAAATCCTAGTCATAAATAATTTTAATGATCCAAAGTTTAACCTTTCGATTGTCACAAGGGTATTGGATACAGCTTTTGCACTCAAAGGATTAATAAGTAAATTGCACTCATCCTATCCCGCATGGACTACTGTAACCTTCTTCTCTCTAGTTTTCCTTCCTCCCAACTCCATACAGAATGCTGCAGCACAAGTTACCTTGCTATCACCTAGATTTGTCCCTGCCACCCCACCCCCCCACTAACATTCACTCCAGTGGCTGCCCTTCAAACTCTGGATATCATTTACAATGCTGCTTCTCTCCTCTACCCCTTCCTACATTTCCACTCTGATCTCTCGCTATATTCCATCCTACCATTTATGATTAGCCAGTCACATTCTTCTCTCAGCTCTTTTGTGTCTACAGCTCTCTCTTGTAACAAACCGTTTTCCCTCATTGCTCCTTATTACCTCCCAGGCTACAGCATTGCACCTCTCCTGCAGTCTTGAAGTCTCTCTAAAAATTAAAACTCTGCAACAAGCTAGAAGGCACTGATTTCACACATCCAAGACTCTCATAATTGACTTTCTTATGTTCCCCTATCCTGACCAGAAATAGAGCACTGTGTTCCGCACTTAAAGAGGAACTTTCACCATATTTAAATCACCCCGCAATAATTAGGCAGATGGCGACTAGCTTAATAATAGTTATCTTACCACTCAGAACTAGCCAATTCTAAAGAAATCCTTAATCTTCGGAGACCAGAAGCCAGGCATCAGAGCAGACATCTTGTCTGCGTGCCTGCGCTGTCAGTCCCGGTCTCCATTAAAAAGCATTGCGCTGTGCCGAGAGGCACCAGAAGGGACTGACGGAGCAGACGCACAGACTGCACTAACCTGGCCGTCAGACTCAAAAGATTAAGGATTTCTTTAGAATTGGCTCGTTCTGAGTAGTAAGATAACTATTATTAAGCTTGTCACCACCTGCCTAATTATTGCAGGGTGACTGTAAATATGGTGACAGTTCCACTTTAACCCTTATGTTCTCTGTATGTCTCCCTTTACCAACTTTTATCGTAAGCTTTTGAGCAGGGACCCCGTTTCCAGTGGTTTATTTCGTAAGCAACTTGTCACCCTGTATTGTCCAAACTCTTAAATTGTAAGTGCTGCTCAAACTTGTGGCTCTGTATAAATAAACACATGCATTCATTTATTCAAGTAGATTAGTGTTTCTGAAAACACTGACATCTGTACAGTTTAACCAATCTTACTGTGAATCAGTTCTAATTACTAGTGGTACCAACCAGAGGCCGCCCATGAGGCTTCATCAAGCTGAGAAACGTCCTCTGTGATATTATACACAATTATATCACACTCCATAAGGTGATTAAGTAGCTGTTCTCTGTTTGAAATCTGAAAATAAAATAGCAGAATTTTAGTGCTTAAAAAGTGGAACAAGACTATCTACCCCAAAGAAGTTTAAAGTGATAGTAATACTTGAAATTCAAACCGTTTAATTCTATAGATATTTACAAAATAAACGAATTGCGCCATTTCCGATCTCCGAAACCAAAAGTCTGCAATGTTCCCCCTTTCCTCCCCTTGTGGTGATGTCAACTTTCAAACTTGCAGAGATCGCAGTCCATAGACCGTCCTGCGGCTCTTCAGCAGAGCCGTGATCGCGGTAGTTACAAAGAAATACTTCATTTGAACCGTCTACAACGTGTGCCTGGTTTGTAAGCACACGTTGTAGACCATTCAAATGAAGTATTTCTTTGTAACTACCGCGATCACGGCTCTGCTGAAGAGCCGCAGGACGGTCTATGGACTGCGATCTCTGTAAGTTTTAAAGTTCACGTCACCACAAGGGGAGGGAAGGCGGAACTTTGCAGACTGATATCTTTATGGTTTGGGAGATCGGAAAAGGCGCAATTAGTTTATTTTGTAAATATCTACAGAATTAAATGGTTTGAATTTCAAGTATTACTATCACTTTAAATATAAATAGTAATAAATTTTATGGAGAGGGGAAATAGAGAAATGACACAAAAGGCTATATGAGGAAGACATCTTTCTTTTATGAACTGCTAATGATAACTAAATCTGTATGTCAGGAGCAATACTGAAGTGTTTCACAACACACAGAAGCTTTGAGACGGATTCTAAATGTCCAAAGACTGGTGAGACTGGTGAATAGTGATAGGACAGTCATGCTGCAAAATAAACTACTTTGCTGAAGAATATTGTCACATTAAAAAAACAAACAAACTTTACCGTGTAAGTTTCCACTGGAAAACGGAGTTGTTTTCCATTTGGATTTGACAGAGTTCCAACTATTTGAAAGAAGCCTTCTTTTGGTTTGTTGGATGATGTCGCCTCTAGAACTGATCGGTTCTCTTCTTCTTCTTCTTCTGCTGGTTCCTCAAGTGAGGAGCCCACTAAACAGCTGGACAGATACTGTCAAATAAAAAAAAATTAATGGGAGCTAGACATTAGGATTTTATTTACTAAAACCATGACTAGACGTAACTGAACATATAAATAGAATTAAACTATAATTACATTTTTATTTTATACCACATTTAATTTAGCCTCTTGGCACCTAATGATATCCACTTGTTGTTGGTTACAAGCCACTGTCTTCTTTAGCCAGCCATTAGGGAGACTGATGTACTAAACAGATGCAGATAAATTCAGGAGCAAGCAATCTGCTCCCTAGGGGAGAAATAAAACATTCCACTGATTTAAAAGTTTTTTTTTTTTTTAAAAGGGTAACTACCACCCCACAATAACTTAACCTGAAATCAGTCTTCATCTGGCGACTAGCTGCTTAGTAGCTCTAGTCACCAGCAATATTACCCGGTTCCAAAGATTTTTGCATTTTTCCGACGGTCACAGGAGCAGGAAGCATAGACATCTCGTCACAGTGACGTCCGTGCTCCTGCGCTGTCAGTCCCTTTTGGAGCCAAGTTATTGCGGGGTGGTAGTTCCCCTTTAACATCTTAAATGCTACATAGATCTCCAATGCAATGCGTTGGAAGGCCTCTCTAGCATGCAATGTGTTAAAAGCCCAATTTAAATCAATGAGAAATTTGGAAATTATTATTTGTCCCCTACAGTACAGTTGGATTGCCCCAGAATTGCTCCGATTCTTCTTAGTACATCATCCTTCATGAGTATGAGTGTGAGAGAGATAGAGATGGTTTATTTATATATTTTTCTTCAAATAGGAAGTTAAAACACTCACTTTTAACAAGGTAAATGCTGAGGCGCACAATTCCATAGAATTAATATTTAAGACAGATAGGTGCAGCACCTATGGGTATTTTAATGCATTTTCTATTGTAGTCAATTTATATACATATATATATATATATATATATAGAGAGAGAGAGAGAGAGAGAGAGAGAGAGAGAGAGAGCACAAACTGAAAAGGTTATGGTGGGGAAAAAAGTGAATGAAAACCCCTTCCACCTGAATTTGGTGGGTGGTAGATACAATGCTAAACAAAAATTTGACATACATACCCGTCAAGCCATAAGACTTGCTTTTCCCACAGAAATATATATATATATATCAAGTATTTCTGAAGTAGCTGAGCATACAGTACCACAAGCTATCCTGCCTGTACAATACAGTCGAAATGAGTGGGCTCTTAATGAGCTTATACAGGAGGGGGGACAGCAGTTGTTGGACTACAACTCCCATCATCCTCACCGGACAATGGCCGGCTGAGGATGGTGGGAATTGTAGTTAATAACTTGAAAGCCAGCCCTGTACTGTGACCAGATACCTGACCTAGGAATACACCTGTCAGCCTGACCCATCCCCTACCCGCCCTGTGCCCACGACTGCTTAGCCTACACATGGAGCCATCCCTCTCACCTTTCCAATGTTCCTGGCAGCGAATGAATCGAGATGGTTAATAAAGATCCGTTTGGGTCTCAGGGTTCTCTCTCCCCCCTCCGCCATTGTGACTGCTATAAGAAGTATCACACCGTTGCTATGCAAACCAAACCGGTTGCTATGTGTGTGGTCCTTTCACCAAGACTCGGGACAGGCATTGATTTAGCCACCTAAACAAAGCCTGCAATTTCATTACCTCCTGATTCCACTCCAGGACTGTGCGACATGTGGCTTTGCAGCTGCTGCTGCTGCACAACTTTCATTATACACAGCTGGCCCCTGGATAGCAGAGGATGATGGTAGCTGTAATCCAACAACTAGAATTGGCAGGTATTTTTAATATAAGCAGTAAACATATCTCCCAAGTGTTCCCGTAGTACACCCAAGTCCCTCTGTTCCACTTTCCTAGACTTGGTGTCTCCCTTTTTTGGGAGATCAGAATGTTTTTTGTATATAATATATTCCCCCACAGCAATAAAACTCACATTAATGTTTGTTTAAACTTCAGTATATGTGTTTGTCAAATAGCCTGTGTAAATAAAATACTTTAGTCTTGTTCTAAATAATTTATTCAATTACACAAAGAGCTGTCAATGGGTCATTACATAACAATTCTAAGTAATGCCTCACAACCTGTTCAAGTCCCCAACAGCATGATCTAAAACAAAAGTGTCATTTTAAAATGTTTGATGCTGTGTCTAAGTGAAATGCAGAGAAATATTGGTTCTTCCAGTTTGCTGAAAAACTATAAGGGCAGTAGGGTGACCATGTGTCCATTTTAGCCCCATGACTGCCAGACAGGAATCCAACAAAGTGATGTAATGCATTGGATACCTCTCTGGCACTCAAAGGGTTTTTAAATCAGGTCCAATTATGAAAATGTAATTTTGTAGAACTGCACAGGAATCATAGCATCTTGCTGCGTGAGTTTTTGTGTCCCTTATTTACAGGGATATGTGGCCACCTTAGGAAGCATTTAGGGTTGCCACCTTTTCTTCAAAAAAAATACCGGCCATGGCATTCCCTCCATAGACTTAACATAGGACAGAAGCCAATTTTTTTTACCGGCCTGCCGGTAAAATACCGGCTGGGTGGCAACCCTACATGCAGTGTTATACATGGACTATATATATGTAGAGAGAGAGAGAGAAAGAAAGAGTGTGTCACAGTTATAAAATCAAAAATGGAGCAATTATTTAGCAAAACAGCTACACAGTATTTATCAATGAAAAACTCCCACTACTTCCAGTAGAACTTTTTCTTTGATAAATATGGCACAGTTGTTTTGTTTTGGAATCAATAAAATTACACATTACTTTACCGTAATAGTAACTTGTAGTTTAAAGGGTCGGTAATGCCCATTTATAACTTTATTTAATATTGTAGAGTTACAAAAATAAAGTGTTTGGAGAAAGTGTCATCTCTCACTTACGGTTTGAGAGATTTCTTCGCTAAAGCTCCTCCCTCCCTCTCCACCTCCTGACATCAGCGTTGTGCTGAGAGCAGGAGTTTCCGGTCCTAGGACCAGCCAGCAGCTCTGCAGCAGAGCCAAAATCGAATTATTTAAAAATAATTACTTCATTGGAACAGCCTACAAAGTGTGCCTGGTTTGCAAGCACACTTTGAAGACCATTCCATTTAAAGGGATACTAATACTTCATTTTAACTTTATTTTATTTTGTAGGCATTAAAAAACATGAAGAATGATATAAGTCTTATCTCTGCTGACAGACTACATCTCCCATCACCTCCAGATGATGGGAGGCCTCACAATGCCAATCTCTGGTTTAAAGGGATAGTAATACTACGTTTTAACTTTATTTTATTTTGTAGGCATTAAAAAAACATGAAGAACGATATGTCTTATCTCTCAAACCTTTATGGTTAGAGAGATATTCACAAGCAAAGTTTCCCCTCCCGCCCCTTTTACCTAGTGTAAGCCATCTCTTCTCAGATGTGGAATCAGCGCTCTGCTGACAGCAGGAGATCGTGGTCTGCAGCAGAGCCCCAGTAGCGATATTGGAGAAAAATTACTTTGTTGGAACGGTCTACAAAGTGTGCCTGGTTTGCAAGCACACTTTGTAGACCATTCCAATAGAGTAATTGTTTACCAATATCACTGTTGCGGCTCTGCGGCTTTACAGCTGACATCAGGGAGTCGGGAACTTTAGATGTGATTATCTCTCAAACCATAAAGGTTTGAGAGATAGAATTTTCACCACATATTTTTTTTTACTCTACGAAACAACAAAACATGTTTATGGGGCTTTTTAACCCTTGAATACTAGTGCATTGGATACCTCACTAGCATTCAAGAGGTTAAAAAACTGTATTCAAGTACATGGGAATTTGTATTTGCCCCCTGTGTTGCAGTTGGTTTACTCCTTCATCTGCTGTGTGAACAAAAAAAAAAAAAAAAATCTGTATGAATCTGTATCTGTTGAGAATGGTTTCTAGTATTTAAGTAGTTAGAAACACTTAAAGCGATAGTAATACTTTATTATTACTAAACCTCACATTGTAGGTATTTACAAAATAAGTTAATAGCACCCCGGTTCATCTCTCAAACCTTTATGATTTGAGAGATAACCGAAGGCAAAGTTCCCCTCTCCCTCCCCCTTCCCTGAAGTCAGCATTGTACTGACTGCAGGGATATCCGGTTTTATTTTTCATCAGGCGGCTCTGCAGCAGAGCCGTTATCGCGTTAGTGACAAATAATTATTTCACTGAAATGGTCTTCTACATGTGCTTGCAAACCAAGCACAAACCAAGCACACGTAGAAGACCGTTTCAGTGAAATAATTATTTGTCACGAACGTGATCTCGGCTCTGCTGCAGAGCCACCTGATGAAAAATAAAACCAGATATTCCTGCAGTCAGTACAACGCTGACTTCAGGGAAGGGGGAGGGAGGGGGGAGCTTTGCCCTTGGTTATCTCTCAAACCTTAAAGGTCTGAGAGATGAACCTGGGGGCTATTAAATTATTTTTCAAATATGTACAATATGGGGGATAGTAATAATAAAGTATTACTATCCCTTTAATGACAAGAACCCAATTGATTGTTGTATAAGTGAAACAAGACTTACAGTGTAAGGGAATACGTGCTAATTTAGCAATAAACCTTTAATACAGATGCAACTAGTAACGCAACAACTTTCCATAAATATATTTATTTATAATATAATCCTGCACATGAATGCTTCTAAAAACAAGTACATTTTAGGAAACTGTTACAAATTCCTGTCTGCACATTTTTCTTAGCTTTACACAACTTTGGTAACTTTCCATGAAATAAAATACAGTCATCAGATAATTGCAGTAAAACATCATTAATAGGTGGGCAGTACAAATGGACCATGGGAATAAAGCGCAAAACAAAAATATATAGAGACAAAAGGTACTGATGTGGAGGAGGATTTAATCAGTTGAACTGGAGCAATGCTGGGGCACACCGACTGCATCATAAGGGTAAAATTAAAAATCCCATTGAAATAAATTGGGGTTCTACAGTCAGCTAGAATGCTGACTACAGGGAAGGGGGAGGGAGGGGGAACTTTAGCAGCGATCATCTCTCAAACCATAAAGGTTTGAGACATGACACTGGGGGCAATACGTTTATTTTTATTAGTAGTACTTAAATATTAATATCCCTTTAACACGCTGAGTGACTGAGAGATTGTTTATGTATTGGTGAATAATGTGTAGGGCAACCCACTAGCACGCAAAGAGTTAATGGAACACTAACGCCCCCCCAACAGTAAACCCCATTGTTCTGACAGTGTTAACCATTTGAGTGCCAGAGGGGTGCGCAACGCATAGCTCTGCAATGCATTGCGTGCCCCTCTGGCACTCAAAGGGTTAATGGCCACTATGAATCAATTCTGTATGGACTGGTTCCCCAAATCTAATGTGTAATTAGTACTGGATGTCAGGTCAACAGGCGGTGGATGATTTGTTGTTGCCAAACCGCAGGACGTCCAAGTCCTCCCGCTGATCTCTTCCTATGAAGATCGGTTTCTGAAGACTGGTCACAATGAACCATGTCCCCCTCTATGAAGAAGATACCCAGTACTAACAATTATTTACTTCGGGGAACTAATACATTCAGAATTGGCTCATAATTACCATTAGTATTTTCTGCTCACATACATGAGAAGCGTTACTAGGAGGTGTTATTGTTCCTCTAATACCAGTGTGTACAAGTACCGGACACCTATGAGGTGGTTAGCGAATTAACATGAATGCCTCCTTCAGACGTATTTTGATGATTATATAAAATAAAATCAGGGCCTCTATACACTGTTACAGTACAATACCTGCATACTATCTTTGGACCAGGATTACATAAAACAAAAAACAATAAATGCTTTAGAAATAAGAAATGGGCTACTGCAGGTGGTTGAATACATTTTATATAAGAAGAGTCCATATGCAATTGTGAGGAAAACCAACTGACCACAGGGAACAAAATTAAACTGTCCACTGGTTTTCTTCGCAATGGATTAGAGACCACTGTGGCATTCAAAAGGTTAAAGGGGAACTTTCACCCCTTAATAACTAAATCTCCCTTTACTGCTGACCTGGCGACTAGCTGCTTAGTAGCGCTAGTCGCCAGAAAACTTACCCCGTTCTCAAGATTTCGCCGTTTGAAAATATCAGGAAGCACGGACGTCTCTTCACAGTGACGTCCGTGCGCCTGCGCTGTCAGTCCCTTGTCAGTCCCTTGTGCACCGTACGGTGCATACGGCGAAATCTTGAGAACGGGGTAAGTTTTCTGGCGACTAGCGCTACTAAGCAGCTAGTCGCCAGGTCAGCAGTAAGGGGAGATTTAGTTATTAAGGGGTGAAAGTTCCCCTTTAAAGAATTTAAATCTGTTGGGAATTTGCCTTTGTATCGGATAGGGCAATTGGTTTGCTATAAAATTGCTTCCTGTTTTGTGTTAGAAGACCGAGAAACACTAAATAGGAAGCACAGACACCCACTGAATGAGAGGCGTGAGAGCACTTGTGTCTTTATATACTGAGAGGCTCTGATGATACATGAAGGAATCGCACCTGACCCTCCTCTGTAACATACAGAACAAGCGCACATGTGAATAGGCTTAAACTGCTGCCTTAATCCCTTGCATGCCAAAGAGGCGTTCCATGCATTATGGCACTCAAAGGTTGAACACAGTTTGACTTAATGAATGTGGGTGTGTGCCTCATCTTTCACTGTCCATCTAACTTTCTAAAGCCCCTCTCTTCTGCTCCCTAATCCCCCTCCCAAAATCCAACTTCGTTCCACCCACTACTCCATCTTTATTCTGTGTCACTACTCTTGCTTCTTGGATCTTATTTGGTTAAACACAAAATCTTATCGAGGTAAGTGTCAGTCACATAGCAAGTAACAGGTACAAAAAAATATAATTACTGCGTATAACAGAAGGACTTAGGTGTGTGGGTGTCAGGTGTATCTATATAACTAGGAGTAACAGAAGGACTTACCTAGGTAGGCATCCATTGTACAGCAGTCAGGTGTGTCTATATAATTACTGTGTGTAACAGAAGCACTTACCTAGGTAGGAGTCCATCACACAGCAGTCAGGTGTATCTATATAATTACTGTGTGTAACAGAAGCACTTACCTAGGTAGGAGTCCTGGATACATCTGTAAAGTATGTCTATACAATTATTTTGCGTAACACAAGGTCTTGCCTAGGTAGGAGTCCATCATACAGTATTTAACAATATCTGTATAATAAAAGGATTTGCCTAGGTATGTGACCATCAGACATCACTGCTATATAGTATCATTTCACATCTGAAAAATGCTTAGATGGTTCTAGAGAACAATGGTGCAACTTATCTTTATGGATACTCTCATTCAGACTACAGTCTGTTGAAAGGGTTTGATAAAAGGAAATTAAATGGCGCTTAGCGTACACAGGCTTCTGAAAGGTAGACGGAGGGACAGACAGACTGTGCTTAATGCTGTATAAAAGACTCTTATGCAAGCCGTTATTAAGAGCCACTTACTACTACAGGTAGAGTTCCCTTTTAAAAAAAAACAAACAAAAAAACACCACCACTACTATCCCTCTTTTTAACAGTCAACTAAGACATAGAACCAAAACAAAAAGCCCAGTCATTTCAATTCCTGGGCAGCCTATAGTATTATATATTTTGCTGCAGCATCAGTAATGCATATTAAGCGGTTTTACAGAAATCAATAAACAAAGTGCTGTATAAATACATTAACATGCGCAGTAGAAGATAATCTTTAGGTTTCACAATTATAGCCATAAACTAAGATATTTACTCTATATGTACGCAATATCAAAGCGTCACTGAAAGCATAGCAGGCTAGTTCTATAGTTTAACATCATGTGCCAATATTTACCGATCTAGATCATCTACATGTTGCTAGAGTGACTTGCAATGCTGCCTTACATAACACTATTATAGCAGTTTTACTGTAGATACTGAAGTTATTCCATTTTAAACAGCACAATAGTAAATAATAGCAAATGTCTGAGTGACGTCTTCATAAACATTGGGGCCTGAAGACAGAAAGCTGCAGCAGCTTATATGATACTTAGTGAGTTTTCTAATAAACACTAAAGCCAGAACTACTGACCACAGCCCAAACTACCTGCACGCGTCTACCTCTACAACAGAATACTACTACAGAGGGATTTCACAATGAAGTGCGTTACAAGACAAGAATGACCAGTCGTCCACATGTTGCTGGACTACCACTCCCATCTTCTTCAGCTGACCATTGGCTGGCTAAGGATTGTGGGGTATGTAGACCAACAGCTGAAAGGATACAGGTTCCCCACTCCCGGCACAGGATAATAAAGGGAATTGAGAAGATACTGTATAGAAAGTAGAGTTGGCTAACATAAGACCTCCTAGCTGTTGGCAGACATTAACTCCCATTATCCTCTGGCAGCTTGTAGGCTAGCAACAGCTGGAAGGCCTCCCGTTAACCAATCCCTGATATAAACAATAAACACTATTTTGATTCAGGTAGGCAGTGCCTGTGATTTAATTGATAGCAATCACGACTGCTCTCTGTTCAGTGCTTCCAGCCTCCTCAGCAGTGCATTTCCAAAGGCCTCGCGGTAGGCTGGGCTGAGAGAATCCAGTAAGGAATAAACAGTCTCATGGTATTGGCTGTTTGAATCCTCAGTTACTTGATCAAAAGCGTAACCAACCACCTACAAAAAAACAATCACAGAAATATTAATGATAGAGAAAGCATTGCACAGAAAAAAATAAGTAAAAGCAACACTACTGCTAAAGTATATGTAAAAGCACGTTTATAGCAATACAAACAGACAGAAATGGCCCATAACGGCTCCAATAAGCAGATGCCAATATTAAATTGGTTGGCCACTCAATGGAGGTTGTAAAGAGCATCTCAATCTCCACCATCACTAGTGTGAAAGGTCTTCCAGGGGCCTCCAGGGCCCCTGTACAGACCACTTACTGTAACTTTACTACGTTCCTAAGGGAATACAGTAATAATGCAGCCCCACAGGCCTCTGTACAGACCTTACTGTAACTTTACTGTGTTCTGAGGGTATAAAGTAATAATACAGCCCCATAGGCCTCTGTACAGACCTTCCTTACTGTAAATTTACTGCGTTCTGAGGGAATAAAGTAATAATACATTATGTGGGACATTGGTGTGTTCAAATGAGACAATAGTTGCCCGTGTGAAAGGCACCACAGTCCAGCAAGATACGTTCTCACCACAAGTGATAAAATAGCATCACTGTGCAGATGTAACCCAAGTGAAATGGGCCAAAGAACTGGAGCTATTTTGGGACAAACCAACTGTACCACAAGGCAGGAAATATATAACTATGCATTGGTATCTTCTTGGATTAAATGTTAAATTTAACTTAAAGGGAACTTGGTGAATTTGCATGTCTACCCTACAACTCAGTTGATTTACTTTAGAAATGCATCTCTTTACCTTATTGTATCAAACCACAACATAATACATCATTAGTGGGAGGCTCACAACTAGTCTGCATAAAGCATTGTCAGGTCAGAGAAAAATCACAATCTGAGGCACATTTACGCAACTTAAACAGTGCACCAGGACTAAACTATGCCTAGAAATATTCAATTGTAGGACAAGTTCCAGTCAGATTACAGGGCTCCTTTATCAAATTAAATCATATTTACAAACACTACTTGGGTATTTTCCTCCAATTGATCACTTACCCTGAGTCCAGCATCTGTGAGCTCCAAGCAGTATCTGGTCCCCTCCTTTATCTCCACATTAATGTAGGCCACATCCACTGCACACGGTAAGCTTTTTGAGACAAACATGTTGCCAACAGCAAACAGGACATCATTCACAACAGCTTCCGCTTCCAGGCGCATATCCTTCACGTCTGTACCTTCTAAATCTCTGAATTCAGAGTCTTGTTCATAAACAGTGTTAATCGGCAAATCCATAGGATTGTAATCTACCTCCATTTTCTGAAATAAAACAGACAATATTTATGTACTTTTTTCCAGTCGGAATATCAATATATTTATTTTACACAGCAGGTACACAAATGGTCTAAAGCCAAATAGCAAAGCAGTGTGAGAAAACTACCATATCCTAAAAGGCAGTAAACTGATAGTACCACATTTCAAATGGAGTTAAAATGGACCTCTCACTTTGTAGCAAACGAGGCTTTGTTCTGTTATATATTTTTTTATTTGGATATTTAACTTTGTCAGTTTATGCATATTAAATAGTACTGCCTGGCATTCCTGCCACACACTAACATTGCACACTGCTCCCCATTCCAACTGCCACACACAATAACATGCCACACTGCTCACCAACCCAACTGCCATTCCCTGCCAGGTGGATATTCCAATCTATATTCCAATCTATTATGTGATGGCCTTATTAGTGGACATTGACACAGAGGGTTTAATAATCCCACCCAGGGAATGTTAGCTGTTTTGTTGCTAGAAGAAAGAATGAATGATTTTGTTTGCTACAGTTATCTGCATCTCATTGTGAAGCAATGCATTACAAAAATATTTCCAGCATCCAAGATATTAACCCTCTGAGTGCCAGAGGGATATGGATCGCATTGCTCTGAAATGCGTTTCGCACCCTCTGGCACTTAAAGGGTTAAATTGTTGGTAACAGTTTAAACAATATGCAATCGTTAACCCATTCTGGACCTAAGGTTGAGCAACGCACACTCTTCTGGTCCTTAAGGGGTGCACTGAAACATGTCCCATGTAAGCTTTCAGTACTGTGCTCGGTAGCATGTGGCCCTCCAGCTGTTATTGAACTACAGGACAGATAATGATTGCAGCTGCTGCAGAGAATGTCAGTCTAAGCCAGTGGTTCTCAATCTTTTTTTGTTCGGGCACCCCTAACACACAATCTAGAACATTTGGGGCACACAACTTATTTAATGTACTTTATCAAGGGCATAAGAAGGGGACAATACACAAATATATAGTTATTATGAGGTCTTATAATCTTAATAACAAAACGATACATATTGTGCATAACAATTTCTATAAATCTTTATTTAAAAGTCCGTTTTTGTAGAAAACATGGGGCACTCTATAAGTTGATGTCTGTGGCACACCAAAGTGGTACCCTGCTTGAGAATCACTGGTCTAAGCTGACAGGTCTCCCTTCTGCCTCACAACAGACATGGGAATGACAGCTCTGCTTTCCAGTAGCGCCTGCAGCAGCTATTATGTACCAGAAACACAGTCACAACGATCTGTTAGTTTTCAATCCACGTCTCCACGGCATAATCACCAGCTGTTGTTGGACTACGACTTCCATGATGAGGGTTGTAGTCCAACAACAGCAAATTACCAGGTCCTGGCTCTCTATCTCCTTTGAGGCAAGCTCAATTTTTTACCACTCCATGTGTAAGTCCAACCATGCAGAATATGTGACTCTACCCTCTCATGACATCCAGTGCTGCACCTCAGGGTTAGTCTGTGTTAGATCTCCAGCTATTGAGGATGATGGGAGTCTTAGTCACCAACTGCTGGAGGCCCAATAATGACCTGCCCCCGGTGTACATGCTGTAAGTACCCGCTCCCCTCCTCTCATTTACCTGAACAGACACCAGAAATTCTTGCGCAGATTTCATACAACACAAACCTATTTCCGCAGAGATGGCCTCCTGTTCTGATGTCACTTCCGGGTCTGGTTGGCGAACTGTCAGTACAGCCCCGGTACGGTGCACAGGGATGGCAGTTTACTTCCGGGTCACAGCTGTCAGAGCTCTGAAGGTTGGGACTGAGGGGATGCTCTGAGCTGAAGTAAATTGGAGAAATCCTGAGGCAAACCGTCTGCACCCCAGGAGGCCTCTCTAGTATTTCAGGGGTTAAACCCTATTTAAATCAGTGGGAATGTGTAATTGTACTTTGTGGTACATTTGGTTTCCTCAGAATAGCTCACCTTTTATTACCCAGCGCGTATGGTCTCTGGTTAACCTACGTGGGTAATTGTCAGCAGGAGAGCCACACGTCGATCATTAAATTTCTATCTAAAACATTGTAGCACTGGTACATGCCAAGAACAAAGATGGCGTCCCCACTCTAGTCATGTGATTGTTTCCGGAAGTGGCGTCATTGTTTATGTCTTGAGCCCTGATCAGCGCTGAGCCGGGTTATTGGATTGTGAGGAGCTGTAGGTGGCCCTGGGGGGCATTGGGATTTTCAGTCAGTGCTATGGGATCCTACAGGGCACTGCAACCCGCAATCACAGCCCTGAGGAGGGGACAGGCTGGGACTGAACTGCTGCCCTGAGCCTGGTCATGACTGTCCGATAACAAGGGTGGCTTGGACACAAGGCTAGGCCTTTAGTGGACTTTGGGACCAGTGTCTGAGGTATTGGCTGCCTGTGGGTGATTAACTGTGGGACTGAGTAACTGCATGCACATATGGATGGATGAGTGAGCATACTGAGTGCCTGCCCGGGAGAGTGAGTGCCTGCATTACACCATGATTGAGTGCCTAGGGAAGTGAGTGTCTGTGTGAGTGTCTAGGAGAGTGATTGTCTGCATTACAGCCAGAGTGAGTGCCTATAGTTCAGTCTGTGTGAGTGCCTGGGAGAGTGAGTGTCTGTATTACTGTCAGTGTGAGTTCCAGCATTGTTGCCTGAGTGAGTGCCTAAGAAAGAATGTCTGTATTACTTAATATGCGAGTGCCAGTGAAAGTGAGTTTCTGCATTACAACCTGAATGAGTGTCTGTATTGCTGTATGTGTGAGTGTCTGCATTACAGCCTGAGCGCTGGGGGAAGTGAGTGTCTGTGTAAGTACTTGTGGAAGTGAGTGTCTGTGTGAGTGCATGGGAGAGTGAGTGCCTGGGAAAGTCAGTGTCTGTATTTCTTCACGTTAGTGTGCCTTTTTGCATTGCAGCCAGAGTGAGAGCCTGAAAAAGTGACTGTCTGCATTACTGTCTTAGTGAGTGCCTGGGAATCAGAGTGTCTGCATGTTTGCATTGGAAGGTGTCTGTTTTACAGCCTGAGTGAGTGTGTGGGAAACTAAATGTCTGTATTAAAGTCTTGGTGAGTGCCCAGGAAAGTAAGTGTCTACATTACAGTCTGAGAGAGAGCCTGTGAAATAGAGTGTCTGCATTACTGAATGAGTGCTTGGAGAAAGTGATTGTTTGCATTTTTGCTTGAGTGAGTGTCTTGGACATGAGTATCTTCATTACAGCCTGAATGAGTGCTGGAAAAGTGTCTGCATTACAGCCTGATTGAGTGTCCGGAGGAACGAGTGTCTGCATTACAGCCTGATTGTTTGGGGGGGTGAGTGTCTCTATTGCAACTTGAGAGGCTGTCTGCATTATAGGCTGAGTGAGAGTCTAGATTAGACAGCCAGTAAGTAATTAAACAAGTGGCTGATATACTGACTGCACGAGTGAGTGCTTACTGTGCGACCGGCTGTTTCAGTGATATAGTGAGTGGGGCTTCTAGCCGTCCCCCTGGTGGCAGTCATCATGCCTTGGCCATTCTCTGAGTCCATCAAGAAGAGAGCCTGCAGGTACCTTCTTCAGAGATACCTGGGCCACTTCCTGCAGGAAAAACTGAGCTTGGAGCAGCTCACCCTGGACTTGTACCAAGGCACTGGGTCACTGGCACAGGTCCCCTTGGATAAATGGGTATGTATATATATATATATTTATTTATATGGCACCACACAGTGTAAGCAACACTTTACAACAGAAGTATGTAACAATAAACAAATGGAGTTAAAATAAGTGTCACAGTTATAGAAACAATAGGAGAGAGGTCACTGCCCCAAGGAGCTTACAGTCTAAAGGGACAAGGGACTGACAGCGCAGGCGCACGGACGTCACTGTGAAGAGACGTCCGTGCTTCCTGCTCCTGTAAAATGCCGATATCTGAAGAACCGGGTAAGATTTCTGGCGACTACGCTACTAAGCAGCTAGTCGCCAGGTCAGCAGTAAGTGAACATTAAGTTATTGCGGGGTGAAAGTTCCCCTTTAACAGGAGACAGACAACAGGGTATGAGGGGGTCAGGTGCAGAGTTTGCCAAAAGGTAGGAAAAGAACTACAATGTGCTTGTTTTACAATTACTATTGGAAAGTGTTTGCCTGAGCGCATGTTTCAGAGAAAGCGGATATTATTTTTTGCTGCCACAATGCAAGGCACGTCTGATCATATTAACAGGACAAAAAGGTTGGCCCTTTGACTTCCAATGAGGCATGCAGTGCATTGCACGTCCTGTGGCTTTCAAAGGGATTAATATTGCATTTATAGTTTTACCATATCTGCCAACATTTCAAATGGCTGCAAAGGGACAATTTTGTTTTGATGTGGTGTAGCTGGAGGTGTGACTGGTGGGTGGGGCATCACAAGATGTTTTTAGGTTATTTAATGCCCTAGCGACACCAGTTTTGTAACCAAATAAACAATTTAGAACAAGAACAAAGTATTTTATTTACACAGACTAATTTATAAACACTGATACTGACGATTATATAAACATTAATGCATACCTCCCAACATTTCAAATGGCCAAAGAGGGACACTTTTGTTTTAGGTGATGTGTCTGGTGGGTGGGGCATTGCTGAGAATTTTTAGGTTATTTTCTGACCTACTGACACCTGTTTGTGTAACTGAATAAATGATTTAGAAGAAAACCAAAGTGTTTAATTTATAAACACATATACTGACTTTTAACCAAGCATTAATGTGAGTGTATTGTCGTGGAACAATGTGATACACTTACACACACACCACACAGTCTGATCTCCTAAACACAGGGACATCAGGGTGATACACTTATATACACGCCACACAGTCTGATCTCCTAAACACAGGGACACCAGGGTGATACACTTCTATACACACCACACAGTCTGATCTCCTACACACAGGGACACCAGGGTGATACACTTATATACACACCACACAGTCTGATCTCCTAAACACAGGGACACCAGGGTGATACACTTATATACACACCACACAGTCTGATCTCCTAAACACAGGGACACCAGGGTGATACACTTACATACACACCACACAGTCTGATCTCCTAAACACAGGGACACCAGGGTGATACACTTCTATACACGCCACACAGTCTGATCTCCTAAACACAGGGACACCAGGGTGATACACTTCTATACACACCACACAGTCTGATCTCCTAAACACAGGGACACCAGGGTGATACACTTATATACACACCGCACAGTCTGATCTCCTAAACACAGGGACACCAGGGTGATACACTTATACACACACCGCACAGTCTGATCTCCTAAACACAGGGACACCAGGGTGATACACTTATATACACATCACACAGTCTGATCTCCTAAACACAGGGACACCAGGGTGATACACTTATATACACCACAC
Organism: Rhinophrynus dorsalis; assembly: GCA_037306005.1. NCBI lineage: Eukaryota > Metazoa > Chordata > Amphibia > Anura > Rhinophrynidae > Rhinophrynus > Rhinophrynus dorsalis. Next base: position 122,583,639 of record CM074728.1, on the reverse strand, counting down.
AGTCTGATCTCCTAAACACAGGGACACCAGGGTGATACACTTATATACACGCCACACAGTCTGATCTCCTAAACACAGGGACACCAGTGTGATACACTTATACACACACCACACAGGGACACCAGGGTGATACACTTATATACACACCACACAGTCTGATCTCCTAAACACAGGGACACCAGGGTGATACACTTCTATACAAACACACCACACAGTCTGATCTCCGAAACACAGAGACACCAGGGTGATACACTTATATAAACACCACACAGTCTGATCTCCAAATCACAGGGAAACGTGGGTGGGGAAGAGGGACAGAGGGATTTGGGTCTAAAAGAGGGACTATCCTTCCTAAAGAGGAACTCTTGGGAGGAATGGTTTTACAATTAGCCTTTGTCCTTGAGTGGGAGACCTGCAGTTTTAAGTGATGTGATGGTGCAGTTTAACACTTTGGATTCCAGGGGATGGCACTCAAAGGGTTAACTCAGTACAGTGCGCAGCATGCCAAAAATAGACATTGCTGTTCTGTTGCACCTGTTGACTAGTTTCATGTTTTATCATTTGTGCAACATTTCTGCCCACGCAAGCATAGTCCATTGCACAGCAAAGGCAGGAAAGTCCTGCACACACACACATACGCTTCACACACACATAGTACACACACACACACACACACTTCACACACACACACTACACACACTTAACTTAATCAGTCCACAATGTTGCTGTGTTTGCTCCAGTACCTGTTCGTGACAACTCTCAGGTTAAACACTATCGCTTTTATTTATACGTTACTAATAAATTATTTTGGGCTTCATTCCAAGAAGATAAATATAAAAGAAAACCACTCCCATTTACACAAAGAGAGGCTAATGGACACTGGGGCAAATAAAACTCACATTGATTTAACATAGCATTTTAACTCCTTGGATGCTAGTGAGGTCTCTCGAGCATTCAAGATATTAAAAGCCACATTTAAAATTAGTGAGAGTTTGGAAAATGTTATGTGTTCCCTAGAGTTTAGGTGGTTTGCTCCAGAATTGCTCCTCTTTTCATAGTAAATGAGTGATGTGAAGCACCCTGACGTTTGTCATCTGGTGTTTAATTTCAGGATGGCTGCAGTTCACTTTGGAAAACACTAACAGAACGGATTATTGTCCTGACTGTACTGTATAAAGACAATAAATCTTTTGGAATTAAACAATAAACGAATTGAGTGCTGCAGGTTTGGTTTAACCCTCTAAAGACAAGTGCAGCACATTGACGTGTTGTCAGCTTCATTAAGGGTCTAGTAATGCTTAATATGGAAAACATATATTAGCCCAGTTTGTCCTGCTGTGAAATGTTTATTCAAAAGTTATTGTAGTTTAAACTTGCATTTTTTTGTGTGCCGTACCTTTATCACCTGAAATGTTATGGTGGTGCTGTCACACACATACACACACATACACACATATACACACACACACATACACACACACACACACACACACATATGTATATATATATATATATATATATATATATATATATATATATATATATATATATATATATATATATATATATATATATATATATACACATGTTAAATGGACTGCTCCTTTAAAGGAGCAGTAAACTTTTTTTATGAAAAAATATATATTGTAGGGATTTTCCTATTGAGTAAAATAAGGGTACTCCCACTGCTGAGAGATTTATATTTCCAGAGTTATTACAGTTTAAACCCATGTTTTTTACACTAGCAGTGCCCTCTAGTGGTCAAATTCTAATTAGATTTCCTGTTAAATTCTAATGGAGAGGAAAGTCAGAAAAGTCAGAGACATAACAGTTCTCCATAGAATGTGATAGAAACTGCCTGTCACTTCCTGTCAGTTAGAACTATCAGGAAGTAAACACAGTAAATTCAGTTCCTGGTTATTTAAACTGCTATAATTTTTGAATAAAACACCTGACAGCGATAGGAGTACCCTTGTTTTATTCAGCAGGAAAAGCTCTATAAAATATGTGTTTTCATAAAAAAAAGTTTACTGCTCCTTTAAGCCTTTTTGTGCACCGTTTTGCTTTGCAGTGCTGCGTATGCCCTCCAGAAGGGGAATAAAGTAAATCCTAAACTTTGTACTTGTACAGAAGTTGTACTATCTGTATTCAGTATCTGTACTACAAACTGTGATTAAGTGATTGCTTTGGCACCTCTTGTGGTTCTGTGCCGGAGACCTGTTTGTCTTTCCTAGTGAGAGATCTCTGTGGTAGCAAGTGTGTGTGTGTGTGTGTGTGTGTGTGTGTGTGTGTGTGTGTGTGTGTGTGTGTGTGTGTGTGTGTGTGTCCACCTGAATCCAGTTTTGTTTTCTTACCGAATCCAGTTAGTAGTACAGTACTAATGTCTCATTATATCAGTTTCCAGTACATTACAAAGTAATGTGGACGAGGTGTTTTTATTCACTGAGGCCTTAATGATTAACCCTTTGAGCACCAGGGAAGTGAGCAATGCATCGCAAAGCACCCCTCTGATCCTCAAGGGATCAAAAACAAGTTGTGTTTCTGTTATAAAGCAAGCATTGGTTTTGTGTTTAAATTTCCTTCAGATTCACAGAACCCGGATTTTCTGAGTTGCTTTTTTCCCATGTGGTCCATATGGGTTATGGCTTGTTATGTTCCGTCCGTGTCTGTATCAGCAGTTCTACATCGCATCTCATATGTTTTCTCCTAAGAGGTTACAGGGAAAAAGTAACTGTAGTAAATACCCACAGGCCGAGGTTTTGTTTATTAAAAAACAGTTTGATAAGGCACATAACTTTTCCATCTCGGCGAGAGCTCTGGAGTCTCACTATAAATTTTTGACCCGCTGGTATTATACCCCATCCAGATTACATAATATGTCTCTAACCGCCAGCCCCTTATGTTGGAGATGCATGGCTGAAAAGGGCACCCCTGCCACAATTGTACTGAGAATTGTTTACAGATCCCTCTAGATAGGAACCCATGGAAAACACCATTTTACTTACGTATTGCTCCATTACCAAGACTGCAAACTACCCTCCTTTATGCGATGCTCCACGCTGCTAAATTTCTAATAGTAAGACACTGGAGAAATCCTGAGCCTCCACTATTCTTGGAATGGAAGATACATGTCCGTACCCAACTTCTCTTCTTTCGAGTGTCCCTCATACAGTGTGGTATGGATCCTGAGAGGGTCAATACATTTTTCTCTGGAGATTTCCCATCTTAAGTGCTTTTAGATGATTGCACTGTTCGATTCTTGTGAGATAAGGCAGGACGGCTTCCTCTTTTCTGCCCTTTTCCACTTTCTCTCTTCTGTTTACTGATTTTTCTTTTCCTTAGTCCCTTTTTTTTTTCCCTACACCCCACCTTCCGCACACATTCCTTCTTTCATCCTTCTTCTTTACTGTCAGAACTTTATAATAATGCAGGTATGTTGTCTATTCGCCTTACTCTTCAATTTATTCTGTGTAAATAACTTGCACATGTATTTACTGAACATTCGTTTGTACATAATGGTATATGCTTACCCAATGTTCTTTTGATGTATCATTCTATGCTTTCTTTAATCATAATAAAAAAAAACAAAAAAAAACACTTTGATATGGTACAAAAAATAATTTTCCGCTTACATATATTTGCTGTTTTCTGTCTGTAGAGTCTTAATGAGATCCTGGAGTCAGCAGACGCACCCCTAGAAGTCACAGAAGGCTTCATACAGACCATCTCTCTGTCTGTTCCCTGGGGATCCTTACTGCAGGATCACTGCGCGTTGGAGGTCAAAGGATTGGAGATGGTTTTCAGACCACAGCCCAGGCTGAGTGAGTAACACAAGTATTTCACTGTGATCACATTTAAGAAAAATAACAAAGTTTTGTTTTATCTATTATCTTAGTAGCATATATTAACTTTTACCTGCACCAACATACTGCACATCCTATATAATAATTCGCCAAGTTGTGTGTAACGCCCGACATGCGCAGTAGATACTGCTGCGCGTGCGGCAGTCACACGCAGTGGAGACTGCTCGCGCCGAGGCTGATACAGAGCTGGGCACTCCGAAGGACCGTCCAGCTCTGTATCAGCCGAGGCGCGGGCAGTCTCCACCTTGTGTGACTGCCCCGCGACCGGCTGCCAGAGGCTCTGTATCAGCCGAGGCGCGGGCAGTCTCCACTGTGTGACTGCACCGCGACCGGCTGCCTGAGGCACTGTGGCCCGTGTAACGGGCTGTTCAACTAGTTCCTTAATAAAGGATAAAAATTTGCAACGAGTTACTGATTTCTTATTCATGTTTTGGAAAAATATTTTTTTGCCCCTTTAACGGAATAGTAATGTTTCAAAATAAATCAACACTAAATAAACTTTATAGCATTTGCGCCATGGAGACTGTCAGAGTTGTAGTACAAGAGTAACTGAATGATAAAGTATCCCCCTCCCACCCCTTTTACCTACTGTAACACAGCTCACCTCAGATGTGGAATCTGGTCTCTTGACAGCACAGGTCACAGCAGAAAACCCTGCCCCCTTGACAGTTTTTTCAGGTTTTTCCTTATGCTCACTGAAGATTGTCCCTCTCTGTGATCCATCCGGACAGTCTTGCTGTTCTGAGATGAGCAGTGTTACATCAGTAAAAGGGGCGGGAGGGGGATAATTTATCATTCAATTACTCTTGTACTACAACTCTGACAATATTGAAATAACACTCTCCATGGCCCAAATACTATGAAGATTAATTGGAGCTCCTTTTATTTTTAAATATTACTGTCCCTTTAAGGACCAGAGCTGTGCGTGACACATTGCTTTGCAATTCGCTGTGCTTCCATCTGGTCCTTTAAGGGGAACTATGTTCTAGGAATCAGTGACTATTAATAGGTTTAATATTGATTTACCTAGTTAACTGTTTCTCATTCAGCAGTCTGGTATGTCTCTCTATATATGTTTACATTATATGTGCAGGTTCCTCTATATAGCAATTTCTATTAAAGTCTACCAATAGATAACATCTCTTCACAACTAACAGTGGGCTTCAGTAGTTCTGAGTGGCTTATATGGGTCAGTTGCCTTTATCAGATTATAAACTGAAAAAACTAGCAGTAGAGTACAGCGAAGATATAATGTAGATAATAAGATACATATATAATCTGCTGTATGAAGGACATCTACGTAGGTGAATCCTTCTGATAACCCTTTAAGGATCATAGGGCTGTGGAGCGCATTCTGGTGCATGTTGCACACCTCTCTGGTCCTGAAAGGGTTAACAAATGACTAGCTACTTATTCCTAGGTCTCCAGTGCAGTTCTTCTCAATGTGTTGGAGAATTCTCTAGCACTCAAATGGGCAAAATTCCAATTTAAAGGAGCAGTAAACTTTTTTTATGAAAACACATATTTTATAGAGCTTTTCCTGCTGAATAAAACAAGGTCACTCCCACTGCTGTCAGATTTTTTTATTCAAAATTTATAGCAGTTTAAATAATCAAGAATTGAATTTACTGTGTTTACTTCCTGATAGTTCGAACTGACTGGAAGTGAATTTACTGTGTTTACTTCCTGATAGTTCGAACTGACAGGAAGTGAATTTACCGTGTTTACTTCCTGATAGTTCTAACTGACAGGAAGTGAATTTACTGTGTGTTTACTTCCTCATAGTTCTAACTGACAGGAAGTTTCTATCACATTCTATGGAGAACTGTATGTCTCTGACTTTCCACTCCATTAGAATCTAACAGGAAATCTAATTAGAATTTGACCACTACAGGGCACTGCTAATGTAAAAAAAACATGGGTTTAAACTGTAATAACTCTAGAAATATAACTCTCTTGGCAGTGAGAGTACCCTTATTTTACTCAGTAGGAAAATCCCTACAATATATATTTTTTCATTAAAAAAATGTTTACTACCCCTTTAAAATAAGGGATTTTTAATTTGTCCCTTTAAAGCGGAACTATCATCTTTATAATATTGCCCCCCAAAACATTAGTAATGAAGCGAGAGGCACAGGAATACTTGTGTTATATTTAATAAGTCCATTTTATTGAAGTAATCCAGCTTCTTCGGCAGGTATCCAGCAGACAACAGCGCAGACATCTTAGAGGAATATTACCTCTGAGTCTGTCTGCCCCGTGCACTGCCCGGATTGGTGGTGACGCCCGTTAGTTACCTTAAGGTAACAGAAGTTGCTGAAGGCACAGGAGCACAGAGCTTCTCTTGTAAATTCTGTGCACTGGATACCTGCAGAAGAATGTGGATTACTTTAGTAATGTGGACTTATTAAACATAATACAAGTATGCCTTTGCTTATCATTATATTAGGAATGTATTGGGGGACAATATTATGAAGATGATAGTTCCTCTTTAACTGGATAGTAGACTTCAAGTTTGCCTTTTTGAATGCTTTTTAAAGGAGCAATAAATGTTTTTTATGAAAAAATATATATTATATGGTGTTTCATGTTGAGTAAAATAAGGGTACTCCCACTGCTGAAAAATGTCTATTTCCAGAGTTATTACTGTTTAAACCTGTGTTTTTTATATTAGCAGTGACCTCTAGTGGTCAAATTCTAATTAGTTTTTCTGTTACATTCTAATGGAGAGGAAGGTCAGTGACTTGCAGTTCTCCATAGAATGTAATAGAAACTGCTGAGTCACTTCCTGTCAGAACTATCAGGAAGTAAACATACAGTAAGTTCACTTCCTGTCAGTTAGAGCTACCAGGAAGTAAACATACAGTAAATTCACTTCCTGTCAGTTAGAACTATCAGGAAGTAAACATACAGTAAATTTACTTCCTGGCTATTTGAACTGTTATACTGTTTGAATAAAATAACTGACAGTGGTGGGAATGACCTTGTTTTACTCAGCAGGAAAAGTCCTACAACATGTATGTTTTAAAAAAAAAATAAAAAGTTTACCGCTCCTTTAAACATAACTTGTTCTGTCTTCTGTGCAGGATCAGGTTCTGAGCCAATGTATTGGTCCAGTTTTATGACGAGCAGCATGCAACTTGCTAAAGAGTGTCTGAGCCAGAAGCTATTGGATGAACAAGAAGCATCACAGCCTTTTGAGGGTCTGGAAAAGTTTGCTGAAACTATTGAATCCGGTAAGCTATCCAACCTAAGAATGCAGCTTTACTCTTGTACATTAATTGTATATCTCTTTATTCTTAAATAGTTAAAACTAAAGCAAATATTTTAGCACATAGAAATGTTTGCCATTTATATAGTACTTGTGTAATGCATTTGCAAAGACTTGCTTATGTGACTGTGGAGGAAAATCAGTGTTTGGTCAGATGCACGAACATTTAATCAGAATGCAAAATATAGTAACACACAGATTGTGCAAAGAAATGGTTTCTTTATTGTAAGGGTAGTAAATATATTGGCATGCATCAAGCTGTAAGATTAGGCCTTTGAGTAATATTTTGACAATACCAGCAAAATGGCCATTTATAGTCTAATTTGTACTACAACAAATACATTAGATTTTGTAGTTGTGTATTGGCTAGTAAACAAATTAGTTTGTAATTCATCAAGGTGCTCAGTGCCCCAAAAATTCAGAGGATTTCTTTGAGCATTAGCCATTCATCCATTTAGCAATTGGTGGATCATTTCTGGCCATCTCTTATTCATCAATACGCAATGGCCAGATAGATCACCAGCTTCAAGCTGCTGGATCCCATTACAATCTGTGTGGCTAATACATGAGTACTCATTTGCTTTATGCGTGGATATATTGCCAGATTGTCCCAATTTTATACAATTTTACCTGCTTTGCATACGCAAGGCAAGGAATTAGAACAGATTATTGATGAATACCCGAATGTATCAATCAATGATTGCGGCAAAGTGCTCGCGTAGAGCAACATATTTGATACACTGTTTTTCCCACACTTTTATGAATTTTGGCCTTAAGTTGTTTGAGTAGAATCGCGTCTACGTGTATTTTTGTTCATTTTGCCTGAAAATGATTTCACGTACACGAATATGTGAATGGCCTGTGAGCCTGAGGCAAGGGGCGATGGGGGATTAAAAATGTGGAGCTATTCTGGGGCAAACTAACTGCACCTTAAGGGACAAGTGCTTCCGAATGCACTGGAAACATCCCTTTCATTTAACGGTTAAAAGCTCCGTTTCAGTCAGTAAGAACTTTCACTTGTTCTGTGACGTGCAGTCAGGGGAGACTCTAGGATTTTGGGGGGCCCTATGTGAAAAATTCCCACAGGGCCCCTTTACTCGCACATTGATATTTATAATAAGACATTGTCATCGGATTTTGTGTACAAATGCGATGCGGCGTCCTCTGACCGAGTGGGGGCCCTAAGCAGCCGCTTATTGTGCTTATATTGTAGCTCCATCACTAGGTGCAGTTTATTTGACCCATAATTTCTCTTTTGTGCATACAGCCCTATTGAACTGCATTTGTCTGCCTCTAGTTCAGGGGTGAGCAACGTAAGACCATCCAACTACTGCAGGACTACCATTCCCATCATCCCCTGACAGACATTAGCTGGAGAGGGATGATGGGAGTTGTAGTCTGGCTGGAACTGGTGGTCCCCATTCTGCCCTCCCCTGCACTAGTCAGTATACAGCGTGTGTCCAGGACTTGCGCATGACAAGATGTGAACTCCTGTATCCACTACAGTCTTCATTACCTGACGGTTACTACAACTTCCTTTATATCCCAATAACAATTACATAGAAATACTGTTTATATAATAATATTTATACTTTTTTATGATCTTTAATTTATTCATTTATTTTAGTTTTAAGACGGGTCAGAGTCACCTTTATTGACACCGTGTTTAGAATAGAAAACATACCGGAAAATTCTAAAACGGGAACCGCACTCGAAATCAGAATTAACAGGTGAGAAATGTGTACTTTGTCTGAACGCGTAGCAGGATTTCACAATAGGCCGAGTAGGCACCTGCTCAGGAGGAATCTTATTGTGAGGGTCACTTTATCTGTACGGGCTGCTTCTACCATGCGGTTATTTACCAGTTTATGCCACTCTGATGTCCAGTCCATATATTAATTTTACCCGTTTATTTGCCATATTATATACTGCATACTAATTTGTCCAGTTTATGTGCCTGTTAGTATGTTGCGGTAATGTTCATTTTATAGAATAATTTAGATCTGGATTCCATTACAGTTGATATATGTTATTACTGGGTTTTATCTTATTGATTCCTTTTGAAGTCTGCTGGGGTGTTAACACATAGAGGCAGATACAAAGTTATCACTTGAAGTGGAATCCAGGCCCTTAGTTCAATTATTTGCCTGTTTATAAATTGCTGTAAAATCTGTTTTATATACTTAGGACTAGATTACATTGCAGCTGATAAGTGATATCATTGATTTTATGTAACAGATTCCATATAAGTCTGTGGGGAAATTTGTAGATGAGATCCTTGGTAAAGTTATCAACTGCAACAGATCCAGGCCTTAGTCCATTTATATACCAGTTTATATATATTGCTGTAATGTATAGCTCATATATAAATTTTGTGTGTGTGTGTGTGTGTGTGTGTCTGTGTGTGTGTGTGTGTGGCTGCAAGCATGACTAAGGACACCTACTGCATACCTCCCAACATTTCAGATGGCCAAAGAGGGACACTTGGGTTTTAGGGGGTGTTTCTGGGGACATGGCTGGTTTGCATGCATTATTGAGAGTTTTTAGGTTACTTTTTGACCTATTGACACCTTTTTGCGTAACTGGATAAAGGATTTAGAACCAGACCAAAGTATTTTATTGACACAGACTAATTCAGAAACACATATACTGAAGATTAACTAAACATTTATGTGAGTTTTATTGCTGTGGAGCAATGTAATATACACACTACTCACTCTGATGTCCTAAAAAGAGGGACACCAGTGTAGAATAAGGGATGGGGATTTTAGTTTCAAAGAGGGACTGTCCCTTCTAAAGAGGGACACTTGGGATGTATGCTACTGTGCCTTGCATACTAGTTGGAGAGATGATGATAATGTTGATAATATTCTTCTTTTACACCAGTGGTTCTCACCCAGGGTGTGACGGCACTTTCTTGTGCTACGACATTCACTTTTGGTGCCCTTCTCTTCTATAATGCCTTTGAGAAAAATGTGTATTCTGAGTTTCAGATATACATTTTGGAAATTGTAATGCACAATATGTATGTTTTTAGTTATTTTAATTGTTAGACCTGAAGACCTAAAAAGAACTATATATTTGTTATAGGTCCCCTGAAAATCCAGACTGTGTACAAGGGATGTCATGAGCGAAAAAAGATTGAGAAGCACTGTTTTACGCTTTTCCTTTTGTGTGTTCTCCTGTAGAACCGTGTACTGTGATGAGACAGCCGATGAACACTCTGGATTCAATGTCCACCAGCCGTCTGCATTTGCTCACAAAGCGCTGGAACTCAGTGGTGTGTCCATCTTTTGGGATGAGTTTCCAGCATCTACAAAGTCCTCCCCAGTGTGCTGTACTTCACAAGTGGTAATGAGTTAGCAGTATTTACATGGAGTTAGTTTTGTATTATTGTGTAACTAGTTGTAGAGCCCGTTACACAGGCCACAGTGCCAGTGCCAGCCGGTCGCGGGGCAGTCATGTGCTGTAGAGACTGTCTGCGCTGCGGCTGATACAGAGCTGGATGCTCCAAAGGAGCGCATGACTGCAGCACACGCAGCAGTCTCTACTGTGCACGACTTTGATGTTACACACGTTTTAGCGAATTATTATATATAGGATAGGATGGCCCTGATTAACCTTCTGTGTGCTGAGAGGTGTCCAGTGCATCACCTTGAAATTTATGTGCTGTAATCACTGCTGCAGTAAGTATGACAACATCTAATTTTGTTTTATTATCTTTGTTTTTCTCTTATAGAAAAAAAAAAATTAGAGCAAAATGTATAAAGACAAAATTGGGATTATTCTGGGAAAACCAATAAACGTTTCTGTTGATTTAAATGGGGCTTTTAACCTCTGTTACACTAGAGAGATCTCCTGTCCAACTGTCTCTAGAAATCAGATGCACAAAATCCCCATGTAAATGAATGGAGTCTCTAATTTGTCCTCTGTGGTGCAGCGGTTTTGCCTCAGAATTTCTCCACTTTTGTTTTTATTATTGTTTTTATGCATTGTGAAGCAACACGTTGCATGCCTCTCTGACACACAAAGGGTTAACTCGTTTGAAGGAGTACTTCTAATAAAATATAATTTTGTATTAAAGTGGATCTATCACATATAGATATCTAATGCTCATTAGATAGAGCATTTAGCGAGAAAGTTTAATATGTTAGTTATTTTTGAAAAAAAACCCCGTTATCTGCGCAAAAATTCAAGTTTAAAACGTGCCCAGCAGCCTACTTCCTCTTGCCACTGTGGTAAGCTGCTTGCTGCACTGAGGCTGCTCCCGTCCCACTACCCAGCATCCTCCAATAACGGAGGATGTCTGTCTCTAAGCTGGAGCGATCTCATTGGCTAGATATCGATCTCTGCCAATGAGATCGCTCCAGCTTAGACAAAGAAAGCCTTCGTCATTGGAGGATGCTGGGAGGATAATCTAGATACTTTCAAAAAGCATACTCCATGCAACTGGATACCTTTTATAGCCAAAAACAATAGATTGTGATTTCATCATGCACATACAGTGTTGATCTATGGAGGAGTCTGATTTTTGGTCAGGAAATATTTTGTTTACTCAGTTAGGTTTTTATTTGGTTTCTTCTGGATCAACATTGGAGATCTGGCAAAGGCTGGACTTAATGGAGTTTTTGTTTTTAAAAAATAAAAACCTCATCAACTGTTAGTGTGTAAATATAATAGCTATATCTATTCTTCATGTGTTCCTTTAATGCTGCAGCTGTAGAATCTGTTCAGACTTCACAGTCACAGGTTCTTGTCCCGACAAGGTCAACTCGTCTTTTCTTCCCACTGAGATAGATAAATTGAGGACCCAGGACATACCTGGTAATGATAGATATTCTCACTGTATCATTCCTGGTAAAATACTTTCATAAAAAAAAACCTCTTAGGTGTGTGAGAGTTTATAAAGCCATCCAGTGTCAATGTTCTGGAGACCGTTTGACTCCATAGGGGTTATGGAAAACAGTAGAATATGATGAATTTAATTTAGCCAGATAGTTTATGTTCTTAAAGGGATAGTAATGGATCAGTTTAAGTATATTTAATATAGTAGATAGTAAAAAGAATAAAGTAATTGAGGCCAATGCGATCTCTGAAATCTTTATGGTTTGAGAGATATACGATTACAAAGTTCCCCGCCCTCCCCTTTCATACAGACGTCAGGTTCTAGTTTACAGCAGGAGATCCTGGTCCCTGGACCGTCCTGAGGCTCTTCAGCAGAGCTGAGATCACGAGATATATAAAGAACTACTTCATTGGAACGGTCTACAAAGTGTGCCTGGTTTGTAAGCACACTTTGTAGACCGTTCCAATGAAGTAGTTCTTTATATATCTCGTGATCTCAGCTCTGCTGAAGAGCCTCAGGACGGTCCCGGGACCAGGATCTCCTGCTGCAAACTAGAACCTGACGTCTGTATGAAAGGGGAGGGCGGGGAACTTTGTAATCGTATATCTCTCAAACCATAAAGATTTCAGAGATCGCATTGGCCTCAATTACTTTATTCTTTTTACTATCTACTATATTAAATATACTTAAACTGATCCATTACTATCCCTTTAAGAACATAAACTATCTGGCTAAATTAAATTCATCATATTCTACTGTTTTCTATAACCCCTTAGGAGTCAAACGGTCTCCAGAACACTGACACTCGATGGCTTTATAAATATTATTTTTAAAGTAGTAAATATACTTAAAACGATCCATTTCTATCCCTTTAAGGAAAATGAAGTCGTTCTGGGATAAACCAGCTGCACCATAGTGGGCAAGATAAACACCCCATTGATTTTAATGGCTCTTTAAACCCTTTAATGCTGGAGAGGTCTCAGCAGTTAAAGGATTAAGACTCAAATTCTGAGTGTTAACCCCTTAACGACCCTTGACGGTCATAGTACGTCAAGGGTCGATTTGACTTAACGACCGATGACGTACTATGACCGTCATCGAATTCCGGGCTCCCCCTGCGGCTGCACGCCGCTCGGGGAGTCCGGAACGCAACGGAGCAATAAAAAAAAATTGTTCCGTGGTCGTTCAGTCGCGTCCGGATTCCCCGGTCGATAAGGGGTTAAAAGCTGTATTACAATCAGTGGAGATGTGGGTAATTTTTATTTGTCCTCTTGGTGCAGTTTTTTTGCCCCAGAATTGCTCTTCGTTATACTTGTACACAGGGCCAGTACATGACTAGAGAAAACTAATTTTGGTTCTTGTCCTCTGTTATAAGGAAACGGAGCCCAAACTCTCTCCAAGCTGGAACCCAAAACCCGTGTTTGAGCCACATCCACAATTCATGAGAAACGTCCCTGAGGTCACTCCGTCAGACCCAGTACAAATCGCTACTCTGGTTGGTAAAATAGAGCTGGGCCTGATCCTAAAGCAGAATGAAGTGCTTCCCGGAACAAAGGTCAGAAAGTGTCTTGTACAAGACAATCTCCTTAACAGGCATTCGCTATAAAGGCAATGTATTTGTCTTCTGCATATGACCCTATGTAAAGGCAAAGTGAAGTCATTTGTCTTTGTGCATATGACCCTATGTGCACCATTGATATTCCACAAGTGGACTGCACAGAGGCAGACCTGGAGCAATTCTGAAACAAATCAACTGCATCGGAGGGGATTAATAAAACGCCCCAATTTTCCAGTTGAGTTAAACGTGGCTTTTTAACCTCTTGTATGCTAGAGAAGTCTCCCCACATTGTGATGCAAAGGGATAAGCACCTCTGTAGCATTCAAGGGGGTTAAGTCCTTTGTAACCCCTTACAGACCAGAGGGGAGTGCACACTCATCTGGTCTGTAAGGGGTTAAGTCAGGAAATCATCATTTACCCTTATAGTGCTCTTAGTTCACCACAGGTTTGCTCCATTTTGTCTTTGTATATATGGGCCAGCGAGGCTGCGGTGCTCAGGGCTGGAGCTGTTCTGTATGACAAGGGCAAATAACGATTCCTATTGATTGACCCTTTGAGTGCCAGAGGGTTACTCAACGCATTGTTTCTCAGTGTGTCATGTATCCCTCTGGCACCGAAAGGGTTAAACAGGGCTATTTATGCTTTGAATGACTGCGAGTTGTCTAACGGTTTTGTCTTGAGACGTCGCTATCACAGAAGGGGCTCAAAGCCAAATTTAAACCAGTGGGAAATGTTTATGTCTTCCCTATGGTGCAGTTGGTTTGCTCCAGTCCTTCTTTGTACATCATCCTCATTATGTGGTGGGGACTCCTGTGTTTTTATGCTTTTATCCCAAAAAGAGGGGAGAGCGCCCAGTACTGTAATATTTTATAAACAATATCAAATATACCAATGTACACCCATTCTGAAGAGGACAGCAAAGGGGGATAACCAGAGCTGACAATCAAGCTGATGGGAGAACTTGCACCGTCTCCACTCGGTGGTTCGATACTCAGCTGCTGTGCTCAGTCCAACACAATGGGTATCCACAGACATATAGCTCACCAGACTGTGTAATATAAACTCTTCCACAGTTCCACTAAATATACAAGATATATATATGATGATAAAAACAGTATATAATGGGACCGCTTCTTCAAAGCCACCAATTGAATATGTTTATGTTTTTGTTCACCCATGTTTTAACCCCTTAAGGACCCATGACAGTCCTGGACCTTCATAGGTTGTTATACCCTTAAGGACCCATGACGGTCCTGGACCTTCATAGGTTGTTATACCCTTAAGGACCCATGACGGTCCTGGACCTTAATAGGTTGTTATACCCTTAATGACCCATGACGGTCCTGGACCTTCATAGGTTGTTATACCCTTAATGACCCATGACGGTCCTGGACCTTCATAGGTTGTTATACCCTTAAGGACCCATGATGGTCCTGGACCTTCATAGGTTGTTATACCCTTAACGACCCATGACGGTCCTGGACCGTCATGGAATTTCAGGCTCTCTGCGTGGCTGCAAGCCGGTCAGGGAGTCAGGAATCAAATGGCACAAAAAAAAATGCTCCGTGGTCCTTAAGGGACCGCAAAGTATGTGCGCAGACGGTCCTTAAGGGGTTAAGCATTTTTTGTGTTATCAATGCACAGAGTAGGCAACTGCCTAGAGCTCCAAATTTTGAGGGGCGGTGCCTCAGCTGTGCTGACCACTCCCACTTTGGGAATTGTGGGTGTGGCCAGAGCAATACGCATGCCCTTGCACCAGTTTCTTACCCCTATACAATCTGATGTTTAACCATTTGGATGCTACGGAGATCCCTAACACATTGCAGAACAATGCATTACAGGTCTCTCTAGTAACCAAGGTGTTAAAGCTCTTTCCTTTTTTGCTTGCTATAGGTTAAGGGTATTTTCTGTTCCAGGAAACAGTGGATGGGACTGGGGGTGGGGTCATGTGAGGACTGGGGTGTGGTCATGGGCGGAGCTAAGAACGCCTAGCATGCCTTGCCTAGAGGCGTCTGGGATATAAATCCAGCTCTGTGTCACTGTAATTTAGCTCACGGTGGAACAAAATGACACTGGTCAAATCAAATAAAGGGAAATAAATATAGTTCTTTTAAGAGAGACATTCGTATTAACTTTTTAAGTGCCAGAGGGTTGTCCAGCACACTGCAAAGCTGTGCATCACACACCCCTTCATAATTTCTTGGGACATTTTGTAAAACCTGTAGAGAGAAATTGTGGCGATACTTTACCTATTAGTAATTAACCCAATTAGTAGAACGTTATGATCTCCCAGAAGGAACCGGGACACCAGCAGTGGTTTCTGGAGGGTATTCATTGTGTGTTGTTAATTTCTCTTTATTCCATAGCTGGACGTGGATGGGCGCATTGACTCGTTTCATATCTTCCTCGCTCCGCGGCAAGTTCACCTTCTGTTGGACATGTTGGCGGTGATAGCGGGACCAGGTGAGTATCTCATTTTTATCTCTCTTGTCCACTTGGGGGCACAGGTACTTTGAGCTTAAAGGGATAGTAATGTTTGTTGTAAAGTAATTCGCTGGGCCTTCTTTATAATAAATGCAACACAATGCGCTATGTGTATCTACTTACATTTGTGTAGTTCAAAAGATATTAAGCTCAGAAAGATCTCCCGCTCGGCTCTGGCCACGTCACGCCGAATCTGCATTCTGGACTGGACGGATGAGGTGAGGGACAAACTTCAGTAAAGCAAAAGGAAATCCTGCCCCCTTCGTCAAGGGGGGCAGCGTTTTCCTTATACTTATTGTATGAAGATTGTCCCTCGCTGCATCCGCCCAATCCCACGGCCGGATTGCAGCTCCAAGGAGAGGAGGACAGAAGAGGCGGGAAGGAAATCTTTCTGTACTTAATATCTTTTGGACTCCACAAAAGTAAGTAGATACACATAGCGCATTAGATATTATAAAGAAGACTCGGCGAACTACTTTATAACAAACATAACTATCCCTTAAAGGCCCCTCCAGTGGGACACTTTAAGCCTTTGAGTGCCAGAGGGGTAGACAGTGCATTTCTCTGCAATGCATTGCATATCCTTCTGGCACTAAAACAGTTATAAAAGTCAAAAAAGGACACTGGAGGAGGTAGACTCCCTCTCAGTCCTGCTTAGCCCCCACCCAGATCTCCGTAACAGGCCACTTTTTAGTGTCTTCCACAGACGTATGGTGTTGTATTACCTTATCTTAGTCTGTGTTTGGTACCAGGGTGATTTCTGATTTCTTTCAGCCCCATGACACTGTGCCCTCTTCCCTCAGTCTCTGTTGTTTCTCACGGAGGACCTCTGACCCCGTCCACTTCAGTACAGACTTTTTTACATGCGCTCAGGCTCTCTGCTTGCTTCGGTTTGAAGAGGAAAACTGAAGAGTGGGCGGCGTTTGTGGTCCCAGAGTCATTCTAACAAGAGTAATGGCCATGAAATCTAGGACTGATTGAAGATTTTACCTCTTGAACCAAGGAGAAAGATAAAATGTATTAGGGGCCATGAAGTGTGTGGGAGGGTTATAATTGGGAGTGTTGGCGTAAAGGGAATGCTGATTTGTCTCATGTACTTTAGTCATTTTGCATATGTCCCTTTTGTTTGGTTTTTCACCCCACAGAAGGATCCAGTCGGACTGGCCTTTCTAGCAAGGAAAGGAAGAACCGGCCAATGCAACAAGAAGATGAGTTCCGCATCCAGATGGAGTTAAAGCGCTATCTAAGGAAGGAGTCTCTGTCCGGAGGAGCCTCTTCTGAACATAGCTTCTATGAGAGTGAAACGGCAAAAACCCCTTCCAGTCACGGTAAGTAACCATTTTAACCCCTTGAAGACCAGTGGGGTGTGCAGAGTGCATTGCTATGTGCGTTGTGCACCCATTTGCTCCTCAAGGGGAATTAAAGCTGACCTGTTACCTACATAGATTTTTGTCTCATTAAAGGGATAGTAATGTCAGGAAAAAAGTAATAACTATATGGTAGATACAATTAATAGAGAGTACTTGCACCTATTAGTATCTTTCAGACCGTTATGGTTTGAGAGATATAGGAAAATAAAGTTCTCTGGTCCCTCCCCTTTCTGCTTGATGAGCTGTAAAGCTGTCAGAAGCGGATTCTGGATCCGGGATCAGACGGCGGTTCTTCAGCAGCACCGATATAACGATATCTAAAGATAAATATTTAATCGGAACGGTCTACAACGTGCGCCTGGTTTGCAAGCACACTTTGTAGACCATCCCGATTAACTATTTATCTTTAGATATCGTTATATCGGTGCTGCTGAAGAACCGCCGTCTGATCCAGGTACCAGAACCTGTTTCTGACAGCTTTACAGCTCATCAAGCAGAAAGGGGAGGGAGCGGAGAACTTTATTTTCCTATATCTCTCAAACTATAACGGTATGAGAGATACGAATAAGTGCAAGTACTCTCTTTCCCTCAGCAATAGAAGCCCAAGGTCTCTTCCAAGCCTTCTTCAGCATGACTCACCAAACCCGGGTCCACACTCTGCTGTGGGTGGTCGTCTGCATCGCTGTCACGGCATTTAGGAGGATTCAGTGACAGACCTATGGGTTGCGCAGGTAGTGATGGAAGGGTACAGGATCCCTTTCATCTCTCTTCCTCCCTTTCGCTTTCTTTATTCTCATACGCCTCAGGGCGCAGAGGAACGCCGTCTGTTCGACGGAGCTGTTCAGGCTCTTCTGGACAAGGACGTTCTGGAGCCGATTCCAGTTCAGGACAGAGGTATGGGTTTTTACTCAAACCTCTTTGTGGTCTCCAAGAAGGATGGCGGTTGTCCTCCCATTTTGGACTTGAAGGATCTCAATTCCTTTGTGACCCACACTCATTATCACCAGGAGTCTCTACTGACGGTGACTGCTGCCATGTCCCCAGGGGAATTCCTTGCATCTCTGGATCTTCAGGACGAGTTCTTACACATTGCCATTCATCCAGAGAGATGGCAGTACCTCCGGTTTGCCTGTGACAGGGGACATTTTCAGTTCTCAGCTCTTCCATTTGGTCTGATGACAGCTCCTCAGGTCTTCAACCGTGTCCTGGGAGACTTAGGGTCCATCCTCCACCTAGGCAGCATCAGAGTTACTGCATACTTGGACAACCTGCTTCTGAAAGCCTCTTTTTCGTAACTTCTTCATCAGCAGGTTCAGCAATGCATTCATGCACTCACCCATCACTGGTGGATCATCAACTTAGACAAATCAGATCTTGTCCCATCTCAGCGTCTGGTCCTCCTGGTCCTCCTCTTCAATCAGGAGATTGTGGTGCCCTCTTTCTATCCTGACCCCACCTCTGGCAAGGAGAGGGATCTTCACTTGTTAGACGTGCTCCGTTGTCTCAAGTTTTATGTACATTGCGCTGAGTTTATCAGGCCATCAGACGAGGAGTTTGTTATTCCTGAGGGTCCCAGGGCAGGAAGACCTGCATCCAAGATGACTATTTCCTCTTGGATCAAGTCTACTATTCGTAAGGCTTAAGAGTTGAGGAAGAAGCCTGTCCCTTTCAGGGTCACAGCTCATTCTACTCGATCTGTTGGGGCCTCTTGGGCTTACAAGAATCAGGCCTCTGCTGATCAGTTGTGCAAGGCTGCCACTTGGTCGTCTGTGCACTCCTTTTCGAAACGTTACAATGTTGATGTGCTGGCACTGGCTGACGCCAGCTTTGGGAGGAAAATCCTGCAGGCAGTATTGCCTGTCTAGGATCTTCTTCGGTTCTTGGTGCTTCCTTCACTTTTGAGCCCCGTTGGCTCTAGTTCAGTGTGTTGTGTACAGTTGGGGTGTTGTACCCCTGTTCAGTGTCCGTTGACACTCCCTTGTTGTTGGGCTATCTCTGATCTGATGGTTCATATCTGCTCTGGTGACTTTGGGGGCCTCACGTCTGGTCCTTGCCTTACTTCCCGCCTCTGGGAAACTCAATGTTTGGACATCCCAAAGTTACCAGTAACCTGTTTTGGACGACAGAGAGAAGAGGATTTTAGTGTTACCTGTTAAATCCTTTTCTCTTAGTCCATACAGGTTACTGGTCTCCCACCCTGTCAAGGGACCATGGTTGGCTCTCCTGTGGCAGACAGTGAGGGTCCTTCGGGGTCATGCTCACAGTGGTCTTCTTTCCCTTCCACTATCTAGTCAATAGTGTCTCAAATCTTTCTGGAGCTGGTTGGCTATCTGCAGCCAAGGAGGGAAGGTAGGCTTCACCCCCTGCATACAATTCTAGAATTGTTACTGCCTAAAATTAAAGGGGCGGATCGCCTACCCAGAGTCACCATTAACCCATATGGACTAAGAGAAGAGGATTTAACAGGTAAGACTAAAATCCTCTTAAAACTTGTTGTCAAAGGGTTAAAATCCCCATTTAAATGTATAATAATACATTATGTAAAAGTATATAGATTGTAAAGTTTATCCCCCTGAGTAAAACAAGGGAACTCCCACTGCTGAAAGGTGTTTTATTCAAAAGTTATTGCAGCTCAAACTTGAGTTTTTCAGGTGCAGTATCACAATGGCCTGAAATTGTACAGTGGTGCTGTTGCTACACCATCTTATGGACAGCTCTGGTCGGTTGACCATAAATCTTCATAGGATGGTGTAGCAACAGCGCCACTGTAACATTTCAGGCCACTGTGATACTGTATGTAAAGAATTGAAGTTTGAGATGAAATCACTTTTGAATAAACACCTCTTTGCATTGGGAGTTCTCTTGTTTTACTCAAGGGGATAAATCCTGCAATATATACAGTACTGTGCAAAAGTTTTAGGCAGGTATGAAGTAAGAATGCTTTCAAAAATAGATATGTTAAAACCATAGTTTGTTTTCATCAAAAATCAAATCAATATCTGGTGTGACCGCCATTTGCCTTCAAAATCAGTTCTTCTAGATACACTTGTACATAGTTTGTTAAGGAACTCGGCAGGTAGGTTGTTCCTAACATCTTGGAGAACTAACCACAGTTGTTCTGTGGATTTAGGCCCCTCAGTTGCCTCTCACTCTTCATGTAATCCCAGACAGACTAGATGATGTTGAGATCAGGGCTCTATGGGGACCATACCATCACTTCCCAACTCCTTGTTCTTCTTTACAGTGAAGACAGTTCTTAATGACTTTAACCGTATGTTTGGGGTTGTCGTCCTGCTGCAGAATACATTTGGGTCCAATCAGATGCCTCCCTGATGGTATTGCATGATGGATAATTATCTGCCTGTACTTCTCAGCATTGATGAGTTCAAAATCCCAACTCAATTTGCAGAAATGTAGCCCCAAACTTACACTGAACCTCCACCATGCTTTACTGTTCACTCATTCTTGTACCACTCTTCCTCCCTTTGGCAAACAAATTGCCTTCTGCTACAGCCAAATATTTCAAATTTTGACTCATCAGTCCAGAGCACCTGCTGACATTTTTCTGCACTCCAGTTCCTGTGTTTTTGTGCATAGTTGAGTCACTTGGCCTTGTTTCCATGTCAGAGGTATGGATTTTTGGTCCCAAGTCTTCCATGAAGATCACTTCGGACCAGACTTCTCCAGACAGTAGATGGGTGTACCAGGGTCCCACTGTTTTCTGCCAATTCTGAGCTGATGGCACTGCTGGACATCTTAAGATTGTCAAGGGAAGTAAGCATGATGTGTCTTTCATCTGCTGCACTAAGTTTCCTTGGCCAACCACTGCATCTGTGGTCCTCAACGTTGCCGTTTCTTTGTGCTTCTTCAAAAGATCTTGGGCAGCACATCTGGAAACCCCTATCTGCCTTGAAATTTCTGCCTGTGAGAGACTTTGCTGATGCAGTATATTTACCTTGTGTCTTGTTGCTGTGCTCAGTTTTGCCATGGTGTATGACTTTTGACATTAAACTGTCTTCAGCAACCTCACCTTGTTAGCTGGGGCTGGCTTTTCCTCACCTAGTTTTATTCCTCCTACACAGCTGTTTCTGTTTCAGTTAATGATTGTGTCTCAACCCACATATTAAATTGATGATTATTAGCACCTGTTTGGCATAATTGTTTAATCATACACCTGACTATATACCTAGAAGAATTGATGTTGTTTTGAAGGCAAATGGTGGTCACATCAAATATTCATTTAATTTAGATATTTCTTCTGTTCACTCACAATGCATTTTGTTAATTGATAAAAATAAACTATTAACATGTCTAATTTTGAAAGCATTCTTACTTTACAGCATTTTTCACACTTGCCTAAGACTTTTGCACATTACTATATTTTTTTACTTATTAAGTGTTACAGTCCCTTAAAATCATTGGAAATTTGGTGAATGTTTATTTCTCCCTTACGGTTCAGTTGGTTTACCCCAGAATTGCATACATTTTCATTTTTGATTTGCATCTTTAGGGCCTTATGCACAAAACAAAGGGGGAGAAATTCTGGAACAAACCAACTGTATTGTAGAGGGGACTAATCGAAATTCCCATGGTTTTAAATAGGGACTTTTATCCCCTTAAATGCTAGAAATGTCTCCAGTACATCGCAAAGCATTCACTGAAAATCTGTCCAGCATTCAAGGTGGTTATAGCCTCATTTAAATCCATGGGCAATTTGGGGGCTTGATACCTCCCCCGTATAATGCAGTTGGTTTGTTCCAGAAGTGTTCATCTTTTTTGCACAAGGCCCTAAATCTGTTTCTTTCCTCTCCTAGATGAAGAAGTCTTTTTCTCGATGGCCGACATGGACATGTCTCACAGTCTTTCTTCCCTCCCGCCCCTCGGAGATCCTCCCACAGTGGACCTAGACCTGTCTCTGACTAGTACTTACACCAACACCCCCGCAGGATCACCTCTGGGCGCCACAGTGGTACGTACCAATAATCCTTTTCTTACACCAACACCCCCTGTAGGATCACCTCTGGGCGCCACCATGGTGCGTACCACTAATCCTATTCTTACACCAACACCCCCTGTAGGATCACCTCTGGGCGCCACCATGGTACGTACCACTAATCCTATTCTTACACCAACACCCCTGTAGGATCACCTCTGTGCGCCACCATGGTACGTACCACTAATCCTATTCTTACACCAACACCCCCTGTAGGATCACCTCTGTGCGCCACCATGGTACGTACCACTAATCCTATTCTTACACCAACACCCCCTG
Organism: Rhinophrynus dorsalis; assembly: GCA_037306005.1. Taxonomy (NCBI): domain Eukaryota; kingdom Metazoa; phylum Chordata; class Amphibia; order Anura; family Rhinophrynidae; genus Rhinophrynus; species Rhinophrynus dorsalis. Next base: position 122,560,975 of record CM074728.1, on the reverse strand, counting down.
TAGGATCACCTCTGTGCGCCACCATGGTACGTACCACTAATCCTATTCTTACACCAACACCCCTGTAGGATCACCTCTGTGCGCCACCATGGTACGTACCACTAATCCTATTCTTACACCAACACCCCCTGTAGGATCACCTCTGTGCGCCACCATGGTACGTACCACTAATCCTATTCTTACACCAACACCCCTGTAGGATCACCTCTGTGCGCCACCATGGTACGTACCACTAATCCTATTCTTACACCAACACCCCCCTGTAGGATCACCTCTGTGCGCCACCGTGGTACGTACCACTAATCCTATTCTTACACCAACACCCCCCTGTAGGATCACCTCTATGCGCCACCGTGGTACGTACCACTAATCCTATTCTTACACCAACACCCCCTGTAGGATCACCTCTGTGCGCCACCGTGGTACGTACCACTAATCCTGTTCTTATACCAACACCCCCTGTAGGATCACCTCTGTGCGCCACCATGGTACATACCACTAATCCTATTCTTACACCAACACCCCTGTAGGATCACCTCTGTGCGCCACCGTGGTACGTACCACTAATCCTATTCTTACACCAACACCCTCTGTAGGATCACCTCTGGGCGCCACCATGGTACATACCACTAATCCTATTCTTACACCAACACCCCCGCAGGATCACCTCTTGGCGCCAGTGCGTTGGATACCTTTCTGGCACTCAAAGGATTAAAAGCCCCATTTAAGTCTGTAGAAATTTTATCAGTCCTTGAGGTGCGGTTCGTTTACTCCAGAATTAGTCCTGTTTTTTTGAACGTAGGTCCTGTGGGGGTTCTCGACCAGCCGTGTAACCTGTGTGTTTCTCTAGTTACAGACGACTTGGGCAGACTATCAGGAGCAGCACAGACTGGAAGAACAAATAGCGAGGGGGACGCCGTTCAGACCTCACATTGTTCACCCCAACTCTATCAGAAGGACCTGTGAGTATAACTCAGCTGAGCGACCATCAGCCCTCTACTCCCATCTCCCAGCAGCACACACACTGGGCTCACGTACTAAGGAACAGTGGTTCACATGTAGGGTAAACTAAGTGCACCATAGGGAGCGAAAACAATTCTCATTGATTTAAATGGGTTTATGTGACCCCTTCAATACTAGCGTGATCTCCATCACATTGCATATCTAACATTCAGGTTTTAAAAGCCCCATTAAAGGGATAGTAATAAAAGCAGCTCTAATTAATCTTCATAGTATTTGAGCCATGGAGAGTGTTATTTCAATACTGTCAGATTTGTAGTACAAGAGTAATTGAATGATAAAGTATCCCCCCTCCCGCCCCTTTTACTGATGTAACACTGCTGACCTCAGAGCAGCAAGACTGTCCGGATGGATCATAGAGAGGGACAATCTTCAGTGATCATAAGTAAAACCTGATAAACCTGTCAAGGGGGCAGGGATTTCCTAATGATCACAGTAAGAAGATTGTCCTTGGCTGTGACCTGTCTGGTCAAGAGACCAAATTCCACATCTGAGGGGAGGCGGCTTACACTAGGTAAAAGGGGTGGGAGGGGGATACTTTATCATTCAGTTACTCTTGTACTACAACTCTGACAGTATTGAAATAACACTCTCCGTGGCCCAAATACTATGATGATTAATTGGAGCTGCTTTTATTGTGAAACATTACTATCCCTTTAAAGTCTGTGGGAATTTGGTGAATTTTTATCTACTTTTGCATTTGGTTTGCTTCACAATTGCACCATTATTTATTTTTGTACATCAGCTTCACTGTCTAACTCTGCAAATTTGCCAAATATATTTTTAACCCTTTGAGTGCCAGTATGGCACGCAATGCATTGCAGGACACCTCTGGTACTCAAAGAGTTAATGCCCAACCATGAGTAATCACGTAGGCAGTCACCATGGTCTTGCACAAGCAAACCTGGACCTTGTGTGTTATGCACAGACACGTGCACACGGATACTAAGTGTTGTTGTTGCATACTAATAGTGTTCAGTATAAAAAAAAAAACTATGACCTTTTAATAATGTTTGAACAAATCACCTCCCATTATTTAGCATACTCTACTTTTACTCAGAACGATTAGCCCTATAATATATATTTGTTATGTTTTTGGGTCTCCAAGGGGAAGACGGGAGGTGTGTAACAGTAATGTTTTCCTCTTGCAGCACTGCCTTCTCGCTCCATCTCCATGGATGAAACCAGACCGGAGCTCGTCTTCAGACTAGCCATGGGCTCTTTGTCAGTCTCTGTGCTTCACATTGACCCCTTGCCACCAACGGAAACCACCTCGAACCCTAACCCACTGACCCCTATGTCACTTAATTTCTTCAGTCGCATTGAAAAAATGGATCCTGTAGCATTTCCCAAGGATGACTTCATGTCCTTGCGGAATGTTTTTGCTGAGGCCTGTTCTCATGATCATCTGAGGTACGGAGTTGTGGTTAATCAACAGATAAGGTTCTGAGAGCTTCATCTGTCCCCATTACCTTTTTTGTTTTTCTCGTCTTCCTTGGGAAAACTTGCTATTATTCCTGTATTGCACTTTAATTTATTTAAAATGTTTTAGAAATAAAACATTTTTTATAAAAAATAAATATTCTCTATTGAACGCCAACATATTCTGCAACTGTACAAAATAGGGATGAGAACATACAATGACATACAGAGCCTGACTGTAACAAGTAGAAGTGGGGGCCCTGCTGTGTCTGAATTATTTTCTAGCAGAGAACAAGGGGACTCCCACTGCTTGGAGACTTTTTCATTCAAACTTTATTACAACTCACTGTATTTTTAAATTAAACTGCAATTTTCTGTTTGTCACCAGGCGGTGCTGTTTCTATCCATTATTATAATGGTAGTTAGTGACTCACACTTTTAAAGGGGATCTCTCACCAGTACAAACGTTAGGCTTATTAGGCAGAGTATATATATCGATAATCTTGAAAACTTTATTATTATTTTTTTTTTATATATATATATAATTTTTAACGGAATAGTAATACTTCATTTTTACTATCCCCATGTTGTAGCCCTTAAAAATCGGAATTAAACGATACCAGTGTCATCTCTCAGACCTTTATGGTGTGAGAGATGTCCACAGTCAAAGTTCCCTCTCCTTCTCTCTCCCCTGAATTCAACGTTGGAGCTGACAGCAGGGAAATCCGGTCAGTGAGGAAGCGGTGGCTCTGCAGCAGTGCTGAGATCGCGTTATAGAAACAGAAATCCTTCACTAAAATGGTCTTCTACGTGTGCTTGGTTTGTACTTGCTTTGTGATTGGTTTGCAAGCACACGTAGAAGACCATTTTAGTGAAGGATTTCTGTTTCTATAAGGAGATCTCAGCACTGCTGCAGAGCCGCTGCCGGTCCCGGGCCCAGGTTCCCCTGCTGTCAGCTAGAATGCAGACGTCAGGGGAGAGAGAAGGAGAGGGAACTTTGAATGAGGATATCTCTCACACCATAAAGGTTTGAGAGGAGATGCTGGTCTCGTTTAATTCAGATTTCCTCTGTGTCCAATCCACGGCAATGTACTGTGGGATTAACTCCGCCTCCCAGCTGGTAGGACCAAAATTTAAATATATAAGCTTCCGCTTCCCCTACTGGCTTCAGTTAATTTGGTCCTACCAAACTGGAGGACATAGGCAGTTTGCCTCTCTCTCTCTTCTTTATTATTTTACCTTACTATGCAGTCTGCCTTAAACGCGGCTAGCATCATTCATGCTCATCTTGTGGCTTGGATCACATACCCTTACAACAGATAGGGTGGCATGGATCCATACAGAAGTTTAAGTAGAACACTTTGCGTGTTTTCTTACTCACCGCTACCTTCCCTCCCTGTGTTTGATGCTCCCACGATAAACTGGTGCTCAACCGGGATGACTGCTGCAGTTACAGCCAAATCAGAGATTCGACCACGTGCATTTCACTGATGAATCACATAAGCAATGGAGCTGCCTTCCCTCCCGCTTCGGAGGCTTTCACGCCACACAGGCATTCAGACATGCCGACTGCTTCTGCTAACAACCAAACCGGAAGTTCAGCTGCGTGCGTGTCAATGCTGGAACTCATACACGATGAAGCAGCATGGGAGCATCATAGGAGCAACGGGGACATGGTCTGGCGGCTCGGTAAGTTACCTTTCATTATAAGTTGCTTCCCGATTTACATTTTAGATATTCTAGTGCCAAAGCCCGTATACACCGGCTATAGTGCACCCAGCCGCTCCTGCTGCTGTCCCTGAGAGGGGCTCCGGGTGGCTCTCGGCAAAGATCCCTGTGTGCGAGGCCGCTTATGCACGGTCTCTGCTGTGAATGTGTGATTGCGCTCACGGGGGCAACGCATTCTACTCTTTATGTTTGGAATGTATGTGTATATGTGTATGTGTGTATGTATCCATCTGATCCTTCTCAGTGGATGGTAAGCTAATGTTAATTGCTGCAACTCCTAAGGAATATCTGCTCTTGACCAGGGCGCTGGGGATGTATATGAGCGGTTTACAACAGATCTTGCTCAGCTCTGTTCTTCTGTATGGGATGTATTATTGGAAGTAGGATCCCATCCCAGTTATCTGAAAATTGTATACTGAGATGACTAGAAAAAGATGAAGGAAATATTTTTAGCTAACCTTAAGGTACTGGAAGTATTGTTAACTTCTGGGTATATCTGACACCCGTGAAGATTTAGTATATGACAGCCCTCTTGGGATACATATAGGCAGCCCCTTTTACTTTGACTCTCAGGGGATTTTTTATATAGGGGAACAGAGAAGACTAGAGATATTTTGTCCTGAATATTTGCAGCAGATGTATCATTTCCCTGAGATAAGACTCAGCATCTTAGGCAGTCCCGCTCAGGGTGGACACACCTGTTGCTCAGATTTCCCGCTGGACCTCTGTTCAGCTAGTGCTCCTGACTTGTCTGGACGTATGTTAGAGCAGATGTTGCTTTTAAGCACAGTTTGCAACCATAGGGCAAATAGGGATTTAGCCTCTGTTATAGGTTCCGCTTTTTTGGCACTTGTCCTAATTGGAGACTAATTAGATTCCTTGGTGTTATTTTATTTCAGTAGTAATTATCTTTCATTAAGATGTGTATATATTTCCCCTACAGCTTTACTCAGGGCAATATCAGTTTCTTAGCAGATTATCTATTTTCTCTCTCTCCGTTATTGAACGATAGGGTTCCAGAGAAACTATTGACCAGGAGGAAATTTCAACCAGTGAATTATAAGTAAAGTTGTTGAGGAGGCTGGGAACATGCATTCTAGTTCAGCCCATGCCAAGATCTCCCTGGTTAATTACTAAGGAAAGGGTGCAGGCCAAGCTCCAGATTTAGAATCTGTTCAGATTTCCAGAGGAATTCAGTTCCTATCAGATTGAGAAAGATATAAGACTGGCCCTTTTTACCCCAGTTGGGGCAGATTGAAGTTTTTTAGGAGGACTGAAGAGTGAGTTCTCAGGCAGGTGGTCTTACGGATCTTGAAGATTGGGGGTGCTTTGGTGTTTCATATGAGGAATAGATATAAAGCCTGCTATTCAGCATCATCTTCAGCATAAAATTATATGACGTGTCCCAGAGCAACAGATGTTTCAGGGAATTATTCATTTTGTTTAACTGTTCTGATGTCTTCAGAGTATCCTCATTTCATTTCTCGATCCAAAGCCAGTATTTCTTTCTCTTCCTTCACATATCTATATTATAACATAACATAATAGTCTATATTGTCAATCCTCTGGCATACCTGACAAATAGATGCATTACTCAGAGAATCTACCTATACAGAGTTCTTCCTCTGGATTAGCAGTGGGTCTTAACAAACATATTATTTATACCCTGAGCGGAAATGTGTCATTGAAAGATTGCAGTTCTTCCATACCTGGGTGATTTGCTCATAATCGGGGAATCAAGAACCCAGGCCTGCTCAAGCACAACCTTATGCATAGACCTGCCTCTAAACTTCGGTTGGATTCTCAACAAGGCAAGAGCAACCTAAGCTTCACAAAGCTCGTGTCTCTGATGACAGACCTCGACACAGTCCTTCATACAGCAGTTCTCTCACAGGACAGAAGGGCCAATATGTGGAATGGGGTACAGGCCTTTATTCAAAGGCTCCATCAGTCGACAAGGGAATTCCCTGGAATACTGTGAAAACCTGCCCTCTGCAACAGAAAGTACCTTGGGCAAGGTCACAAAGTCAGTACTCTCTACGCAACTTCCTGACATGCTTCAAAGGGAAACCTCATGACCCTCATCAACCATTACTTCCCAGCGCCCGCAGGGAATTAAATCCGGTAGGTGCCATTTGTCAAATGTAGCAAAAGGAAGACCTCTACAGGTGCCAGATTGGCACATTGTCCACACGGATGCAGACCAGGCAGGTTGGGGTCGAATTTGGAGAAATTCTCAGTACAAGGCCCTTGGAATTCCAGTCAGGCGAACCTTCAGATCGAAATGTTAGAACTCTAGGCAGTTTGACACACACTACTGAGTCTCAAGAAGCATTTAAGTCTGAGCAGCGCTGATCGATCCAACAATGTGACAACGGTACAGTACCTTTTCAACCAGGGGGTAAACACAAAGCTACACCCTGAACAGGATCAAAAATAGGATTCTGCACTCCACAGAAGAGCTTCTACAATCTTTGATAAGTCCTCTTATCAGGCTACCTAATTGTCAAGCAGACTTCTACATAGAGAGACTATAGACCTAGGAGAATGGTCTCTACACAATCGGCTTATTTCCAGATTGTATGGTAAGTCTAAATTCCATCTGTGGACCTGCTGGCATCAGAGGTAACCACAAAGGTGACCAGCTTCCTTTCTCCATGGAAGTCCAGCCAGTCGATCGGGCATGATACCCTGAGCCCACTGGATTTCCAGCTCTCGCTTACCTCTTCCCTCCTCTTCCTCTATTGTCAGAAGTTATCCTCACTTTGGTCACAAGTCAGTCTCATTGCTCCAGATTGGCCAAGAAAGGTGGGGTTTCCAGACATTCGTAAGTTGTCAAAACTGACACCATTCTACTTACCATTGATTAAAATCACAAAGGTCTCTATCTCGCTCTTATACCCTGACCTGGCCTCAGGAGAGTGGGGGCCTGACTGCTGAACGGACCTCTCTAGACCTTAGGGTCCTTTCCAAGCCAGTCATCAACTCCATACTGGCTGGGCGGCTTCTTTTATCATTTTAGGAGTTACTATACGGTGTGGTCCATCTTCCTAAGATGGGGCTAGGACAACTTCAATAGGGTCCAAATTCTTCTCCCAACAATCTTAGACTTTCTACAAGATGGATTTTAAATGGGTTCAAGGCCCTCCTTTCTGAAGGTACAGTTATCTGCAAAATAGGACATCCTGGCCGCACCTTTTATTGCTGAATCATGTATCGTCATGCGGTATCTATCCGCAGTTTCCATAAGATTGAATCTATGATTAGAGAAGTAATTCCTCCAGGAGATTTGAATCTTGTGCTTCTACAGCTCTCTCCACATCCTTATTTTGATCCCTTGGGAAAGGTCTCAATTTCTGGCTTTGGAAATCATACTCCTTATGTCTGTTACCTCTCCGACCTGTAGGTGTATTGCAAGCTGTAGTTTGTGTTACACCATATTTGATATTTCATCAGTACAAGTGGTCCTCAGACCACCAACTTCCTTTAGATCTAGGTGGTGACAGAAATTCCTTGTAGGCCAGGAGATCGTTCTTCCCTCCTTCTGCCCTCAGCCCGTTATGACAAGTCATCGGTCTGCAAAGGTTTGATCTAGTTCAATTCACAATACAAGTCCTTACTGGACTCTTTAGCGGGGAGATTCAGGTGTTCCCCTGCATCTCACGCCTCCTTTTCCAGATGGAATTAAGATTGCATAGACTGGCTTATGAATCGGCTCACAATGTACCACGTTCAGAGATTAAGGCTCTCTCTACGAGGGCTATATCCACTACCGGGGCGCTTAGGGTTGTAGCAACACCTAAGGAATTGCAAGGCAGCCACATGGTCTTCTGTGTCCACATTTTGAAACACTATAAATTGGATCTCCTCGCTTCGGCTGATGCGAGATCCGGCGGGAAAATGCTGGAAGCCTCCTTCCTCAATATGGGATTTATTCCCTCCCGGTGTTCTGGGGCACTGCTTTGATAAGTCCCACAGTACATTGCCGTGGATTAGACACAGAGGAAAAGGTGAAATTTACTCACCGATATTTTGTTTTCCTCTGTGTCCTTCCACGGCACCCCTCCCTTGTTGTGTTTTGACTGTATGGTTCGTTCCAACTGTTAGATTGAGGAATTCCAGACTGCAGGCCTTAGGGCCAATATTTGGATGTTTTGGTGTTAATTAATGTACTAATCAGTTGTATTTTTCAGCTTGGACAGTATGGTTAACTGAAGCCAGGAGGGGAAGCGGAAGCTTATATATTTAAATTTTGGTCCTACCAGCTGGGAGGCGGAGTTAATCCCACAGTACATTGCCGTGGAAGGACACAGAGGAAAACAAAATATCGGTGAGTAAATTTCACCTTTTTTAAGGGCTACTACATGGGGGATAGAAAAAATGAAGTATTACTATCCCTTTAAATGCTATTTGGGTTAAAAATATTGCTTATAGAGTGCCCTGCACCCTACTTCTGCATACACTGGTCTTGCCGCAGATTGCTGCACTGCCTCTTCTCCCTTTCCACTACCCAGACTCCTCCGATGACGGAGTCTTCTGTCTGTAAGCTGGAGCAGCCTCATTGGCGGAGATCGATTTCTGGCCATTGAGAGCACTCCAGCTTACAGACAGAAGGGAGCAGAGGCAAAGCGGCAAGAGCCGTGTATGAGGAAGTACGCTGCAGGGCACTCTATAAGCAATACTTTTAGCCCAAATAGCGCTTTTTTTTGTTTGTTTTGTTTTGTTTTTGTTTTTTTACTAAATAACGTTTTCAACTGTATCGATATATACTCTACCTAACAAGCCTAACTCTTATAGGGGTGAGAGATCACCTTTATATAGAGCACATTATTAAACTAAAAGCCTTTTGCTCAGTATTCGGTGCTTTTCCTAACACTTAGGGCCGAATTCAAATAAAGAATAATGAAAATTGTTTTAATGAACAAATATATAATAGGATTTTACCCGCCGAGCGAAAAAGGTAACTGCTGGGAGAGGTCTTTACAGTAGGAAAATGGGCCGAATGGTTCTTATCTGCCGTCACATTGTATGTTTCTGTTCCACAGTTACTACACGTCGGGCATTTTATATTCTAAGCGCCGGATGTTCCACAGAAAAGTGGAGGAGTTCTGCAAAGCAATTCACTGGATACCCCTCTAGCATTCAACGGGTTAAAAAGCTCTATTCAAGTGCATGGGAATTTAGACATTTTTATTTGTTCCCTATGGTGCAGTTGGTTTAAACCCTTAAGGTCCATGTGACATTCCAGAATCATCACCATTTATTCCCCTTAACCCTTTGAGTGCCAGAGGGGGTAAGCAATGCTTTGCGTACCCATCTGGCACTCAAAGGGTTAAAGACGGTCCTGGCGCATAATGTACCCCTACAGGAGCTCCGTAAGTAAAAATCAGGTTTAAAATTGACCTCTCCAAGACCGGAGCGATCTCTCTCAGTCCCCCACGTGGCATGCCAGTTCACATCATCAGTCATGTGTGACTTAATAGGACCTCCCCTTCAGGACCTCTGGTCTTTAAGGGGTTAATCCAGAATAACTCCAGTTTGCTTTTATAAATTACTAGTTTTAAAGTCCGTGTACACAGGCCACAGTGCCACCCAGCAACCTCGACTGGTGGCTGGTGCCTGTCTTCTCGCTGGCGGCGCAGCTGATACGGAGCGAGGTGCAGCTGATACAGAGTGAGGAGCTCCAAATTCAGACCGGAGTCCTCTCCAAGCAGTCCCAGGAAGGTGCGCAGAGAGGACTCCAGTCTGAATTTGGAGCGCCCCGCTTCGTATCAGCCACGGCGCGGGCAGTCAGTACTGCACATGACTGCAGAGATGGCAGTCTCTACTGGGCATGACTGCGTTGTGACAAACTTTTTATAATATATATTATAATATAAAATTATAATATAGGATGGGCCAAAAATGGCTAAATTCCCATTGATTTTTAATGGGCGTTTTCACCCCTTAATGCTAGAGGTTGCCAACACTTTGCTTTGAAATATTTTGGAGACTTCTGTAGCAATCAAGTCAAAATCCCCATCTGATTACTGGGAATGTGGGAATTTTTTATTTGTGGTCTTTGACACAGTTGGTTTGACCAGAAATTGCTCTACTAAGGACCCATATGTCTGTTATTAAACTGAATACCCTTTTCTCTTGATTCCAATGGGGGACACGGAGACAGTGGGGACAAGAGCCAGGGCACTTAAATGGTTAACTAAACCGCCTCCCTGTCTTCTATCCTACTAAACCCAGACACTCTTCTTACCGATCAATTTTTTTTTTTTTTTTTTTTTTGAGGGGGGGTTGTGTGTGTGATCCATTTAAATAATTTATTTTCGAGATAATTGTAGTTTGTAAAGCTCTATGCTGCATCTTAACAGGTTTGTGGGGACAGAAATTAAAATTGCACACGAGCAACGTCAGCGGTCCGGCTCACGGAGTTACAGCACAGATGTGTGTATCGGTCGTACAGAGCTTCTAGAGTGTCTCTTCCCCACTGATTCTCACTCTGTCCCACCCCAGTACACAGAGGTAATTTGTATTAATACACTTTCATTGCCTTTACTGTATTCCAGATATTGTGTAATGGTGAAATGGCCATCATAATCATTTGAAATAATTGGTCTAATATTTTAAATTTCAATTTTTTTTTGTTCTAACAAATAGAAATATTTTATTTTTACTTTTGTATTCCGGTATTATATCTTGCACGTACTGAGGGGCACAGTGACCTTGGGGTTAAAGCCCCTCAACTAGGAAGTAGGACACTTTAAGAAAACAAGGCTATCAGCCCTGTTCTGCCTCTAGGCCAGTTTTTTTCAGTGTCGTCCAAAGGAGGCAATAGGGCTGTTCTCTGTTGAAACAGTGTATTTTATTATTTTATATTTCTCATGTTTTCTTATTAAAAATATTAATTGTTGCCTGCTAAGAAAAACCAGGGTACTCACACATCTTGAATATAATTAATTTAAAATGTTTAACCTAACAAACTTTTTTTGATTTCTTGTATGTCTGTTTCTTTGGGTTTTTTTTAATAAAACACATTCTATGTGAGGGGAAAAATGACCACTAGGTGGTGCTATTTAGTAACTATTGAGAATTTTGATTGATCAGCTGTAAAGCTCACCAAACTCTGAAATAGAAAGCTGTTAGCTTGAGCAGTTATAACTTTTTAATAAACTGAGAGCATTCCCTTGTTTTTCTCACCAGAAATAGCCCTACAGTATATATTTTCCATGAAAAATTGGTATTGCTTAAATATTTTTACATGACTTGAGACATCTGTGTTAGTTGTGTGTAAACAGGGCCGGTGCAAGGATTTTTATATACTCAGGCGAAGGTGCATTTTGATGCCCCCGCCCACATATTCACCTCCACAATGCTCCCTTCATCTCCACAATGCCCCTTCATCTCCACATTTCCCCTTCCACAATGCCCCTTCATCTCCACATTGCCCCTTCCATAATGCCCCTTCATCTCCACGTTGCCCTTCCATAATGCCCCTTCATCTCCACATTGCTCCTTCCTTTATGCCCCTTCATCTCCACATTGCCCTTCCATAATGCCCCTTCATCTCCACATTTCCCCTTCCATAATGCCCCTTCATCTCCACATTTCCCCTTCCATAATGCCCCTTCATCTCCACATTTCCCCTTCCACAATGCCCCTTCATCTCCACATTGCCCCTTCCATAATGCCCCTTCATCTCCACGTTGCCCTTCCATAATGCCCCTTCATCTCCACATTGCTCCTTCCTTTATGCCCCTTCATCTCCACATTGCCCTTCCATAATGCCCCTTCATCTCCACATTTCCCCTTCCATAATGCCCCTTCATCTCCACATTTCCCCTTCCATAATGCCCCTTCATCTCCACATTGCCCTTCCATAATGCCCCTTCATCTCCACATTGCTCCTTCCTTTATGCCCCTTCATCTCCACATTGCCCTTCCATAATGCCCCTTCATCTCCACATTTCCCCTTCCATAATGCCCCTTCATCTCCACATTTCCCCTTCCATAATGCCCCTTCATCTCCACATTGCCCTTCCATAATGCCCCTTCATCTCCACATTGCCCCTTCCATAATGCCCCTTCATCTCCACATTGCTCCTTCCTTTATGCCCCTTCATCTCCACATTGCCCTTCCATAATGCCCCTTCATCTGCCCCTTCCATAAAGCCCCTTCATCTCCACATTGCTCCTTCCTTTATGCCCCTTCATCTCCACATTGCCCTTCCATAATGCCCCTTCATCTGCCCCTTCCATAATGCCCCTTCAGCTACACATTGCTCCTTCCTTTATGCCCCTTCATCTCCACATTGCCCTTCCATAATGCCCCTTCATCTGCCCCTTCCATAATGCCCCTTCATCTCCACATTGCTCCTTCCTTTATGCCCCTTCATCTCCACAATGCTCCCTACCTTGAGTCCCTGGTGGTCTAGCCATAAGAGAGCTCTGTGCCTCCTTCGGTACAGAGCCGAACCTCTCAGTAATGCAGAGCGCTGGGAGATGATGTCATCTCCCAGCGCTCTGTATTACTACAGAGCCTGGGTCGCTCTGCGTTGTGAGCGTCCCATAGACGCCGCGAAGGAGCGCTTGGTCGTGTAAATGAGCGCTCCCTCGCGGCAGATATATTAAAAAAAAAAAAAAAATCTGCTTCTCCCTTTCCGACGCCCCTTCAATGCGGCGCCCTAAGGCAGCTGCCTGTGCTGCCTTAATGGTAGCGCCGGCCCTGTGTATAAACAGCAGATAGGGCAACTAAAGGGTTACTCACAATTCATTGTCTGTGAGACACCAGGGAAAAGATGTTGCTTAAATATTTTTATGTCACAGTGATGGGGAAACCAACCTGTTGCTTATGGTAGATACTGCTTAAAGGGTTAGTAATATCTTTTTTCAATAAAATGTAATATTGATACACTAGTTGAAGATCCCGTTACACAGGGGCCACAGTGCCACTGCCAGACGGTCACGGGACAGTCATGCTCAGTAGAGACTGCCCACGCCGCGGCTGATACAGGGCTGGACGCTCCTTCTCTACTCCGCATGACTGTGGCGTTACACACGTTTTAGCGAATTATTATATAGGATATTACAAAAATTAACTGATGAAGTCCCGTTTCTCAAACCTTTACAGTTTGAGAGATATATACAATGATAAAGTCCCCCCCCTTTCACAGACATCAGCGGTAAAGCTAACAGAAGGAGATTTGAGTCATACGACTCAACTGCGGCTCTTCAGCAGAGCCGAAATAGCGCTATCTAGAAAGAAATACTTCATTGGAACGATCTAGAAACTGTGACTGGTTTGCAAGCACACTTTGTAGACCATTCCAATGAAGTATTTCTCTTTAGATATCGCTGTTTTGGCTCTGCTGAAGAGCCGCCGGCCAGTCCTAGGACCAGGATCTCCTTCTGTCAGCTAGAGCACTGACGTCAGGGAAAGAGGAAGGAGGGAACTTTATCATCGTATATCTCTCAAACTATAAAGGTTTGAGAGACGGGACTTCATCAGTTAGTTTATTTTTGTAATAACTACAATATTACATTTTACTGAAAAAAGACATTAATAACCCTTTAAATAAAGAGAGAGATTGTGCCTTATTTTTGTGATTCCAACAATATGTATTTGACTATAGTTTTTAAGGCATTTGTATGAATTAAATGTTTGTTTTTCCTAATGGTCCTTTGCACTCCCTCCCCTTTCCTTTAACCCTCTGAGTGCCAGAGGGGTACGGAATGCATTGCTTTGCTCGGGCTTGCGCTGTAGCCTGGGTTCCGGTCTCCTACAATGATGGATTTCTTTAGAATGGCCTACATTTCAGAGCTAATAGATATATTCTAAAACTAGTCGCTACCTGCTTAAAACGGAACTACCACCACTAAACAACTTGATGTCTAATAATTCCCCATCTGGCTACTGGCTGCTCAGTAGCGCTAGTCGCCAGAATTACTACCTTACTCAATAGAATTTTCTCCATTCTTCCCGGGCTGACAGGCAGGACGGATTGCAGATATCTATCAATAGTGACGTCTGCGCTCCTGCGCTGTCAGTACCTTCCAGACCCGGATGGGTCCTAGCAACGCCTCCTAGAGCCGGCTGGGACTGACAGCGCAGGTATGCAGACGTCATTGAAAGATGTCTGCGCTCCTTCCTGCCTGTCAGCCCAGGAAGAATGGAGAATTCTTTTGAATAAGGTAATAATTCTGGCGGCTAGCATTACTGAGAAGCCAGTCGCCAGATGAGGAATTATTAGACATCAAGTTGTTTAGCGGTGGTAGTTCCGCTTTAATTATAGCAGAGTGACTTTATAGCGGATGAAAGTTCCGCTTTAATCTGTACCTCATTACTAAAACTAAAATTTATTTAAAAAGTCCCTCTTTAGTCAGTGAAGATTTGGGATTTTTTTTATTCTGGGTGCTCCCAAGAATTAGTCCACTTTTCTTTGTGTAGAACAGTGATTCTCACCCAGGGTGCGGTGGCAGTTTGGTGAGCCATGGATATCAGCTTAGGGTGCCCTGTGTTTTCTATGAAGACTAACAGACAGGGACTTTTAAATAAACATTTATATAAATTGTTATGCTCAATATGTTTAGTTTTGTTATTATGATTGTAAGACCTAATAATAGATGTATATTTATGTATTGTACCTTCATTATGCCCTTGATAAAGTACAATAAATACGTTAGGGGTGCCCCAAATGTTCTAGATAACTTGTTAGGGGTGCCTTGAATAAAAAAAGATTGAGAACCACTGGTGCAGACGGACCACAAATGCTTAGCCTATTAGCTCTATGGATTCCATGTAATCAAGCTCAATGAGGCTTTGCTAATCGTTTTTTCTGTCTTCTGCTTTTTTCCTGAAGCTGCTAAAATTTGACAGTGACAGATCATCAGAGTCTTGCGCTTCTCCATGTGTTCATCTTCTCTATAAACACTCAGACACCAGGGGACCTCAGGTAAGGGAGGAACCGGCACGAAGCGCGTTATACTCAGTTATGTTCCGAGTAGCTGAACCAGGGAGGGGCACACAGAACCCCGCTGCTGTTCCAGACAATTCCCATCATGTCTGGCCAGGGTGAGAGGAGTTGTACTGGAGGCCTCAGGCTGCGCACCCACTAAGCTGAACTGCACAGCCAGTTTGTATTTCCCCAGATACTAATGGCCGTATTCAGAAGAGCCATCCTGGGGCAAGCCAGCTGCAGCACAGGCAACAACAGTTGAGTCCCACATGGGTATGCAATGCTTTGAGTACCCCTCTGGCACTCAAAGGCAAAACATTCCCCAAAGTCCTGTGGATTTAACCCCTTTGATACCTTTCTGGCACTCAAAGGGTTATTGGGGATTTTAACATCTTGAAATTAGAGAGGTCTCTGAATTATTGCTACGCAATGCTTTGTAGATCCCTCTGCCATTCAAGTGGTTAAATACCACATTAAAATTCATGTGAATTTGCATGTGTCCCCTGTGGTGCAGTTGGTTTGTGCAGGAATCTCTGTGCATTTGTCTTTGTTCTTACAGCCCTTTATGCATGCATGGTAGTTGTAACTGAAATAACTTTTGTCCATTGACCCCCTTTAAGGGTCTTTTACGCAATGCACTGAAAACCTTTTAGCATCTGAGGAGTTAAATAAACATTTATATTCGTTAATTCCACAGACCATGAATTTCCATATTTTATACATTTGGATTTTGATAGTTTTATGGTAATTTGGGGCACAAAATACAGTCTTCTCCACGTGTGAATCCAGGGTGTGAAAATTCAGCATTGGGTGGAGATGGGTGGGAAGACTCCGCATTGGGTGGAGATGGGTGGGAAAATTAGCACTTTGTAGAGATGGGTGGGAAGACTCAGCACTGTGTGAAGATGAGTGTGAAAACTCAGCATTGGGTGGAGATGGGTGGGAAAACTCTGCATTGGGTGGAGATGGGTGGGAAGACTCAGCACTGTGTGGGGATGGGTGGGAAGACTCAGTACTGTGTGGAGATGGGTGGGAAGACTCAGTACTGTGTAGAGATGGGTGGGAAGACTCAGCACCGCGTGGAGATGGGTGAGAAGACTCAGCACTGTGTGGGGATGGGTGGGAAGACTCAGTACTGTGTGGAGATGGGTGAGAAGACTCAGCACTGTGTAGAGATGGGTGGGAAGACTCCGCACCGTGTGGAGATGGGTGGGAAGACTCAGCACCGTGTAGAGATGGGTGGGAAGACTCAGTACTGTGTGGAGATGGGTGAGAAGACTTAGCACTGTGTAGAGATGGGTGGGAAGACTCAGCACTGTGTAGAGATGGGTGGGAAGACTCCGCACTGTGTGTAGATGGGTGAGAAGACTCAGCACTGTGTGGGGATGTGTGGGAAGACTCAGCACTGTGTGGAGATGGGTGGGAAGACTCAGCACTGTGTGGAGATGGGTGAGAAGACTCAGCACTGTGTGGAGATGGGTGGGAAGACTCAGCACTGTGTGGAGATGGGTGGGAAGACTCAGCACCGTGTGGAGATGGGTGGGAAGACTCAGCACCATGTAGAGATGGGTGGGAAGACTCAGTACTGTGTGGAGATGGGTGGGAAGACTCAGCACCGTGTAGAGATGGGTGGGAAGACTCAGCACCGTGTAGAGATGGGTGGGAAGACTCAGCACTGTGTGGAGATGGGTGGGAAGACTCAGCACTGTGTGGAGATGGGTGGGAAGACTCAGTACTGTGTGGAGATGGGTGGGAAGACTCAGTACTGTGTGGAGATGGGTGGGAAGACTCAGCACTGTGTGGAGATGGGTGGGAAGACTCAGCACCGTGTGGGGATGGGTGGGAAGAATCAGCACTGTGTGGGGATGGGTGGGAAGACTCAGTACTGTGTGGAGATGGGTGGGAAGACTCAGTACTGTGTGGAGATGGGTGGGAAGACTCAGCACTGTGTGGAGATGGGTGGGAAGACTCAGCACCGTGTGGGGATGGGTGGGAAGAATCAGCACTGTGTGGGGATGGGTGGGAAGACTCAGTACTGTGTGGAGATGGGTGGGAAGACTCAGCACTGTGTGGAGATGGGTGGGAAGACTCAGCACCTTGTGGGGATGGGTGGGAAGACTCAGTACTGTGTGGAGATGGGTGGGAAGACTCAGTACTGTGTGGAGATGGGTGGGAAGACTCTGCACCATGTGGAGATGGACGGGAAGACTCAGCACCGTGTGGGGATGGGTGGGAAGACTCAGCACCATGTGGGGATGGGTGGGAAGACTCAGCACCGTGTGGAGATGGGTTGGAAGACTCAGCACTGTGTAGAGAATGGTGGGAAGACTCAGTACTGTGTGGAGATGGGTGGGAACACTCAGCACCGTGTAGAGATGGGTGGGAAGACTCTGCACTGTGTAGAGATGGGTGGGAAGACTCTGCACCATGTAGGGATGGGTGGGAAGACTTAGTACTGTGTAGATGGGTGGGAAGACTCAGCACTGTGTAGAGATGGGTGGGAAGACTCTGCACCATGTAGGGATGGGTGGGAAGACTCAGCACCGTGTGTAGAAATGGGTGGGAAGACTCAGCACTGTGTGTAGATGGGTGGGAAGACTCAGCACCGTGTAGAGATGGGTGAGAAGACTCAGCACCGTGTAGAGATGGGTGAGAAGACTCAGCACCGTGTGGAGATGGGTGGGAAGACTCAGCACTGTGTGTAGATGGATGGGAAGACTCAGCACTGTGTGTAGATGGGTGGGAAGACTCAGCACCGTGTAGAGATGGGTGGGAAGACTCAGCACTGTGTGGAGATGGGTGGGAAGACTCAGCACTGTGTGGAGATGGGTGGGAAGACTCAGCACTGTGTGGAGATGGGTGAGAAGACTCAGCACTGTGTGGAGATGGGTGGGAAGACTCAGCACTGTGTGGAGATGGGTGGGAAGACTCAGCACTGTGTGGAGATGGGTGGGAAGACTCAGCACTGTGTGGAGATGGGTGGGAAGACTCAGCACTGTGTGGAGATGGGTGGGAAGACTCAGCACCTTGTGGGGATGGGTGGGAAGAATCAGCACTGTGTGGGGATGGGTGGGAAGAATCAGCACTGTGTGGAGATGGGTGGGAAGACTCAGCACTGTGTGGAGATGGGTGGGAAGACTCAGCACTGTGTGGAGATGGGTGGGAAGACTCAGCACTGTGTGGGGATGGGTGGGAAGACTCAGCACCGTGTAGAGATGGGTGGGAAGACTCAGCACCGTGTGGGGATGGGTGGGAAGACTCAGCACCGTGTGGGGATGGGTGGGAAGAATCAGCACTGTGTGGGGATGGGTGGGAAGAGTCAGCACTGTGTGGAGATAGGTGGGAAGACTCAGCACTGTGTGGGTATGGGTGGGAAGACTCAGCACTGTGTAGAGATGGGTGGGAAGACTCAGCACTGTATGGAGATGGGTGGGAAGACTCAGCACTGTGTAGAGATGGGTGGGAAGACTCAGCACTGTGTGTAGATGGGTGGGAAGACTCAGCACTGTGTGGGTATGGGTGGGAAGACTCAGCACTGTGTAGAGATGGGTGGGAAGACTCAGCACTGTATGGAGATGGGTGGGAAGACTCAGCACTGTGTAGAGATGGGTGGGAAGACTCAGCACTGTGTGTAGATGGGTGGGAAGACTCTGCACTGTGTGGGGATGGGTGGGAAGACTCTGCACTGTGTGGGGATGGGTGGGAAGACTCAGCACCGTTTGGGGATGGGTGGGAAGACTCGGCACCGTGTGGAGATAGGTGGGATAACTCAGCACCGTTTGGGGATGGGTGGGAAGAGTCAGCACTGTGTAGAGATGGTGGGAAGACTCCACACTGTGTGGGGATGGGTGGGAAGACTCACCATTCTGTCAAGTTATTGTTGGTGTAAGCACTTAGTATTATGTGAGAACACAATCTGTAAAGCTGTAGGGGAATACATCTCCCATTGTCGCTCCCCAGGCAACAGCTGGATGTCTGGTGACTGACTACCCCTGGTGTAGAATATTTTTAACAATATTTTCTATCTCTGTAGGGTAGTTCAGGAAGACTCTGCTCTGCCCCTCAAAGATCCGAATTGCAAATTAAATTATCTCCTGCCTTCTGTGAGCTGGATATCAGTATTGTGGACAGACTAAATTCCCTGCTTCAGGCCCAGAAGTTGGGTCCAGTGGAAATGATGACTTCTCACCTGTACACTTCTTACAACAAGCATATCAGTCTGGTAAGTAGGTTGTCTGTCGCTTTCTACTTTAAATGGGAGAGTAATACCTCAATTAATGTTTAGCTCTGCGTATTATTTACAATTTTGTTTAATATGTTGAGCTATATATAGTTACTTACAGTTCTATAGTTCAAATGCTATTCAAGAGTAAAGGATTCCCCCTCTGCCCCTTTCCCTGCATCACTCTCAGTCTGGTCTGGATGGAGAGCGGCGAGGGACAATCTTCAGTAAGCAAAAGGAAAATCCTGCCCTCCTTCATTAAGAGGGGCAGGGTTTTCCTTAACCCTTTGAGTGCCAGAAGGGTACCCCCCTGGCACTCAAAGGGTTATACTTACTGAATGAAGATTGTCCCTCGCTACATCCATCCTGTCCCGGGACCAGATTGCAGATCTAAGGGGAGGCTGTCAGAAGGGGCCGGAGGGGTATCCTTTCGTCTTGAATAGTGTTTGAACTACAAATATGTAAGTAAATATATATAGTGCAACATGTTTTAAAAAAAAAAAAAAAAAAAAAAAAAATGTAAATAATACTTGGAACTAGACTTTAATTGAGGTATTACTATTCCTTTAACTCCTTGACATTTTCAGATGTGCCAGCTCCACCTCTATTACATGGTATTCTAGGTGGTTCTGATGTTGTCTCAGGGAAACCGGGAACTGTCACCAGTAGGTGTGAACCTGGAGGCTCAGCTCCACTCTAATAGCAAAACAGTTCTGTGGGGCAGTAGAAACCCTACATACAGAGAATACACATTTAAATAAATACAAAGGGAGGGGGATTGGGGATGGATATTTTTACAACATTTATTGGCTGCATAAGAGGAGATACATTTTATCAGGTGGAAATCAGTTCAGCAGCCCAGCCCCTCGCTCCTGGGACCCCATATTCAAATAAAGGGGAGGCCTTCTGCATTGTTGTTATAGTACCTCTAATTAACCCCTCTTGTCATGTTATATACTTTATCACAAGCAGTTCCGAATTCGCTCTCTTCTTTTGCTGTAGGAAGCCATTTTAATCACATCCAAAGGTCAAAGAAAGCTAGTACCTTTGACGTTGTTTACGTCTTGATGCCCCGAAAAAATGAACCTTGTTTTGTGTTTTTATATAAAGGCCCTCTGTCTGACGCATAATGCCAAATATCAGCCAAACTTTTCTCATTTACCATATTCTGGGATTGAAAGCAGATCATTACAGTGCTCAGTTTTTAACCCTTTGCTGATGCTGGGCCATTGATGTAGTTAAACTTTGCTCATCTTTTTTGACAGCACAAAGCTTTTGCTGAAGTTTTCCTGGATGACTCTCGATCTCCTACAAACACTCGTTTATCCCTGCTTGTCTCTGCCCCGGCACTAAATCTGGCTGTGCGTTTCCCTATTCCTGACCTCCGATCAGACCAGGAACGTGGCCCGTGGTTCAAGAAATCACTCCAAAAAGAAGTCTTGCATTTAAAATTTTCCGATGTCGAATTTAAAACGGAGTTCCTGGGTGGTTCTTCACCAGAACAGATGAAACTAGAACTCACCTTCAAAGAATTAAGCGGTATGTTTACACTATAGACCAATGCCATTAGTTGTACTGTTGGATGACAGAGATGTCAAATGCATTACATCTTCATCATATGAGGTTTTAATTCAGTAGTTATTCTAAAATGCAAGTTGTGCTTATATGAAAGAGTGTTTTGTACAGTGCCAAAGAATAAATAAAAATGAAACGCTGTAGATGTGTTCCTGTGTTGCTTCCAATCACATACAGCGGAGGCAGTGCAGTAATGCACACTGCGTGCTTTAACTCTGCCTCACTACCTGCATGGACATCATTTGGCCTCCATATACACTGTGACAGTGATTCCGACATGTCATTGCCAGTGGATGGACCTGGTTGAATCCACTGTATGGTGTTCCCACTCTCACCTCGGTCAGTGGCTCCCTAACCCTCTCCTCTTGTCCTCAGTGTCTCCTCACCTTGCTGCACAAATTCCTTTCCGACATCTCCAATTAATCCACTCCTCCTATAGTTATTCACCTTTACCTGCGGAGGCGCTTACTATGGGTATGTGACCACTACAAGTGGACAGTGGAACATGGCTGAGGTTTAGACTCCAAATGTGTGATTCTGAAATTACCAGTGGACAAGGCTGGGAGTGTCAGACAGTGTATGTGTGCGTCTTTGACTACTAGTGGACAATAGAACAAGGCTGGGGTGTCAGATAGTGTATGTGTGGGTCTGTGACTACCAGGGGACAGTGGAACAAGGCTGGGGTGTCGCACAGTATATGTGTGTGGGTCTGTGACTACTAGTGGACTGTGGAACAAGGCTGGGGTGTCGCTCAGTGTATGTGTGTGGTCTGTGACTACTAGTGAACAATGGAACAAGGCTGGGGTATCAGACCGTGTATGTGTGGGGTCTGTGACAACTAGTGAACAATGGAACAAGGCTGGGGTATCAGACCGTGTATGTGTGGGGTCTGTGACAACTAGTGAACAATGGAACAAGGCTAGAACGTCAGACTGTGTATGTGTGGTTCTGTCACTACTAGCGGACAACGGGACAAGGATTGGGTGTCAGACAGTGTATGTGTGGGTCTGTGACAACTAGTGAACAGTGGAACAAGGCTGGGGTATCAGATAGTGTATGTGTGGTTCTGTCACTACTAGTGGACAATGGAACAAGGCTGGGGTATCAGACCAGGGCTCAAAATTTCCACTCGCCACTAGCCAATGGTGAGTGAAAATTCAGCCCTGGCGAGTAGAAATTCAGCCCTGGTGGGTATGTTTTGGCTTGCAGTGGCGAGTAACTTTTCAGGTCTGGCTAGTAGCAAAGGACTTAAAATTATAAGCCCTGATCAGACAGTGTATGTGTGGTTCTGTCACTGCTAGTGAACAATGAAACAAGGATTGGGTGTTAGACTGTGTATGTGTGGCAAGTGGACAGGGAAACCAGACTGGGTATTGGCCACAGGAATGATGGTGGGGGTGGTTTGCATTACATTTTTTTTCCCCTCACCCTCCTATCACTCCCATTTTCCCATGTCTCTTCTCATTCAGGCAACCAGCGATTATTGTGCTAATTTATATGCACATTAATTTCAGGTGTCCATACCTTTCTACATTTCTAGATCAGCACTTGTGCTGATTTTCAGCAGGATGAGGGAAGCGGTGTTTCTTTGCACTCCTTAATTCCTGCTTAGAAGCCAGTTCTCTGCAGTTGAAGACACAACAGGAAGTGAGGAGTGCAGAGGAAAATTTGTCCCCCCCCCCCAGCCTTCTGAAAAAATCAAATGCAATATTATGTGTCTTTAAGGACCAGTAACATCCCTTAATAATAACTCCCCACATATTTTAAGTAATAATTGCCATTAGGAATCAGTTCTGTGTGGATTGGTACTATAAATTAAATCTTTCATTAGTACTGGATATTATATGTATAGAGGTGTGAACATGATCATTTGTAGCCAGACTCCAGAACCCCAAACTCCTCCTATGGAGGTATTTTTTGGAGGCATTCAGTCAGAGGAATTTTGATCAATGGAGTCCCGCAAAAAAGAATAATTTCTCCTTACATGGACGTGACATCCAGTTCTAACTAAAGATTCATTTTAGGGGAGGCAGTTCACACAGAACTGATTCACCACTGGGATTTTTTTTATCCCAGATTTAGTTAAACGGGGGGATATTAATAGGTTTTAGTATTACTTAAACCCTTTGCATTCCAGAGGAGTGTCTCAGTGCATTGGAGGCACTCATCTGGCATGCAAAGTGTTAATTTCTGCCTCTATCTCAGTTTCTTTTCATTTACATAGATGTATATGTTAAAATACACAAGTATGTTAATATAGCTCTTTATCCACATGTGTTCCTTTATAAGTGAAACAGAACAGAAATGAACCTTGTGTCTTTGCCTTTCAGGAGCCTTCCAAGAAAATGGTGACGGACCAGAGATCCAGTTCTTTAGAGTGTGCAGTGTCCTTGATGGAGATATGGCATCATCAGACAATTTTGATTGGCCAAGGTTTGAATATTAATATTTTATGTCTGCATTATGCTTTGTAAAACCGTATGCACAAAGAAGAGGATGAAGCAGTACTGGAGCAAACCAACTGCACGACGGAAAAAATAAAACTTTTCATTAATGCAAATGGGATTTTTAACCCTGTGAATGCTAGAGAGATCCTTGGTGCATTGTTTTTGCAAAGCGTTGGAGACCTTTCTAGCATTAAGTGGGTTAAAAGTCACATCTGAACCAGCGGGAGACTTGGGGAAGTTTTACTTTTGCAGTTGGTTCACCCCAGAATTACTCCTTTCATGTTTTGTGCATATGACGCACATCGTCTTGTTCATCCCCATTGCTCCAGTTTCACTGTATCTGTATAGACTGGCGTGCAATGCATTTTCTCTGGACATTCTCCTGACAAAGAAAGGGTTAAATCTGGTTTGTTTCTCTAAGGATTGTTTTGAAAATCAACCCGGTAGCGGTGCACTCTATCCTGGAGCGGATGGCTGCAGAAGAGGATGACGAGGGGGACGGGCGCTTTCAGGAAGACGAGGAAGGAGCCTCTCACTCCCTGAAAGATGTCTGCGACCTGAGACGTCCCGAGCCCTCACCCTTCTCCTCTCGGAGAGTCATGTTTGAGAATGAAGAGGTATGAAGTTCTGCATCTGCACAGCAATATGGTGGAGAAATCTCTAGTATTCCAGGGATTAAAATCCCCATTTAAATCAATGGGAATTTTTGGAATTTTTAGCTCTGTCCTATAATGCAAATGGTTTGCCCCAAAACTCTTCCACTATTCTTTTCAACATAAATCGCTCAGACACACAAGGACTTTGCCTCCATTACTTCTGTTTAGCAGTTCAGAGAGTTCTACCAATCCTCTGGGTTATTAAAGGGATAGTAATACTTTTTTCAGGCATTAATATTGTATGTATTAACGAATTAAACAGATAAATCTGTGTATTTTTCATGCAACTTTCATAGTTTAGGAGCCGAAATAGGAGCGG